>JANAVB010021792.1:787917-1254358 GCA_029216955.1 Iris pallida
CCATTTATACACATTCATATCTACTAGCTTTCTAATCTTATACTGTGTTGACATATGTCCTTTTAATCTACAATAATGACATGTAGTAGAAGTGTTGGTGCTAGGCTTTGTTTTAAAATCATGCATATGAGTTTTTGAAACATTGTGTGCATTCTTGGTGTGTGGAAACATATACATATAAGCATGATTTCTAACATTACCAGTCGTGTTGTTAGTGTGGTGTTCGTGTTTAGCCTTATGACTAGTATTAATCTGAGCAGTTGGTCTAGCGACTTGTTTGCCCGGTATAATCTTTAACTTTTTAGAGTTGCCATTGGCTTTATTTAATTGGTTCGTGAGTGCATCGATTCTTCGAATAGCAATGTTATACTTGTTCTTCTCTAGTTCATAGAGATCGTTAAGTATTGTATTTTCTTGATTTGCTTTTTCAAGCTTTTCAATAGAGTCATGCAAACTTAGCTTTAAAGAAGTAATCTCATTTGTGTCAATAGGAGTATCCTTGATATCTTCTAAGATCCTAGACTGCTTTGAAAATTTAGATTGTACAAATTTCAGCTCTTTCTTAGCACTTTTGTACATTGTCACGACCCGCACCCGCTTTTTCGGATACGAGACGTGTCCAGGTCAGCCTGCGCCGCAGAGTCGACGATAGAACGCTGTCAAGCCCGGAAGAAATAAATGCTCAAAATAAACTTTATTGCTCATTCACATTTCTAAATTTATTACAATATTTAAATTTTTGCAGTAAGTACAAGGTTCTCACAATTAATGAAAATGATACCACTGCTATCTATTTCCAGGTTTCTGTCTGTAAGTACACCCATATCTCCTAAAGCTAAGTGAAGCCACAGCTAACCTAAAAAATGTTGTTTTCCAGTCAGGAATGAACAAGCACACAAACTGACGGTAATACGAAATCACAATAGAGTAAACAAGATATGAAAATAACATATGAGCGACGAAAACTAGAAAGTACTGATGACATGGCAATTGGTGAAGAAGACAAGAAAAATAAATAAAATACAACTATCTATGTGATTTGAACTATCAGTTTCGACATGTGAACGGCTAAGGGGTAAATTCGGCACCCTGCACGTGTCGTGTGCAGCTGCTATTCTCCACGAAAGACACGGAGGATGGAAAAGGGGTAGTCCACATGTCTATTAAGATATTTCCCCTCCCGACTACTACTCATGGACTCGAACAAGTCACGAAACACAAAAACACGACAATCAATAAATAATGTATGTCGGGATCCATAACACTAATTCGTGTAACAATGTGTCAACAAGCAAGATAACATATGCATAAACATGAAACAGAAAGACTACTTTGTATCGAAAGCAATCAGAAAGTGCACTTTCCTGAGGTCCTTAGCTGGTGAAATCGAGAATCCCGTTGTGTCCATGATAGTCTGTTTAGCCAAAGTTCGATATGAAATAGTCAGAATTTGCAAGAATTAGGATCGTGTGCTTTAGCACGATCAAGATTAATCCATTCTAGAAAATAAAATCTAAATAAGGGAAAAATATTTATAAACTAGTTAGAAGATATATACCATACCTTAAATTATATCTTACTACTCAAAAATGTTTTTGGTAAATACTTGAAATTATAGAAGTAATATAACGGCCCAATAGTTCAAGTCCCAAATTAACATTTATTTAAAAGAAACCATTATATATGACCCACTATAAATAATCTAGTATATATAAATCAACTATATCTAAAATATGTATAACTACTTAGAAAACTTGCATATTTGGAAAACTTATATTAGTCAAATATTGTAAAGATAAATATAAAAATCATAATTTCGTTAAGGCTTAGTTTTAATTCAAAAACTGCATAATAATATATTAGAAATATTCTAACAATATTGATATTATTGAAACCAGTAGAATAATAATAATCAAATATTATTTGTAAAAAATAATATTAATAATGGTACTAGAACCGTAGTATTTTACTATATACATACATATAAGTCCCAAAACTATTTATATGAATCTTTATCGAAAATAACTATAATAACAGTGATATAAAAATAATCCTATCAATAACTTACAATATTAATACAATTTATATTGTATTTAAAAAATTACTTATATATTTGTTATAAAGAAAAATAATAATACTAATAATATATTAAAATAACCACCACTACTCCTTCACAGCTCCCCAAGAGAGTCAGTGAGAAGAGGTAAATAGAGAGAGAGAGCGAGAGTTGAGGAAGAGGGAGGTGGAGAGAACGAAAGCTTGGGGTTATTACCGCTGGGAAGGGCAGCTTAGCGCATGGTGCAGCTCTTGGTGGAGGCGCTGCTGCGGGGAAGCTAGGGCAGAGGAGGCGTAGGCTCGAAGGTGGAGACTTGCTCTCGACGGGGCGACAGCCAATGGTCGGTGGAGACGGCTACGGGTATGCTCACCGATCTCGGTCCGGTAGCGGAACGGCTCAGAAAAATAGAGGCGTAGGGTCGTGCGGCCTCGTCAGTACTGCCCCGACATAGATCTGGGACACCCGAGGCACAAGGGAGCGGTCTGTGGCACGAGAAGGAGCCAAGATCGATGTCGAGCAGTACGGGCTCGATGGAGGTCCGGTGCGTAGAGGAGGCCGTACTTGCGGGTGCGAGGTGAGGCAGTCGGCGAGATCTGGACAGCTACGGAGGGCTCGGCGAGGGGAAACTCGCACGGCGGCGGCTCCCGGCTAGAGACGCCATGTGCACAGCGGCGGGGTCGCAGGAGCGGCCGACAGCGCTGCTGAGAGGATCCGACCTAGGCGAGGCGTTATATCGGACGTGCATCGATGCTGTGCGGAGCCACAGCGGCTCTCGCAGGCAACTTTGAGAAGGTGATCTGCTGGACGGGGTTCTTCGGTGCGCGAGTCCTAGCTCGCGTTGATGCGACACAGTCATCAGGCAGCACGTGGAGGCCCGGATCCTCGGGAATGCGAACGACGTACGGCTAGGCCTTGTCGACGCCGGGAGGTGCTGCACACATCCGCGGGTTTGGGTCACACGGAACGGAGCTACGACGGTCCATGGGTCGGTAGGGATCACCGGGTGGAGATGCAACAAGGAGGAGCTTCGACGAGGTTAGGTTTTAATTTTGGGTTGTTAGCTTGAGAGGATGTTTGGGAGGCTGTAATGTTGTTTGTAGATGGTTGTCCGCGTTGGACACGGTAATGGTGTTATGTGGTTTTGGCGGTCGTGTCCGAGAGTTGGACAAGAATATGTACTATGATGTAATGAGCGTGACACACAGAGATAAAGGAATAGATGTGGACACGGATACGGACACCCGGGGACGGACCCAGCTGACACAAAGAAGATATTTGACTAGACACAGACACGGCGACACGGCTATATTTATTGTGATGATGGCGGTTAGTTGGCTGGCAGGTTATGGTGAAGGCAACGGTGATGGTTTTGGTGGCGAGGGTGCTTGTATGTGTGACTGACATGGTGGGGAAGGTGGTGGCTCGGAATGGCAGGATTCGTGGTGAGGGTGGAGTTGCTAGATTTGAGAGGGAGGGAATTGCATGGATGATTGTGGAGACGAGAGGGAGAGATAGTTCTCATATACATATATCATATAGAAAGATAAGGTCGCCTCCTTAGGAAGAATCCTATCAGAATCAAATTGAGATTAGATTAAATATCAGGATATTTATTCTAAAAACATTTAGTTTATTAAATAGCTAATTTTAACATTACAAGAATCAAATATTTGATCATTTTACTAATATTTCGATATTATCAAAATGGTTTGGCACGATAAAACATTAATCAACATGATTTAGTCACGACAAATTGCTTAAGAATGATTTCGAATTTGATGGAGTCTAAGCGGGTTATGATCACTTAGATATAATTTAAGATACAGTCACGATCAAGGCTAATCATGCAAGTCATCCATGCATGATAAAATTAGAAAGTCGGCACGAGCATGAACAAGGTCAAATTAGTCATGATCAAAATGGAATGAAAAATATAACATTAGCAACAATCGATTTGAAATATATGCATGATTATGATTATAGTCAAGAGAGTTTAGTCGCAATCAAATTTGTTTCGGAACGATCAATTAGTTGAGAAAAATTTGTTTTGGCATAATTATAGAATTAAAGCTAATAAAGGAAACGAATTGACTCGATTGAATCATAATAAAAGGAGTCTAGTCATGATCGAAATTGTTCAAGGATGATCAAATCCAAAAATTCTTAAAATATCTATCCACAATTATTTAGGCATGAGTTTAGAATCAAAATCTCGATAAGTTTAGAAATCCAGTTGGAATTATATTAAAAGATGACAATCTGAAAAATAGAAGGATAAGAAGGAAGGAAGAATTATCGGTTTATTGAGAAGATTGTGACTAAGAATCAGCACAAATTAATTTGGAAAACCTAATAGTTATATGCCAATAAGACGTAGTCTCTATGGTATTCGAAACTCGTGAACATAATCGAAGTCATTTTACCGAGAATTTATGCCTCGCCAGTGTACAGCTAGCTATATTAAACCCTTGGTTCCATAACTCAAGCTATGTTGCGGTAATGAATACCCTATCAACTCTATCTAATCTTGACATAACAACTCAAGGATGAGATAACACGACCAAGATATAATTTTAGTAATGTTCGATCACCCACGCTTACTTGAAATTATTTCAACTTATGGGTCATGCCAAGCTAGTGCGCTGCTGGCTGCAGTGAACCCGCAGTTTCGATAATTCAAGTAAGTGATGACAGTGCGCTGCTGTCTTATCATCGTAAGTCATCAAAATTATTCCAACTATATCCCCAAGAATATCAAAGGAGTTTAAATATCATACAAGTTGATAAAGGTAGAAAAAGTGTAAGTATCTGTTTTTCAAGTATAAGATCAGCTTCTTGAAAAGAAAAACAATTGATTAGGAAGGATAATGATCGAAGTCGAAATAAGTAAAAAAAAATATATATATCTTTTGTTCCTTATTTTACGGATATTCAAAAAGGTAACTTTGGAATTCAAAAACTTAACTCGAGATTAATAGACAATTGAGTGAGAAGTTATTTTAAAAATAATTCCTTAGGTCCAAGGAAAAGAATATAAATGATACGAACTTATGATATGGCGATGTTTAGAAAAGACATATGGTAAAGTTGTACAAATGGTCATCTTTAGGGAGAAAATTACCGAAGGCAAAAGAAATGTAAACTTAAATTTATATTTCTCTAATATTCGAGATCGAGGGAAAATATATATAAAGCACTATGTCTACTTATTATGAATATATATATATATATATATATATATATATATATATATATATATATATATACAAGTATATATGTATAGCCTAAGTAAATCACAAAAATCACAAAATATCATTCTAAGAGAAGGTTATCCTATTTCCAAGTAAAATATAAATTTAAATAGCAATAATACATATATTATATTCAATATATAATTTATAAAAATTATTCCCAATACTAGAAATGGACTACCAACATATATACACATCTATATAGCAACATGGACGACGTTGGTTGCACTACATGACCACCAGGACTTGGGTTGAGTTAGGGCTAATTTGGAACAACCGGGTCTTCTAAAAGGTCAATAATCTTAATAATAAATAATTAAATTATTTCTAGGGTTATGTCACAATTTGGCCTGGTTTTCTTAGTTAGTGCACACCTATGACTCGGCCTTCACTACCATGGCTAGAACACTAGTCAATGCACTCGACCACACTCTTAGTGCCAAAATTCTAGTCATCTTGTACTCTAAATCTTAACCATGACTAAACCCTTCTATAATTATAATAAAATTCCAGAAATCATAATTTAACTCAAATAAATAAAATTTTATTTTAAAATTTTTAGGAAAAGGGGTTACGATCAAAAATTGGATTCTAGGAAGGCCTAAGTTGATGAGTAAATAGTCTACCCACCTTAGGTCATATCGTTTTATCAAAATACAATAGTTTATCTATAGAAATCTTCCAAGTTATCTAAATTTAATAAATTGCATGGCCTAATCCTTAACTACCCAATATTAAATTAATAAGGGACTCCTATTTCTAGTCATTAATTCAATCCTAATTGTTAATGAGCATTTCCTAGTCGCAGGCTCGCAATAGTACGACTAACTTAAGTACTATCACGAGTTCGCAATCTTTTGCAAAAAATGACCTGCATGGGCCAACACAAAAACTTGTCACGACCCGCACCCGCTTTTTCGGATACGGGACATGTCCAAGCCAGCCTATGCCGCAGAGTCGGCGGTAGAACTCTGTCATGCGCGTAAGAAATAAATGCTCAAAATAAACTTTATTGCTCATTCACATTTCTAAATTTATTACAACATTTACAACATTTATATTTTTGAAGTACAAGGTTATCACAATTAATGAAAATGATACCACAGCTATCTATTTCTAGGTTTCTGTCTGCACGTACACCCGTACCTCCGAAAGCTAAGTGAAGCCACAGCTAACCTGAAAAATGTTGGTTTCCTGTCAGGAATGGAACAAGCATACAAACCGACGGCAATACGAAATCACAATAGAATTAACAAGATATGAAAATAACATATGAGAGACGAAAATTGGAAAGTAACTGATGATATGACAATTGGTGAAGAAGACAAGGAAAACAAATAAAATACAACTATCTATGTGATTTAAAATATCAGTTTATACATATGAACGGCTAAGGGGTAAATTCGGCACCATACACGTGTCGTGTGCAGCTGCTATTCTCCATGAAAGACACGGGGGATGGAAAAGAGGTAGTCCACATGTCTACTAAGATATTTCCTCTCCCGACTACTACTCATAGACTCGAACAAGTTACGAAACACGAAAACACGACAATGAATAAATAATGTATATAGAGATCCATGACACTAATCCGTGTAACAATGTGTAAAAAAGAAGATAACATATGCATAAACATGAAATGGAAAGACTACTACGTATCGAAAGCAATAAGAAAGTTCACTTGTCTGAGGACCTTAGCTGGTGAAACCGAGAATCCCGTTATGTCCATGATAGTCTGTTTAGCCTAAGTTCGATATGAAGTAGTCAGAATTTGCATGAATTAGGATCGTATGCTTTAGCACGATCAAGATTAATCCATTCTAGAAAATAAAATCGAAATAAGGGAAAAATATTTATAAACTAGTTAGAAAATATATACCATACCTTAAACAATATCTTACTACTCAAAAATATTTTTGGTAAATACTTGAAATTATAGAAGTAATATAAAGGCCCAATAGTTCAAGTCCCAAATTAACATTTACTTAAAAGAAACCATTATATATGACCCATTATAAATAATCCAGTATAAATAAATCAACTATATATAAAATATGTATAACTACTTAGAAAACTTGCACATTTGGGGAACTTATATTTGTCAAATATTGTAAAGATAAATATAAAAATCATAATTTCGTCAAGCCTTAGTTTTAATTCAAAAATTGTATAATAATATATTAGAAATGTTCTAACAATATTGATATTATTGAAACCAATAGAAAAATAATAATCAAACATTATTTGTAATAAATAATATTAATAATGGTAATAGAACCATAGTATTTTACTATGTACATACATATAAGTCCTAAAACTATTCATATGAATCTTTATCTAAAAATAACTATAATAATAGTGATATAAAAATAATCCTATCAATAACTTACAATATTAATACAATTTATATTGTATTTAAAAAATTACTTATATATTTGTTATAAAGAAAAATAATAATACTAATAATATATTAAAATAACCACCATTACTCCTTCACAGCTCCCCAACTCTATTCCTTAAATTATTAAATAGAGAAGAGAGTCAGTGAGAAGAGGGAAATAGTGAGAGAGCGAGAGTTGAGGAAGAGTGAGGTGGGAAGAACGAGAGCTTGGGGTTCTTACCGCTCAGAAGGGCAGCTCAGAGCAGGACGCGGCTCATGGCGGAGGCATTGCTGCGGGGAAGCTAGGGCAGAGGAGGCATAGGCTCGAAGATGGAGACTCGCGCTCGACGGGGCCGCGGCCAATGGTCGGTGGAGACGGCTACAGAAATGCTCATCGATCTCGGTCCGGTGGCAGAGCGACTCAAAAAAATGGAGGCACGGGGTCGTACGGCCTCGTCATTGCTGCCCCGACATAGATATGGGTCACCCGAGGCACAAGGGAGCGGTATGTGGCGCGAAGAGAAGCTAAGATCGATGTCGAGCGGTGCAGGCTCGGCGGAGGTCCGGTGCATGGAGGAGGCCGTACTTGCGGGTGCGAGGTGAGGTAGTCGACGAGATCTGGACAGCCACTGAGGGTTCGACGAGGGAAAACTCATACGGTGGTGGCTAACGGCTAGAGACGCCCTGTGCACGATGGCGAGGTAGCAGGACGGGCCGACGGCACTGCGGAGAGGATTCGACCTAGGCGATGCATCATATCGGACGTGTGTCGCTGCTATACGGAGCCACGATGGCTCTCACAGGCGGAATCGAGCCGGTGACCTGCTGGACGGGGTGCTTCGGTGCACGAGTCCTAGCTCACGGGGATGTGACACAGTCATCGGGCGGCACGTGGAGGCCCAGATCCGCGGGGATGCGAACGACGTACGGCTAGGCCTTATCGACATCGGGCGGTGCTGCACACATCCGCGGGATTGGGTCACACGGGACGGAGCTACGACGGTCCACGGGTCGGTAGGAACACCGGGTACAGATACGACGAGGAGGAGCTTCTGCGAGCTTAGGTTTTGATTTTGGGTTGTTGGCTTGAGTCGGATGTTTGGGAGGCTGTATTGTTGTTTGTGGATGGTTGTCCGCGTCGGACACGATGATGGTGTTATGTGGTTTTGGCGGTCGTATCGGAGAGTTGGACACGGAATATGTACTGTGATGTAATAAGTTGGACACACAAAGATGAATGGGTAAATATGGACACGGATACGGACACCCGGGGATGGACCCAGCTGACACAAAAATGATATTTGGCTGGACA
Organism: Iris pallida; assembly: GCA_029216955.1. NCBI lineage: Eukaryota > Viridiplantae > Streptophyta > Magnoliopsida > Asparagales > Iridaceae > Iris > Iris pallida. The sequence continues at coordinate 796,917 of JANAVB010021792.1, forward strand.
CATGCACGACAACATGGCTATATTTATTGTGATGATGGCGGTTAGTTGGCTGGCAGATTATGGTGAAGGTGACGGTGATGGTTTTGGTAGCGAAGGTTGTAACGCCCTATCCCAAAATACATAGGACCAAGCACGTGAACATGCCAACTGCACATATACGAAGAATACTACAATATATAGAATCCTCAAATATGCACATAAGTTGTAAATAAAATAACCACAGGCCAGTAATATATAATCTAATCTCATCACAGCTCAATACAGAAGATAATAGAGTCCAAACAAATAAGTAAGTGTATCAAAAGATAGTCGGGTGAACATACTCACTCCAAACAGCTATGAAAAATAGTCTCACAAGATCGGAGTCCAACGTCCGCAAATATAAAGAAATGAGATGTAAAAATAATGTCCACTAATGTCTCAAATATAGAATAGACTAGAAATCGGTAAAGACTGCCTCGTCATCGATGTAGGATAGCTCCAACGCCGCTCCGTACTCCTGTGGAAAATCGTCTAACCTAGAGAGATAACCAGGTCCTCAGAGGGACGTAGCATGATACAAAAAAATACCATGCCATATAAACTGTGATAATTTAATAAGTAAAAAGGTATGCATGCAATCAGGATCCTGACCATTCTACTGTGAATATGCAGTTGAGAAATAATCCTTCGACGCATGAGCCCTGGCTGAATATAGGATCCGATATAGTCCCCTCTTGGGCACCAGTGACCAAGCGCATGACGTTCCAAGAACGACAGTGGCAAACCAGAGAGGCTAATCATACCCGTATCTCCAGCGGAGCTTCCGGGTTACAAGGGAAGTACAATCGAAGTCCATACGTCAGGTATTGTTCTCACCACCCAATACCTAGTATCATCATCTCCATAACTTATATGTACCTCTAGTAACCGCTAAGTCTTCTAGCATGCAACTCTACTGGCTGTTACCCCTATATGTTGTACGCTGCATACGTATCGGTGGCCAACCGACTACGTGGATACGTGTCCTACATGTGACTCACATCACGTGATACAACAAGTTTCAAGGCCATATGAGATATACTAATACCTCAACATCAATTGGTGGTCACTAGACTAAGTCAATGCAAGAGAAATAAATAAGGCAAGAAAAACGACCGATAGAGTCGCTTGTACCCAAGTGTGACTAGGACGCACAGTTTAAATATCAAGAAATAAGAATACTGATAATAACAACTAAAAATAAGAAATATAATAATCACAGAGTAAGTTGGCAAGGTATATTGTCTAATGGTGCAAAGTGGCAAGTCCAGGTAATCACAATGTCAGCCAAGAAACGTCACAATCTCCAAACAACTCCGGACGCTGAAATAAACATAAAAAACACACTCGGTGTAAAAGATATACCTAGAAAACGCCTGTCCAAAAGTCTAATTCTGGAACAGGGGCAAAATTGTAATTTTGGGTCAAAATGATGTCCACCATTGGACCCATTTTGTACTGAAATACGTGCCAAAGTCTATGGTCTCTAAAGTCATCAAATTTCATGTCTACGGATTCAGTTTGAGGAGAGGAACTCAATGGTATGTCCAGTTTTGGATTCCGATGAGCCGTGTACAAAATCGCCCGTTTGAGTGGGTCGTGGACCCGTCAAAATGGGGTTCCGATTCGACCTTCTCAGAATCAAACCACACTTGACATACAGGACCAAAATTTCGATTCGGACCTGTTGGCACAAGTTTCATTTTGAATCGACGAATGTACACAAAGTTAGGACAAAGTTTACAAAATGGCGATACGGGGTATCTTCACGGATACGGACGGATTTCGTCACGCACACACAAACGAAACTGAGTTCCGTCAGTTACCACATGTCGGCAACATCCATACGTGCCTTTCGATCCATATAGCGTGTGACCACGTCTCCTAGTTTGTCGGGGCGCATGCCATATCGAGAAAAATTCAAAAAATTTATATAAATTAACACAGGTTTTTCTCCAACTTCAACATCAATTTACTTTTTACACGTTAATCGAAACGACTATCCAAAAGATGCATTACGATCTCGGTTATGTTGTCCTTTACTATTTTCAATTAGTTTCTACAACTCTTTACTACACAGCAATAAAATTTTATACCTAGGAAACGCCTGTCCAAAAGTCTAATTCTGGAACAGGGGCAAAATCGTAATTTTTGGTCAAAACGATGTCTACAGTTGGACCCATTTTGCACTGAAATATGTACCAAAGTCTATGGTCTCTAAAGTCGTCAAACTTCATGTCTACAGATTTAGTTTGAGGAGAGGAACTCAACGGTACGTCAAGTTTTGGATTCGGATGAGCCGTGTACAAAATCGCCCGTTTGAGTGGGTCGCGGGCCCACCAAAAAGGGGTACCGATTCGACCTTCTCAGAATCAAACCAAACTTGGCACACAGGACCAGAATTTTGATTCGGACCTGTTGGCACAAGTTTTGTTTCGAATCGACGACTGTACACGAAGTTAGGACGAAGTTTGCAAATTGGCGATACGGGATATATTGACGGATATGGACGGATTTCGTCGCGCACACACAACGAAACTGAGTTCCGTCAGTTACCACATGTCGGCAACATCTATACGCGCCTTTCGATCTGTATAGCGTGCGACCATGTCGTTCGATTTGTCGGGGCGCATGCCGTATCGAGAAAAATTCAGAAATTTTATATAAATTAACACAGGTTTTTCTCCAACTTCAACATCAATTTACTTTTACACGTTAATCGAAATGACTATCCAAAAGATGCGTTGCGATTTCGATTATGTTGTCCTTTACTATTTTCAATTAGTTTCTACATCTCTTTGCTGCACAGCAAAAAAAATTGGCCGATAAGTTATCGTTTTACAACAGTTTTTAGTATTACAGAAAACAGGTTTTTGTTCAACTTCGTCTCAAATTTTCGAACAAGTCGATGGGTTGTTTCGAAATCCACCTAAAGAATCTCGAAGAGGGTCAAGTCTACTTTCCAAAAAATTTTACGGATCGAAAATCGGTGCTACGAGTAAAAAGTTACGTCGTAGGGAAGTAGGGTACCTTGAGTGGGAAAACTGCTCCGTGGGTGGCGAAGGGCTGACTTCCGATGCTCCGTTCGTCGCGCACAAAGATCCATCGCTGGTGAATCAAACTCGTAGACGAAGGGGGTATGATCAGCCATAACTTTCCTTTTGGAAGTTTAGGGTTTTAATTCTGTGCAAAAAGATATATATGTAACAAATTGCACCCAACCCTAATATAACGGGTTTCGGATTACCCGATTTCCCACAAACCTACTGTTCTTGCACGCGCCGGAGGGGGGTTGGGTTTTCTCTGCTGCTACGCTATGGGCCCGCTCACTTAAGTGAGCGGTTGTTGCTCACCTTTCCTTTTTTTTCTAATTCTTTTTTCTTTTCTAATTCTTTTCTAATTCTTCTAATTCTTTGTCTAATTCTTTTTCTTTCTTTTTCCGAAAACTTAAGTATATATATATATATATATATATAAAATATATATATATATATATATATATATATATATATATATATATATATATATATATATATATATTTTTTTTTATTTTTATTTTTTTTTTTTTTTTTTTATATATATATATTTATATATATATCTTTCTTTTAGCTAGCAAAAATTATCTCAAAAATTACAATTAAATTCCTAAAATCCTAGATTTAATTATATTCCTTATTTAATTTAAATACGAACATGCACACATATAATATTATATATATACACTCATACATTAATTATACTAATAAACTAGTAGTAAATAAATCCATAAATAATGAAAGGCATAACGAAAATTAATTAAATTATAAAAAATCAATTATAAATTATGGGGGTTTATATCATACCCAACTTAAAGAAAATTTCGTCCTCGAAATTAAACTAAGGTCGGGGGATCGAATGCAATGCAAGAAAATTGATAGTAATTTAAAAACATAAATGCAAGACATACCTTCGTCTTCGAACAAATGCGGGTAGCGATTTCGGATGTCGTCCTTGCGCTCCCAAGTAGACTCTCCTGGCGAGAGATGCTTCCATGCCACGCGAACCAATGGAATAGATTGATTATGCAACACCTTCACTCAGCGGTCGAGGATACCTACTGGTTGCTCTTCGTACGACAAACTCGGTCCAACCGTGATCTCGGAGTGATCAAGCACATAATTGCTGTCTGCCACGTACCTCCTCAGCTGAGATACATGGAATATATTATGCACTCCATCTAGCGACGGTGGCAAGGCCAATCTATAGGCAACCTCTCCAACACGTTTTATGACATCGAAGGGTCCGATGTACCTTGGACTTAACTTGCCACGTCCTCCGAATCGAATCGTGCGTCTAGTGGGGGATATCTTCAAGAACACATGGTTGCCCTCTTTGAACTCCAAGGGTCAACGACAATTATCTGCCCACTGCTTCTAACGATCCTGCACTGCTCGCAGGTGGCCCTGAATTTTCTTCACTGTCTCCAATGTGCTCAAGACCAACTCGGGAACTAATAGTTGTCGCACCAAAAAACATGAGACCGGCACTTCCTACCATACAACACCCCAAACGGAGCCATCTGAATGCTCGCTTGATAGCTATTGTTGTAGAAAAACTCAACAAGATGAAGATGGTCCTCCCATGAACCGCCAAAATCAAGTATGTACGCTCTCAACATATCCTCTAGCATCTGAATGGTACGCTCTAACTGGCCGTCTGTCTGAGGATTGTATGTCGTGCTAAACTTCAATCGGGTGCCCAAACTCTCTTGTATACTCCTCCAAAAATACGTGGTAAATCTCGAGTCGCGGTCCGACATAATACTAACAGGCACACCGTGTAATCTCACAATCTGCTCCATATACATCTGTGCCAATACCTCTGTCGACTGGCCCACTCTAAAAGGTAAGAAATGGGCTGACTTTGTAAGTCTATCAACAATCACCCACACAGCATCACGTCCCCTAGGACTCCGAAAAAATCTCGTGGCAAAATCCATAGTAATGTGCTCCCACTTCCACTCGGGAATGGGTAGCGGCTAAAATAATCCGTCCGTCCTATGGTGCTCCACCTTCACTTGTTGACATACCAAGCACTTGGCAACGAAATGAGCTATCTCTCGCTTCATTCCATGCCACCGATAATACTGTCGTAAGTCGCGGTATATCATGGTTCCTCCGGGATGAATAGAGTAAGTCGAACTGTGAGCCTCTGCCATAAGCCCCTGTCGTAGCTCTCCAATGGGAACATAAATACGATCACCATATCGCAATGTCCCATCGGGCTGGATCCTCAATCCCGTCTGCTCTCATGCTTCAGTCCTCTCCCTGAGCGGTCTAAATCTAGCATCATTGGGCAATGCTGCCTTGATGCGCTCTACCAATGATGATTGCACTAGGAGGTTGGCTAATACGCCATCTGCTCCAGGCAATACTACCTCAATACCAAGCTGCTCCATGTCTTTAATCAACTCCTTCTGTGTGGTCAAAAAATGTGCCATGGGCTTACGACTTAATGCGTCTGCCACGATATTAGCCTTGCCCGGATGATAGTATAGCTCGATCTCGTAATCCTTCATCAGCTCCAACCAACATTGCTGTCGCATATTCAACTCTTTTTGTGTGAACACGTACTTGAGGCTCTTATGATCAGTGTAGATGTCAACCTTCTCGCCGTACAAGTAGTGTCTCTATAGCTTCAAAACAAAGATAACCGCTGCGATCTCTAGATCGTGGGTCGGATAATTCTTCTCATGCACTCTCAACTGTCGCGATGCATATGCTACTATTCGACTATGCTGCATCAATACACATCCTAATCCCTTCCCGGATGCGTCGTTGTAGATCACAAATCCTCCCGGGTCCGATGGTAGTGTCAAGATCGATGTTGTGGTCAATCACTTCTTCAACTCGTCAAATACAGCTTGACACTCGTCTGTCCATACAAACTTCTGATCCTTGCAAGTTAATCGAATCATAGGCCCAGCTATTCGAGAGAAATCTTCTACGAACCGTCGGTAGTAACCCGCAAGTCCGAGGAAACTTCTCACCTCTGAAGCTGATGTGGGAGCGGGCCATGATTTGACTGATGTGATCTTCTTTGGGTCCACTGATATACCATCACCAATAACAATATGACCAAGAAATGATACCTCCTTGAGAAAGAAATAACACTTGCTAAGCTTCGCGAAAAGTTGCTCATTCCTCAACGTCCCCAAAACTATCCGTAGATGCTGCTCATGCTTTTCTTGACTCTTGGAGTAAATCAAGATATCATCTATAAAGACTACTACAAATTTGTCCAAGTACTGGTGAAAGATCTTGTTCATTAAATTCATGAAGACTGCGGGAGCATTGGTCAAACCGAAAGGCATGACCAAGAACTCATAGTGTCCATACCTTGATCGAAAAGCTGTCTTTGCAATGTCTTCCTTCCGAACCTTTAATTGGTGATAGCCCGATCGTAAGTCAATCTTGGAGAATACTTTTGCTCCACTCAGTTGATCAAATAGATCGTCTATACGTGCCAAGGGATACTTGTTCTTCACCGTTATTGCATTCAATGCTCTGTAGTCGATGCACATGCGCACCATCCCGTCTTTCTTAGGCACAAAAAGAACGGGTGCTCCCTACGGTGACACACTAGCACGAATAAAGCCCTTCTCTAATAAGTCATCAATCTGCGTCATCATCTCTACCAACTCCTTGGGTGCCAGACGATATACTTGAGATGAGATAGGCTCGGCTCTCGGTGTAAGCTCAATAGTAAACTCAATGTCTCGATCAGGTAGCAGTCCTTGCAATTCCTCGAGGAATACATCTTCGAACTCGGTGATAATAGGGGGCTGAGGGGTGTCATGCATCATCATATGAGTCCCTGATGCGGGTGCATCACAACTATCTCCGTCTTCTTTGGTGAACTCAAACTCTGTCGCATTCGGTGGTCTAAAGATAATACTGCTCCTATGGCAATCTATGAGAGAGAAATGTTGGCTCAACCAGTCCATTCCAAGAACCACATCAAATGTCGGTATAGGGAATACAAGAAGTCGTGCCATCATCTCCCTGCCACTTATCACTACAGGATAAAGTCTACAAACACCACTAACAGGTACAACTCCTCTCATAGTGAGGATTCTAATATTCTTAGCTAAGGACGAGATGGGAATGCTATGTCTCATGGCAAAACTAGTGGCTATAAATGAATGCATGGCTCCAGTATCAAATAATGTAATAGTAGGAAAATATGCAACTAAAACCATACCTGCTATGACCTCTGTCTCTGTCTCTACATTCTCAACAGCTAGATAGAATGCCTTTTCATTGTTCTGTCCTGGGCCTTGAGCTCTGGCCTTATGGTACTGAGCTGTCCGTGGTGGTAATAGTGGATAAGGTATTGGTGTTGTAGGGTTCTGGGCCTGATGTGTATGAACTAGAGCCTGCCGCTCAGGACAATCTCTGACAAGTGTTGTCCTGATCCACATCTCATATATAAACCCAAACGAAGTCGACAGTCATCTCCGATATGACCCTGCTTTCCGCAATAGTAGCAAGCGAGCTTCTGGTAGGGAGTAGTCCTCTGCTGGTACTTTCCTGTGGTCTTCGTAATAGGTCCATCCTGAGTGGCTCGGGCTGGTGTAACTACTAGGGTATAGCGTCTCGACGTCTGCTGCTGCTCCTTGCGAAGTATCTCCTTAGCGCGAGCTTCTTCCAAGACAGCTGAATGGGAGACTCGAGACTGGGTAGTCGTAAAAGACTTGAGCTCTGGCGCAAGTCCCTGGTAAAATCTCCTCGCATTCTCTAACTCTGTCGGTATCAATCCTGTACCAAATCTACTCAGACAATTGAACTCTGAGTCATACTCATCAACTATCATATTTTCTTGCTTCAGATTAAGGAACTGGTCGTAGAGACCATCTCTGACATGAATAGGGAAGAACCTCACATAAAATGCATCATAGAACTGCTTTCAGGTGATCCCAGTACCTAATCGTCTCTCTTCTGCCTTCTACCAGTGGTGTACATTATCTTCCAACAGTAGGTCCACTCCTGTCATCCAATCTCGAGCTGGCAACTGGGATGCCTTCAGTAGCTTCTCTATACTAATAAGCCACTATGATACCTCTAATGGCTTCTCTGTTCCTCTAAAGGCCTTGGGGTTCATATCTGTGAAATTCTTGATAGAGCCTACATAAGGATGCAGAACCGACGCTGGTGCTGGTACTGGAGGTGGTGGTGGAGGTCTAGCCAATGCTACTATCATCATCTGTCTCATCAGCTCTGTCTGCTGCCACTGAGCCTGCATCATGGCTTATATAAACTGAGAAGTAGGGCTCCTATCAGTCTATGGTGGAGGCATCTGAGGTCCCGACTGTGGAGGAAACTGCTGAGGGAATGGTGGTGGTAGAGGCAGTGGTACATTTCCTTCCGGTGGCATGGTAGTGGTCTGTCCAACCTGGCTGCCTGGGGGTGCTGCGATCTCTGGGTACTCCGTCGTCGGTGTCGTAGTAGGCTGCGACTGTCCTGGCTGGTATGGTATCACTGGAGTCATGGAAGGATTCTGTCCCTCCGGAGTAGCCTCTTCACTAGATGTGAGGGCCAAAGCAGAAGTGCGTCCGCTTCTTAAATGCATACTGATGGCATGAGGAAGATAAGTTGATAGTAGGAAAGCTTATATATGAGGTAAATCAAATAATTGAGGAAGTTTCAAAAAGATCGGAAGTCAAGAGGTAGTAGTAGTTCTGGATAAGATATTCCTATTCCTATATGCAGGCTTGTTGGGCACAGTCATGTAACCCAACGATATTAATGTTGACCTGCATGGACCACCATAAAAACATGTTACACTCCAGTCCCAAAATATATAGGACCAAGCACGTGAATATGCCAGCTGCACATATACGAAGAATACTTCAATATATGGAATCCTCAATTATGTACATAAGCTGTAAATAAAATAACCACGGGCCATTAATATATAATCTAATCTCATCACAGCTCAACACAGAAGATAATAGAGTCTAAATAAATAAGTAATTGTATCAAAAGATAGCCGGGTGAACATACTCACTCCAAACAGCTATGAGAAATAGTCTCACAAGATCGGAGTCCAACCTCCGCAAATAGAAAGAAATGAGATGTAAAAATAATGTCCACTAATGTCTCAAATATAGAATAGACTAGAAATCGGTAAAGACTGCCTCGTCGTCGATTTAGGATATCTCCAACGCCGCTCCGTACTCCTGTGGAAAATCGTCTAACCCTGGAGAGATAACCAGGTCCTCAGAGGGACGTAGCAAGATACAAGAAAATACCATGCCATATAAACTGTGATAATATAATAATAGAAAAGGTATACATGCAATCGGGTTCCTGACCATTCTACTGTGAATATGCAGTTGAGATACAATCCTTCGACGCATGAGCCCTGGCTGAATATAGGATCCGGTATAGTCCCCTCTTGGGCACCAGTGACCAAGCGCATGACGTTCCAAGAACGACAGTGGATACGTGTTCCATATGTCAGGTATTGTTCTTACCACCCAATGCCTAGTATCATTATCTCTATGACTGACATGTATCTTTAGTAACCGCCAAGTCTTCTAGCATGCAACTCTATTTGGCAGTTACCCTATCCGTCGTACGCTTCATACGTATCGGTGGCCAGCCGACTATGCGGATACGTGTCCTACATGTGACTCACATCACGTGATACAACAAATGTCAAGGCCGTATGAGATATACCAATACCTCAACATCAATGGGTGGTCACTAGACTAAGTCAATGCAAGAGAAATAAATAAGGCGAGAAAAATGACCGATATAGTCGCATGCACCCAAGTCTGACTTGGACGCACAGTTTTAATATCAAGAAATAAGAATGCTGAAAATAACAACTGAAAATAAAAAATATAATAATCACAGAGTAAGTTGGCAAGGTATCTTGCCTGATGGTTCAAAGTGACAAGTCCAGGTAATCACAATGTCAGCCAAAAAACGTCACAATCTCCAAACAACTCCGGACGCTGAAGCAAACATCAAAAATACACTCGATGTAAAAGATATACCTAGGAAATGCCTGTCCAAAAGTCTAATTCTGGAAAAGGGGCAAAATCGCAATTTTGGGTCAACACGATGTCCATCGTTGGACCGTTTTGCATCGAAACGTGTGCCAAAGTCTATGGTCTCTAAAGTCATCAAACTACATGTCTACAGATTCAGTTTAAGGAGAGGAACTCAATGGTATGTCCAGTTTTAGAGTCCGATGAGCCGTGTACATAATCGCCCGTTCGAGTAGGTCGTGGGCCCGCCAAAAAGGGGTTCCGATTCGACCTTCTCAGAATCGAACCAAACTTGGCACACAAGACCAGCATTTCAATTCAGACCTGTTGGCGCAAGTTTTGTTTCGAATCGATGATTGTACACGAAGTTAGGACAAAGTTTACAAATTGGCGATACGGGGTATCTTGACGGATACAGACGGATTTTGTCGCGCATACACAACAAACTGAGTTCCGTCAGTTACCACACGTCGGCAACATTCACACGTGCCTTTCGATGTGTATAGCATGCGACCACGTCGCCCGGTGTATCGGAGCGTACGCCGTATCGAGAAAAATTTAGAAATTTTATTAAAATTAACACATGTTTTTCTCCAACTTCAACATCAATTTACTTTTTACACGTTAATCGAAATGACTATCCAAAAGATCTTTTGCGATCTCGGTTATGTTGTCTTTTACTGTTTTCAATTAGTTTCTACAACTCTTTACTGCACAGCATGAAAATTGGCCGAAAAGTTATCATTTTACAACAGTTTTTAGTATTACAGAAAACAGATATTTCTTCAACTTCGTCTCGTATTTTCGAGCAATTTGATGGGTTGTTTCAAAATCCACCTATAGGATCTCGAAGAGGGTCAAGTCTACTTTCCAGAAAACCTTACGGATCAAAAATCTGTGCTACGAGTAAAAAGTTACGTCATAGGGAAGTAGGGTACCTTGAGTGGGAAAACTGCTCCGTGGGTGGCGAAGGGCTGACTTCCAATGCACCGTTCGTCGTGCACAAGGTTTCGTCGCTGGTGAAACAAACTCGTAGGCAAAAAGGGTATGATCAGCCGCAACTTTTGTTTTGGAAGTTTAGGGTTTTGAGTTCTGTGCAAAAAGATATATATATGTAACAAGTTGCACCCAACCCTAATACTAATGGGTTTCGGATTACCCGATTTCCAACTAACCTACTGTTCTCGCGCGCGCAGGGGGTGGGTTGGGTGGGGGAGTTTGCTCCGCTGCTACGCTGTGGGCCCGCTCACTTTAGTGAGCGGCAGTTGCTCACCTTTCCTTCTTTTTTTTTCTTTTCTAATTCTTTTTCTTTTCTAATTCTTTTTCTAATTTTTTTCTTTTCTTTTCTAATTTTTTTTCTTTTCTTTTTCCGTATATATATATATATATATATATATATATATATATATATATATATATATATATACATATATATCTTTCTTTTAGCTAGCAAAAATTATCACAAAAATTTCAATTAAATTCCTAAAATCCTAGATTTAATTATATTCCTTATTTAATAGAAATATGAACATGCACACATATAATTTTATATATATATACACTCATACATTAATTATACTAATAAACTAGTAGTAAATAAATCCATAAATAATGAAAGGCATAACGAAAATTAATGAAATTATAAAAAATTATTATAAATTATGGGGGTTTACAATGGTGCTTGTGTGTGTGGATGATATGGTGGGGAAGGTGGTGGCTCGTAATGGCAGGGTTCGTGGCGAGGGTGGAGTTGCTAGATTTGAGAAGGAGGGAATTGCACGGATGATTGTGGAGACGAGAGGGAGAGATAGTTCTCATATACATATATCATATATAAAGATAAGGTCGCCTCCTTAGGAAGAATCCTATCGGAATCAAATCGAGATTAGATTAAATATCAGGATATTTATTCTAAAAACATTTAGTTTACTAAATATCTGATTTTAACATTACAAGAATCAAATATTTGATCATTTTACTAATATTTCTATATTATATAATAAATGCAAAAGATATTTTCATTCGGTCTCAAAATCTTATTTATATAAAACTAAACTAGAAAATCTTTTGATTGCTACCGAAGATCTAATTCTTAAAACCATAAGCATTTGAAAGCCTAAAGTAATAATGAAGCTTCTTTTATAATAATAATAAAATATTTTTATTAAAACAATATTATCACATTTCAAAATGTATAAATTAGTTTAAATAATATTTCATAATATTAAGCAATCCAAACCATACTCAATTTATAAGAATATAGATCCATATCATTTAAATGATTAGCATAATAATATTTAAATGACATATTTTCAAATGATAATTGATTTTCGCTATACAAATAATATTTGACGTCATTGAATATATTTTTTAAAACATTTTTTTATTCATCAAAAAATTCTATAAAATACTTATAACAATTTAAATCAATTTTCCAAATTGATATTTAATAAAATCTAAAGTAGTACATCTTCTACAATTCTAACAATTTCATTTAATAAAATATTTTTTATTAGCACAAATTAGCACTCATAAAATATTTAATTTAGAACTAGTTTTCGATAAAATAACCAATCAGAAAATCATTCACAAAATCTCGACGAAAAATATCTTTAAGCACAATAAATAAAATAGAAAATAAAAATAAAATAAATTTTAGAAAAATTTAGGAAGGGGGCTACATACATGTCTATCATTTTCTTTTGATCAACCAATAGATCAGAGAAAGCCTCACATAATTCATCAAAGAAAATTCTTCATAGAGAGGGTTATTTATTACCTTAGCATCAGTAGCCATGAAGCTTAGGTTTGCTGAGCTCCGAGAGTTGTCTTCTTCTTCAGAGTCACTAGCCTCGCTTTCACACCAGATACTAGTGTTTGCGTAGTTTTTGGTTATTGACTTTCTCTTGCTTATTTGATCATGTCTGCTTCCTTTTCTTATAACGGGGCAATCCTTCTTTATGTGACCTGTTCTTTTGCAGCTGAAACAGATCGGTTCTTCGTCATCATTGAAGTCCTTCTTGTTTGACTTCTCGTGTATGAGGAATCTTCTGAAGTTCCTTGTTATCAGCGTTATTTGTTCGTTGTCTGAGTCGTCTGATTCACTCTCGTCGTCATATATTGTTTTATAATTTGCGTTGAATGCTATTGTCTTCTCTTTTTTATGTTGATCTTCGAAATCCTGAAGGTCTAACTCATGTGTCATGAGCTTTCCAGTCAGGGTTTCAAGACACATTGTCGAGAGATCATTTTCTTCTATAATGGATGTTGCTTTTTGATTCCAGCTTTTTGGTAGTCCACGAAGAATCTTCCGAATCTTTTTATGATCATTGTAATATTTGCCAAGGGAAGCTAGAGGATTAACAATATCTAAAAATCTACTAAACATAGAAGTAATAGTCTCATTAGGCTTTATTTTGAATGCCTCATATTCTTGTATAATTCGTGAGATTTTAGATTCCTTCACTTGTGAAGTACCGTCAAAAGTAACCTCAAGAAGTTTCCAAACCTCGTTGGATGTGGCACATGTAGAGACTCTATTGAACATAGTTTTATCAGTAGTACAGACTAAAGTATTGATAGCTTTTGTATCAAGACTAGCTTATTTTTTTCATTGTCGGCGTATCTATCAAATGGTTTGTCAACTAGAACAACATCTATTGTAATAGGTAGAGGTTTCCTATAACTATTGACGACAATCGATCAGAAATCGAAATCAAGTGACTTGAGGAAAAAGCTCATCCGTGCCTTCCAGTACGTGTAATTTGTGCCATCAAATAAAGGTGGCCTATTGGTTGACTGACCTTCACTGTTGCTCAAAAATAGAGATGTCATATCTCAAGGAGTGTTAATTCCGTCGAGAGAAACCCGCTCTGATACCAATTATAGGAACAATGGCACCTCTAGAGGAGGGTGAATAGAGTGTAGCGGAGAATAAAGATTAGGAGAAGAAAGCAATACACAGAGATAGCAGATTTATACTGGTTTCCCTCTATGATGACTAGTCCAGTCTCGAGTCTCAACCCGATGTTTGAATCCACTATTTTGAATAGAGATTACACCTCGTGTTTTACACCGGAGAACACGCAAACTTTACCACCGTCGTATTTTTATCCGAAGCCCATGAACAAACTTCAACACCTTTCTGAAGAAAGCTTTTATATGCCAAGCTTGTACAACTCGAAAACTCCTACTCGAAAACTACCGGCACTTAGAACAATTGAGTTGACTTGGAGATTTGAAGTTTAAAGCTTTGGGAATAGAATAGGAAGCTTAGAAATGAATAGAGAAGATGAAGATTGAATGAATGATTAGAAATGAAAATTTCTTCTCTGTTTATAGGTTTTTGTAGGACAGAGTTCGGGCAGAACTCGGTACCCTAACATTCAAAAATTTAAACGTTTGAGATCCAAGAGAATAGGTAAAGCTTCTAACCAGGATTGATTTTGTCTAACCGAGTTCGGTCCGAGTTCGGGCAGAACTCTGGCCGAGTTCGGTTAGCCCAATTCCAGGGCCATTTTGGTTTCTGGATCTAGTTTGGTTTAGGATCAAAACTAGAATAGGTTTGGTTTGGTTCAAGATAGGTTTGGTTTAGGATAGAGTCAAGGATAGACTTCTAATTGCCAGTGATCCCGATTCACAAATATTCTAGACTCAATAAATAGAAAATACAGAATAAATATAAAATCTCTAAGACAATGTAATCTGTATTCTTCGTTTCTTATCATATCGAGATCGAAGTTTAAGATACTTATCGAAATCGGTTTGACTGTGTCTAAATGTGCCAACAAAAGATACTTCATTTCATGAAGAGCGAAGCCGATTTCCCTGTGAGGTGTCATGAAGGTACCGGTCCTCTGATTATATCTTTCAACTAAAGCCAAAAACATGTGAGCATTCGGACAAAAGCCATGGGCAGTGGTCCAAATCGGATCATAGAGTTCTAATTCGAGGAGTTTATCCTTAAAATGATCTAAAACCCAAACCACTACACTACTCCAGCATTTCATGTCGGGATTCACTAACCCGTTAAGCGCATGGTTTAGTCTGGGTATCTTCCTTCAGCCTTCGCCAACATGTTCTCGAAAATAGTTACTCTGACGGGAAGCAGCATTGATAAATCTTCAGAAGGTATACAACTTGGTTTCAAACCTCTCAGATAGGAGCTGTATCTCTCCGAAGTGCTGTAGAACAAATCCTTGTTCTGCGGACCCAATATGTAGCATATCTTTCCGACTCTGGCCTGTTGAATCGGAGTCAGATCCCATGCCATACGTCGGGGATATCTCGAAAATGCATATCGAGACAAAGACAAGTGTCTCGGCATTTTTATGAGGTACATGATTCTACCCCACATTGATAAAATTTGTCTTCTCTCTTCGCTTTAGGCTGGGATGTCTTCTTGATCGCCTCTACAAATAAGAAAGCTGGTTTCTTATGGACGACATTGTCCAGACTTTCAAAAGGTTCGTCGTTCATCAAGCATAATAAAGTAGGATTATCTTGAATTGGGAGCATAGCTCTTCGGGACTCGGGAAGATTATATTGAGGATATTGTACGTAGGATAAGTCTTCTCGGTACTCTGACATGTTGCAGGCCGAAGCAGAAATTTCAGCATTTGAGTCTTCTCTGAGATTAACTATATAAAAGCAAGCAAACAGAGGTTAATCTCAAAAAAGTGTCTGGTTCAATGAAATAGAATATATGACATCATAGGTTGCGCAACACTTAGTGCAACATTTTATATTACACCATATATATATTGCACGACAGATCAGGATTGCATAACTCTTATGTTGTGCAATATATCAGGTTGCGCAACTCTTATGTTGCTCTGTATTTTGTATTGCGCCACATCTATATTGTATGACATATCAGGTTACGCAACTTTTATGTTGCACGACATTTTGTATTGTGACATATCTGTGTTGTGCGACATTTCTATCGAAAGAAACATCTGTGTGGCGCAACATCTCAAGTTGTACCAAACTGATTATACAGAATCAGAAAGCACAACTCTCGAAATGACCCACAACACAGTCTAGAAAGCAACCAAACCCTAAGATGGGGGGCGAAAGTCAAGAAATGTGCCTAATTCTAAAAAGAGTAGGCATGTATGTTGTCAAAATCAAACCAAACCCTAAAAAGGGTTGGTCGATGTTCGTTGTCAAACATTCACCTTCTATGGCTGGGTTGGAAATCTCTCGTCGTGGCGAAGGGGGAGCATACTGAGGCACGTGCGTGGATGGAATGCGAGAAGAAGGCTCGGCAACACCCTTTTTCTTCTCGACAGCAGATCTCTTGGGCGCCATTGGTGTTAGTCAAAGCTTGGGAAGAAGAAAAGAAGATAGGGCTTTTGAGAAAAATTAAAATTCGTTAAAAAAATGAAGAGTTTGAAATGTACGGCTATTTATAGCTTCAAAAGTTGAAACTGATCGCACAATTTGTGGTAAAAAAGTGGAGTCGGTTGAAATTGGCGCAACCCGGACAAAACTACCATGATTCAAAGTATTTCAAAACTTTGAAGTATTTTCAAATTTTGAAAAACTTTGAAGGGCGTCTTATAGAGGCTAAAAAAACAAGTTGTGCCACTCTTATGGAAGTCAGAACATCAAGTTGCGCCACATTATTTGCACCACCGTTAGGTTGCGCCAGAGCTAGGTTGCGTGAGTGCCACGTCGTTATCTTCTCGAGAAATTATAACAGCATCATCATTGTCTGACAAACTGACAACACAGAAAAAGTAGGAAATTCGTTCAAATCCCGTACAACACGGCGCTCGAAATTTTTTTGTCAGAATGTAATTAATGCTAACAGCCAACCCACACAAGTTATCGTGTGGCACGAGAATTAATCAGTACATCACAGAGACCCAGTCAAAGGCGCCAGTTGTTGAGTTGCGTCCGCGCGCAACCTGGCTAGTTGGCGCCACCTGATCAACTTTTATTCAGAAGCAGGATGATGTGGCACGCATGCTACTAATTTCGAAGAACGTGTCTACTACACTGCCCACGACCATGCACATTTCACTCAAATGATGCCACACGTCCCCAGCAGTTCAAGTAACCGTTCGTACAACTGGATAGAAGGCGCGCAACCTGAAGCGCATGCAACCCAGAATAACTGCTAAACAGTTATTTCAAGAACTCTATAAATAGAGTTTCAAATCAGTTTCAAGGCATCACTAATGATCATAATCTTCCAACAAAGTGCTATTGTATCCTCCAAAGGCTCGTGTCTTCGATATCACTGATGGAACTGGAAATTCCCAGGACCCTTACTTTGGTGTGTGTATTGATCGATAGAAGGTTAAACAGATTTAATACGTGTTCTAACCCTTCATAGGCAAAAACTATCACGAATTATACCTGCAGCAGGAAGAAGACAAGTAGTTTCTGGCAATTTCGAGTAGACGACCCCAAGATCTTCTGTACATATTCCTTCCTTGAGTTGGACGTCGCGTAAGCGACGATCTCCCAACCTTTTCTTTTCCTTGGCATCCCTCTATTTCTCTCCTTACGTGAATCACGAATTTAGAGAAAGCTTCAGATTTTTTATCAGTAACTTGGCGGCCAGAGAATAAAGGATATATGTAGGCTACAGTAGGGACCATGAGGAGAAATTAGGGTTAGGCCTCCTAACGGATCTGGATATCCCATGTTCAGCCCGAACACACAATCCAGGCCCATTAACAATAGCTCGGTCCACTAATGAGCTATCGTTGTACTACCTCCCTAATCCCAAATTATGTTTGTGGGCTCCTTTTATTATATGCTCGTTTGGCTCCCCATGTTAAGATATCGAATGTTCGTCGATCAAATTAAGTTATTGACAACTATATTGTTTGGACATATTTTATCCTTAAGTAGTACCGCTCAACTTTATTTTTCATGTCAGATATAATCCACCTACAGGGTTTACATGACAATCCTTATGAGCTCCTTAAGGGACATCATCAACCTGATGTATCGGGACATAGATTCCATTTATAATCAACAACCCATCATACATACAATATTATTACCCAATTCATAGAGGTTATTGACCCATAATGAATCTCACTCTTTCATGAGTCAAAGTAATGCACACTGCATATACATGTCTATTATTATATCCGGATTAAGAGCACAAGCATCCATAATAACTGAGGTGTTTGTTCTCTTATATTGTCAGTACAAAGAGAACAACCTTAAGTGGTCATGTTTAATACACACAAAGTTTACTAGTGTAAACCTATAGTCAAGATAGACTAATACCAGATTACACTACAACCTTTGCAATAGATTGTCCAAGTCCATCTAGGTTGTGAACTATTTATATATTCCATAGGGAACTGATAATATTATCATCTGTGTGACACCACACACCATATTATCTATAATATAGAATATTAGACATTTGCATTAATACTTGCAATAAATAAAATATATAAATATTTGCCCATATGATTCTCATTCAAAATTTAAGGAAATAAAGTTACTACAAAAGTGATACTTTTACTATATAACCCTAATAATCTTCCACTCATATATGATTCTCATTCAAAATTTAAGGAAATAAGGTTACTACAAAAGTGATGCTTTTAGTATATAACCCTAACAATCTTCCACTTATACTTAAATCATTGCTTTTCAGTATACTGTTACAAATCTTTCACTTATACTTAAAGCCATGCTGCTACACATCTGACTCTCATTCCCTCAACATGACTATCAAAAGCCTTAGCTGGTAAGCTCTTTGTAAAGGGATCAGCTAGGTTGTCGGCTGATGCTATCTTGATTACAATAACTTCGCCTTTCTTTACGAAATCTTGTATCAGGTGGTACTTGCGCTCAATGTGTTTACATGTGTTATAGGCTCGTGGTTCCTTCGAGTTTGTAACAACACCACTATTATCATGATAAAGTGTAATAGACTTTGGCGAACAAAGTACCATATCCAAGTCCAACAGAATGTTTATGAGCCAAACCGCTTCTTTGGCTACCTCAGAGGCTGCCACATACTCGTCTTCTATGGTGGAATCAGCAATACATTTTTGCTTGATACTCCTCCATACAATGGCTCCACCTCCCAAAATAAACACATAACCTGAGGTAGATTTCCTGGAATCCCTATCTGACTGAAAATCTTAGTCTGTATACCCAAAGGAACTAAACTATCTGCTTGGGAAACTAGCATATACTCTTTAGTCCTTTTCATGTACTTCAAAATATGCTTTACGGTAGTCCAATGCTCTTGTCCTGGGTTAGACTGATATCTGCTGACCATGCCTACGATATTACATACATTAAGCTTCCTACTGCTGAAGCATATGGAACTGCTTTCATGTTCTCTATCTCTTTAGGTGTCCTCGGATACTACTCCTTTGATAGAGCAATTCTATGTCTAAAAGGTAAGAAACCTTTCTTAGAATTTTGTATACTAAAACGAGTCAGTACAGTATCGATATAGGAAGCTTGGGATAAGCCCAATATCTTTTTCTTGCGATCTCGTAGAACTTTGATCCCAAGGATGTGACCTACTTCTCCTAAGTCCTTCATATCAAACTGTTTGGATAACAATACCCTTATATCAGATAACACCTTCACATTATTTCCAATGAGCAAGATGTCATCCACATAAAGTACTAGGAATACTACCACATTTTCGTCACACTTTCTGTATACACATGATTCATCCTAACATTGATCAAATCAATAGGATTTTATCACCTGATCAAAACATATGTTCCAAGATCTGAAAGCTTGCTTATGCCCATAAATGGACTTCTTGAGCTTCCAAACAAGATGTTCTTGGCCCTTTTCAATGAACCCGTCTGGTTGCTTCATATAGATGTCTTCCTCAAGACTTCCATTAAAGAAAGTTGTCTTGACATCCATTTGCCAAATCTCATAATCGAGATGAGCTGCAATAGTTAAAAGAATTCGGATAGACTTAAGCATGGCTACTAGAGAAAAGGTTTTCTCATAATTGATACCCTCTCTTTGAGTAAAACCTTTTGCAACATGCCGAGCTTTAAAGGTTTCAACCTTACCGTCTGATCCGCTTTTTCTCTTATAAAACCACTTTTATCCAATGGCTTTTATACCAATGAGTAGTTCTACAAGCTCCCAGACCTGATTGGAATCCGTAGATTCTATTTCAGATATTATTACTTTTTTGCCAAGACTCTACATCTTTATCTTGGAGTGCTTCGTTGTAGGTACAGGGATCAAAATCTTGTTCCTCGGGGACGAAGTCTGATGACTCTCCCAAGAACATATATCTATCATGTTGTATCACAACCCTCCCACTAAGACGAGGCACTATCGGTCGTGGTATAACATTTGTGACACGTTGTACAGTTAATTGTGGTTCATCCACTTGTACTATTGGTACTGAAGTACTTGGTGTCTCACCTCTCAGTTCTTCTAGAACAACTCTACTTGTGGTGTAGAAGCATGGAAAAGAATAAAGAAAGATCCATGTGGCCAAGGATCTCCATGCGGCTCACAGAGCTCATGCGGCTCAGCGACCCATGCGGCTCAAGCGTTTATGCGGCTCGAATAGTTCCATGCGGCCCAGAGAGGAGCCACGCGGCCCTCAACAGCTCTTCCTTTTGTCTTCTACTGTATTTAATGCCTTGACGGCTGACAGCTCTGACCAATGACAGAAAGATGCAATAATGACTCTGTCATAATGGCAGACTCCTAGGAAAGCGAAGGATATCTCTGACACAATCTGTCAAACCCCAAAAGACTTTTAGGCGGCCTTAAAACATGGACAGTCGTATGCGGCTCAAACAGAGGCCACTCATGCGGTTCAGACAGGGGCCACCCATGCGGCTCAGGCAGACGCTACCCATGCGTCTCAGGTAGAGGCTACCCATGCGGCTCACAAGGACTATCTTCATGCGGCTCACTGGGAAGCAACCCATCATGCGGTCGCCTACGCTCATGCGGTTCAGATCATCTCCATGCGGTTGAAATGTTCAGAGGCCACTCCCAAGTAGCCTTGACACGTGGTCAGCCTTATGCGGCTCGGAGGGGCAATCCTCATGCGGCTCAGATTTTCTAAGTGACTCACGGTTCTGCCAGCGTCCCTACAGCTATCAGCCTAATAATAGTGGGACACATGGAAAGATTCATTAACAAATCCTAACAACCAGGTTTAGTGCCATCCTCATAATTACTGGGATCAAATCAGATCATTTGCAATTAATCAAATTGAACACGTGGCAGGAGATCCGAGCTTGGCATAACAAATCATAAAGATTTATGGCAATCATCATTAATTGCCCACAGAGATTTGATACAATCACATTAATTGCTAAAATCTATTACAAGCGGCCCAGATTTATTGATCCTTAACCGCCGAATTTTGAGAATGGGCAATCATTGCAAAACCCTAATGATGCCCCCACTCTTATAAATAGCAAGGTGCCATTCCATTGCAACAGAAGGATAGACAAACATAGACGAGCAGAGAGCAGAGAGCAGAAAGAGAGAGAGTACAACCCCCCTCGAATCCAGAGAGCCAGAGAGAAATTGAAGGGAGAGCATTTCTTCATCAACGCCAAGCAGTTCTTCTACAGAGCCAAGGCTGCGCCCGATCGTCCAAGGAGTAAGGCAGAGCTGCCGTCGCTTTCCCGAGCCTCTATCGTCACCCCCCAGAATCTAAAATAAACAATTGTACTTAGATTGCTGTACCTAGGTTTTTGTCCCTAGGATTTCTTTGTACAAGCGAGTTTGTATTGTGAGTCTAAGTTCAGTCCTCCGATAATTGTTCTGTTCTTTTACAATCAATGGCAAACACGATGGCGACTCTGCTGGGGAAAAACTTCTCTACGGCTGAGGAGTTGGTGACACAATTGGATGCAGCCAAACTTGGCTCCACGCAACAGAAGATGGTCGTCCGTTTCGACCAACAGGCGTTTGAAGAAATGCACTCTGAGGGAAGCACTGGCCCGGTCCAGAAGCGAACCCGCACAAAGAAAGCTCACAGCGAGTGGAGGCCAAAATCATTTTTTCCTCCCCAAGCTCTAGACGGAGTACTCTCTGCTGCCCAAGACGGCGAAGGCGACTCTCGCGCGGCCCCACTTCGAGCCATAGAGGACTCTGTTGTCCCCAAGTCGGGTAGAGAAAAATACTACGATGCTGGACTTGCAGGGGCAAAGAGCAATTTTATGTGCTCCAGGAAGAAACCGAACAAGGGCACTAGACGCAAGACGAAGATTCATGTGACCAAGATTGCCAGTCGCATGAATGATGACCATGCGGCTGAGACTGGTAGCCAAATGCATAATAATCATGCGGCCAGGATTTCCACCCGCATGGAGAACACTCATGCGGCCAGGATTTTCAGCCGCATGGAGAAGACCTATGCGGCTACGACGGCCTGCCGTATGAAGATTATTGATTCCAGCCGCATGACGCCTACTCCACGCGGCTCTGTCTTCGACCGCCTCTCCTATGGTCCTGATCTCTTGTGCTCCCAAGAAGATATGTCTGAATCTCTCCAGCACCACTTAGACTCTTCCTACTATGTGCCCTCACGTACTAGAGTGAAGAAGTCTAGGGCAGTACGAGCTTGGCAAGCTCGGTCCGCTGATCCGACCTCTGACCATCCGAGAGTCCCACATACTGTTATGCGGGCCTCTGATAGGAAGTTGTATAGAACCACTCGAGTCCAGCCCCCGGCGGCAAACGGACAGAGAGGTTACCAAAAGTCTCCCAAAATCAAGGGAGCAAACATGGTCGATCCGGACCCATCTGATTTGCGTGAGGCCATCCTCCTGAAACGCAAGGAAAAAGAAGGTGCCTCGGGGTGCAAAGAGTCCTCCCACGGACGTCACTGCACCCAAGTCATCGTTAACTACTGTTACAATAATACGACAGTACGAGAAGACCGGCAGTCCGTCTTTCAAAGACTGCAATAACTATGTTCAGAGGATGAGGCACCTCCCGTCGTCTCCTGCAATTCTACTCAAAAAATCCCTGCCGATGGGAGAGGGAAGAAGACCAATGTTCCCAGCCCAAAGATTTCAACCACTATGACTAAGAGACTATCGTCTAAATGGGTGCCCACCACCAGAGTTTTCTAAGGTACCCGTTCAAAGACAAAATCTGCTACAGTGGAAGATTTCTCGTCCACACCACAGGGGGTTGCTGGGACTGGGGGTAGCACTCCTCAGAACATCCACGATAATCCGATGTTCCAAGGAGATGAGCCCGAGGAAATAACTCTCCCATCAGATACAGCAAGGGCCGACGTCCCCGAGGACGTCCACGACTCCCAAGATGAAGCAAACTCTGAAGCTGGGGGTACTATCCCTTCTGAGTCCGAACCAGAGGAGAACATTCCCACATACCCCGATGACTTCTCGCTACAGGAGTATGATTCGGAGAGTACGTCATCCACCGTCCCTTCCACTTCTCCTCATGTGAGGACGGTATTCATGACAGACAGAAACCAGGAGGGTCCCAGTGATCGCCAACGAATCGACACTCTGGAGGCCATACTGCACACTATGGTCAAATCCGTGGACGAGATCAAAGAAACCCTCCCTACTCTGCAAGGAGGGATGCCTGGCCAAACAAATTTGGGCGATGCGGTCAATGCAGACTCAAACTCAACGGCACCAAACCCGGGCAATATTCCTCCTAAGATGTCGGCTCCTACTGCTGCAGACGAAGCCAGGGAGGCAAAAAAAGAGGTCCAGGAGCTCCAGGCCATGTTCTACGCCCGAGAAAACTGCCAAGACCTCAGGATACGACAATCGTATCCCGCTGCATGGAGAGATATTCCCTTCCCACCAAAGTATAAACCATTCCACATCAATCCATATGATGGGAAGACTTCCGCGAGCCGGTACATCACTTACTTCGAGGTTACTACCGACCATCTGCCCCATGACGATGCCATCCTTACACGACTATTTATCGGGTCATTGGAAGGGGTCGCCTTCGACTGGTACCGTAACCTGCCAGATAACTGCATCCACTCCTTCGCCAGCTTCAAGCGCATGTTCTTGGAGAGATTCTACGAAGTAGGACAGGACGTCACAATGTCCACCCTCATGGACGTCGTTCAAGGGGAGAAGGAGCTGACAAGGAACTATATTGAGCGGTTTCGCCAAACCGCAATGAAGTTGCCGTCTGGTAATCCGGATTCCTTCTTAATTGAAATTTTCCAAAAGAGACTGCTCCCAACAATCAGCCTCTGGATGGGCGAAAGTCAATTTAAGGACTGGAAGACATTTATCATCAGTGCCACTAGCGCCAAAGACGGGTTAAAAAAGGCTCGCCAACTGGGATTGCACATCTCGAAGGGAGAGGGACAAGGGCAAGCGTCCTAATTCCAATAACAACAATGGTAGTAACGTCTCCAACAATCGGGACAACAAGGGCAAGCAAGCCATGGTGGCCGATACAGCCCAGAAACTTGAGTCAAAATCGGTAGACAAGCAATGGCCTCAAATGACCTACTCCTTCGAAGACGGCCATGTCAAGCCCATCTTGGACATGCTCATACAAGGAGACAGAATTTAGCTTCCTCCACTAAGATGGGAACCTCGGCCGGCAGAAATGGAGAGCCCAAAGTACTGCCGTTACCAACGCTACATCCACCATGCTACACACGACTGCTACCAACTAAAATGATACATCCAACATTTCATCGATTCGAACGCTCTGGCCATCGATTTCAAAGAGTTAATCATGACGGCCAATATGGTGTTAGTACAATTTGGCAGTTTTCCTCCAACAGAAACTCAAGACGGTGTGGTCCCCATCCCTCTGGCCACAATGGAGATTGCTAATCTTCCACCTCCCCGAGATCAGGCTACTGGCCTAGTGCCCCTCACCACGTCACGGGGGGAGGTCATGTGGGTCCATCCGGACCTGGTACTCGAGGTGACTCGATCCACACCATCTTCAATTCGCAAGAAGAAGAGTGGAAAAGTCAGATCCTGCCGCACAATTCCGGCAGATGTCAAAGAAGTCACGACTATCGTTACTCGGTCTGGTGCTCAATCCTAACCTACACCAGATAACTCGACTGAAGAACATCAGCCGGCTACTGCTGACGCTTCGGGACCTTCTCAATCTCCGACGACCGACAAGCCTAGGAGGAAGGAGACTCGCTTTGACAAATCCCTCCGAAAAGAGGCATCTCATGGGCTAGAAAGGCCCTACAACTTTGACATCTTGGCACAATTGGCCAATACACCGGCCAAATTGTTATTATACAAGCTCCTGAGACTCTCAAAGGATGTTCGCGCGGCTTTGAGCGATGCACTCCAGAATACCGACGCCTATCTGGCTCAGGTCAACCTCACAGGAGAGAGCCTGCCTGCAGATCTCCAAGACAGTGCTTGCATGGGAGCGATGCCCAACATTGTCTTCACTCCGCAGGATATGCTCATCAAAACTATCCTGCACGATCGCCCGTTATATTACACTGGATACATCGGCGACGTAAAGGTGGATCGGATGCACATTGATCTGGTTCTTCCATAAGCATCATCCCGAAGGGTCTGTTATATCATCTCCGCATTCCTATGCATCGTCTGACGCCAACAAGCACCGCCATCAGCGGTTTCAATTCGGACAGGAGCTACCCGATTGGGAAGATTCGCTTGAAGTGCCAAATTGGCGATCTTCACTCAGAAATAACCTGTTACGTCATAGACGCAGACACTTCCTACAACAACCTCTTGGGGCTCCCTTGGATACACGATTATATGATTGTGCCTTCCACTCTGCACCAGTGCTTCAAGTATGTCGACAAACACGGCTTCGTGAGGACAGAATTTGCCGACATCGATCCTTTCAAAGGGGTCAAATCCTACTACTCAGACTCCTGCCTATACGAAAAGTCGAAGAGACACCTTGGTGAAGAAGATGTGCAAGCTGGCACTGAGATGGCCACAGGATCAGAAGAACCTCTGACGATCCACCTCCAAGCTCGCAAACCTGACAAGTCCGTACCCCTTACGGCCGCTCTACGTAAGGACGCAATCAGTCCCACGGCACAAGAAGGACAAATGATAATCTGGCTACCAAGGTCCGGCCAAGCGCCAAGACCCACAACGGAGCCACTGACAATCGGACTGCTTAGAGTCGGCCAGCCATAAATGGAGAAGCTCAATCCCTCCGTCAAACCAATGACGATACGCCTTTCCAAGAAGAATCGTCACCCCGATGCAAGGTCTGGGGCTTCTAGCGAGCCAAAAACTCCTCGCCCAGCATCGAGTACCAAACTGGGGATCGCTAGTTTGCCAACGACTCCACGTTCTGCTCCACCAGCAGAACCCCTGACGATCGAGCTGCCCAGGTCATCCTCTCAGTCTTCATTTATTTTGGGGGTGGCCGAAGAAGAACCGGAGCTAGCCAAGTATGTGGCTGTCCACACTAATAATCCTTCCGCAGATGATGCACTCACCTACACACACAGGTGACGAATGTTTACACCGTAAACCAGCTTATCCCAGTGGAAGACGGTTACCGCATAATCGAGGGAGGGGACCATCCAATCATCTTCGGCCGGAAGGACGACCCGCAGCCCTTCACCATTGAGAAGGTCGATCTCGAATCAGATGCCGGAAGACTGCCTCTTTACCTGTATAGCCCCCAATCCAAATATCTCATGCAAAAACAGGGGTATGATCTGGAGACTACGCCAGGATTGAACTACGGTACCGGACGACGATTACCTCTAAAGCTACCAGTCCCGGTTGGCAAACCACGAGACTACTACAGCAAGACCCGGTATGGATTTGGGTATGTTACGCCTACAACGACCCCTGAAAGTTCAGATGAAGAATGCGACTGGCATTCACATTCAACTGGGTCACCAACTTCTGATTCGGATACTAGCATCGGAGACGTATTCGGACAAGTCCTGTCAGTCAACATGGCATTCGCCGACGCTTATGAAGAAGATGAAGACATTCCTAAAATCCTCGAGTTAGATCCATGGGCCCAACAGTTGGATACACAATGGGAAAAGCGGTTCGAACAGAGATAACCTCCTACTGAAGATGAAGTTATACAGGTCGACCTCGGCGACGAATCTTCTCCAAAACCAATCTTCGTCAGTAAAAGCCTGACAGACGAAGAGCGAGAGTCGCTACTGGAACTTGTTAAAGAATATATTGATGTGTTCGCCTGGAGCTATGAAGACATGTCGGGGTTAAATTCCGATATTGCTCTTCACAAACTCAACATTCGGCCAGATGCAAAGCCAGTCAAACAACAACAACGATGCTTCCGCCCAGGCATTATGGATGCTATCGAAGCCGAAGTCAACAAACTGATAGCCAGTAGCTTCATTCGTGAGGAACAACATCCGGATTGGGTCGTCAACATAGTACCAGTCCTCAGGAAGAATACGAAGATTCGAATCTGCATCGACTTTTGTAATCTGAACGAGGTATGTCCCAGAGATGAATTCTCCCTCCCTATCACAGACATCATGATTGACAACACCTGCGACTTCGAACGTATGTCATTCATGGATTGCTTCTCGGGGTACAACCAAATCAAGATGTCTCCTGACGACGAAAAATATACATCATTTCGAACACCGATTGGCACATACTGCTACACAGTCATGCCTTTCGGTTTAAAGAATGCTGGCGCTACATATCAAAGAGACATGAGTATCATCTTCAGAGACCACTTACGCAAGACGATGGAGTGTTATGTTGATGACATCGCCGTCAAGAGTCGCTGTAAGGGAGACCATCTCCAGGATCTGAGCACGGTATTCGACCTAATATGAGCACACAACCTGAAGATGAATCCCATAAAATCTTTCTCGGGCATATTCAGCAGAAAGTTCATGGGTTTCATCATCACCGCCCAGGGTATCCATGTAGACCCTGAGAAGATGAAGGCAATCATGGAGATGGGTCCCCCGAGAAATCTCCGAGAACTTCGAGGCCTCCAAGGGAGGCTAGCTTACATTAGGAGGTTCATTTCTAACCTCTCCGGGCGATGTCGGTCATTCACCCATCTCATGAAGAAAGGCATCTCGTTCATATGGGATGAAAAATGCCAACGTACCTTCGACAGCATCAAAGAATATTTATCGAACCCTCCAGTCCTGGTGGCCCCGGTTGCTGGAAAACCATTCCTGCTTTATGTACGGGCAAAGGAGCATTCCCTCGGCGCTCTACTAGCACAGAACAACGATGTAGGCCACGAACAAGCCATATATTACCTCAGCCGAATGATGATTGGGCCAGAGCACCGATATACCACCATGGAGAAGGAATGCCTCGCCCTGGTGTTCGCCATTCAAAAGATGCGACACTATATCACAAGACAAACCATACATGTGATCTCACGAGTCAACCCTCTCAGGGTCCTCATGACTAAACCAGGGGACTCAGCTCTCGCCTCGCTACATGGGCAATATTGCTGTCCCTCTATCATATGATCTTCGTCCCACAAAAGGTTGTTAAAGGTCAGGCTCTGGCAGACTTTTTAGCGGCCTACCCAGGCTCGGAGTCATCCAAAATATATGAAGAAATCCCAGAGGAAGTCGCCGACTCGCATGTAACCTCTCACGATGATATATGGTGAATGTTCTTCGACGGCGCCTCAAGGACCGGACCTAAAGGCAACATCGTCGTCGGAGTCGTGATTGTGCTGGTCTCTCCTTCCGGATTGGTGATTAATCGCGCTTACTCTCTCATAGAGCCCTGCTCTAACAATGTGGCCGAGTACAATGCTTTGGTCATTAGCCTCCAACTTGCAAGAGAGCTGGGGATAGAATATCTTGAAGCATACGGCGATTCTCAGTTAATCGTCAATCAGATTCGAGGCTCTTACGAGTTCGCCATGAAGACATGATCCCTATCACCAAATAGCAATCAACTTCATCGCGTCATTTGAGGGGTTCTTCATCGAACACATTCCCAGACTCCGAAATATCAAAGTCGATGCCCTAGCTGGCCTTGCCGCTTCCCTAGCGGTTCCGAACTATGCTTACCAGTCCGTAGATGTGATAGGACACGAACTGGTCTGTCCCAAGAACAATGTTCAATTCGTGGCGAGTTATTCCGCTCAGACGATCGACGAAGTCCCAGACTAAAGACAACTATTCATTGACTTCGTAGTCTACGACATCCTGCCCGAGAACCCAAAAGAGGCCACCTCTATCCGAAGGCGTTCTCTCAGATTCTTCTACGATACAGAGACGAAAATGCTGTATCGCCGATCCTACGATGGATTATTGCTTCGATGTCTGTCAAACGCAGAAGCCAAAGAAGCCGTACGTGAAGCTCAGGACGGTGTCTGTGGGGCCCATCTGCCTGGCCCTAAATTGCAAGACCGTCATCGCCGAATGGGCTACTACTGGCCCACGATATTAGCAGATGCGATAAACTATACAAAAAAGTGCAAAGCTTGCCAAGTCCATGCGAAATTCATCCACCAACCATCCGAATTTCTACATCCGACAGTGGCGTCCTCGCTGTTCGAAGCATGGGGAATGGATATTATCCGTCCAATTACTCCACCTTTCTCCCGAGGACATCGTTTCATACTCGCAATCACAGATTACTTCCCCAAATGGAAGAAAGCTGTCCCGCTTGCAGAAGTAAAGACTTCAAACGTGATCATCTTCCTCAAGCATCACGTCATCTATCACTTTGGACTGCCTCGAAGGATCATCCACGATAATGGTCCGCAGTTTGCAAGCCACGCCTTCTATCGGTTCTGCGATAAGCAACGCATCCAGAATATTGCTTCAACGCCATACAATCCAGCAGCGAATGGGTTGGCAGAAGCATTCAACAAAACAATCATTAAACTTCTCAAGAAGTTCGTATCGTCCAACAAACGCAACTGGAACGAGAAGCTTGGTGAATGCTTATGGGCATACCGTACTACAGTCCGAACAGCTACTGGAAATACGCCGTTTTCCCTGTTGTACGGGAGTGAGGCAGTCCTCCCGTTGGAAACTCAAATACCCTCACTCCGCGTCGCCCTTACTTACTAATTGATGACGGATGATAACTATCATCACCGACTACAAGAGTTAGCAGCCTTAGATGAAAAGTGCCTCCTGGCTCAGCAACGGATCGAGCTATACCAAGCATGCATCTTCGGAGTCTTCAACAAGAAGGTTAAAATCAGAACATTCCAAGTGGGCGATCTCGTTCTGGCAGTCCGGAGGCCGATGGTCATGACTCACAAGACGGTCGGCAAGTTCTACCTAAAATGGGAAGGTCCATTTATCATTGAGGCTGTATTCTCCAACGGTGCTTATCGCCTCGCAAAACAAAATGGAGACTTGCTCATGTTGCCCGTCAACGGCAAGTGCCGGAAGAAATATTATGTCTAAACGATATTTTCCAGATCATCGATTCATGTACCTGCCGGTACCGCTGAACTCATATCACATTTTCCAGATCATTGAGTCATGTACCTGCCGGTACCGCTGAACTCATATCACATTTTCCAGATCATCGAGTCATGTACCTGTCGGTACCGCTGAACTCATATCATATTTTCCAGATTGCTGAGTTATGTACCCTCCGGTACCGCTGAACTCATATTCCAAATTCCAGATTATTGAGTCATGTACCCGTCGATACCGCTGAACTCATATCCACAAAATTCCAGATTATTGAGTCATGTACCCTCCCGTACCGCTGAACTCACAATCTCCCAGATTATCGAGTTATGTACCCGCAGGTGCCTCTGAACTCACATTCCGGTCACTCTTTCAGATAGTAAGTCATATATGACCATACATCTGAACTTTCTTGCTAAAAGAGATCCTCCCTCATGATATACTACCCGCACTCCCAGTGCACAAAAAGGATAACAGATCCACAAATTTCCAAAACGACCATGTCGATGTTACCTCTGAGTCGTTTTACT
Source organism: Iris pallida (assembly GCA_029216955.1). NCBI lineage: Eukaryota > Viridiplantae > Streptophyta > Magnoliopsida > Asparagales > Iridaceae > Iris > Iris pallida. The sequence continues at coordinate 827,854 of JANAVB010021792.1, forward strand.
TTCGCCAAAACAAATCACCCCTTTACATAGAACTTCTATGTCCTCATTACCTCTGAGTCGTTCTATGTACCCCCTTTTATTGAGCCCAATCCTGCCATGTCCTCATTACCTCTGAGTGGGAAGGCTCCGTCGAAGAAACCTTCATGCTTGCCATATCCTCATTACCTCTGAGTAAGTATATTGATTACCTTTCGACTTATTATCCGTACCCACAACCGGAGTACGCCAGGGGTAATAGGTCCACAAATATCCTCCGTTGAGTCCACTCCTGCCATGTCCTCATTACCTCTGAGTGGTAAGGCTCCGCGGCAAAACCCTCATGCTTGCCATGTCCTCATTACCTCTGAGTAAGTATGTCGGTGCCCTTTCATCCTATTATCCGTATCCTAAGCCAGGGTAGGCCAAGGATAATAGGCCCATAAATATCCTTTGCTAAGGTTCTTAGTACAGGCCCATCATTTCTCATCATGGCCCGGGAGCCCAGCTGCTCCATGGCATTCTTCCTCCCGATACCCGGAACGTCCATGATCACCTTACCGTGGAATTATTCTAGGTATCCCCAATCAAACTTGTTATCCGTACCAAAAACCAAGGTATGCCAAGGGTAACAGGTCCACAAATAAGTCCTCCGTGCGGGGCAAACACCACCATAGCACCACAAGCACAACAAGCAGTACAAATAAAGGGTAAAATAAAACATACTCTTTTATTTGGAAGCCAAAAAGCATTACATGTTTTGGGACCACGTCCCTCTCAAAAAGAAAAGAAAAAGAGAACAGAAACAAAAAGAGAAAAAGACCGACTATAGTTCGGCATTACATAATTCCAGGAGGCAGTTTCTCACCAAGGTGGTCTCCCGCTTAAGCCGCTGTCAAGCTCGGCGTTCAGCCTCCTGGGATAGCTGCTCCGCATCATCCAAATACATATATGCCCGCCAGTCATCCTCCATCTTCTTTAGGGCGAGTTCCAGATTGGCAGAAGCTCGACTAAGTCTGTCAGCCTCCTGGATAGCAAGCCCCTTCTCAGTACGGGCGGCTTCGAGCTCGGACTCCAGGAAGGCCAGCTTCCTCTGGAGCTCAAGGATTTGCTTCCTGGTGTCAATTACCCCGCGGGAGGCGGTCGCCTCTCGAGCCGTGCAATCTTCACTTCTACGGCTCTATTGATCGTGTAACTGAGACAGATCACGACGGTCCTTCAGTATAGACGGCTTAATCGACTACCGAGCAAGCCTCACCTTTTCCACCGCGGTTATGAGGAAAGTGCGTTCTTGATCAATCGCCGCAGACAGATCAGCTTGCTGCAGCACATAAAACTGGGCTACAAGACGATCGGCCTCCAACAGCTTAGGCTCCAGAAGCGCAGCTAACCCCGCCCTATCGGCGAGTGTTCTAAGGATGTCGATTTGGCCACCGGCGTACCGACGGGCCATAGCAAAGGGAGTTCCCTTGTCCACGGCTGCCTTAACTCCTCTCTTCATGTGGCGGTGAAAGCTGTCAACCACATCCTGGGATACTTCATCCAAAACTTCTGTAGAGGATGGCGTCAAAGGGAGTGTGGCTGGCAATGTCGAAGGAGTAGCATCGAAACTTGCCATCCCTGCCACCATGAAAATAAATTTCGTACGAAAAGATGCGTGAATAGCGGCTAGCTCCTCTTCCGCCGCCCGAAGAGCTTGGATACTGGACAAGACGGAAAGGTCAACCCCCGAAACCATATTCACGGAGGAGGACGCAGGAAGCATTGTTCCTTGCCCCGGCTATGACAATATTTGAGCCTCCGAACTTGAACCAGCAGGAGGCCCCTCAATATAGGTGGGAAGAGAAGGAGGCACACGTGCTTCCATCAGATCCCCTCCGGTAGAATCTACCCTGACTATGTCCGTCACCGACAATAAAGGGGCAGAACCTGTACGTCCAAAGCAACCATTAATCGACGAAACCCGAAGGATATGATAATATAGAAGATAGGCCTCCTCACAAGTTGAGATTCGGCTTATCTTACTAGGGGAGGAGCAGGGAGGCCTCAGCTCGCTCGCAGCTGACGTAGTCTCCTCGCCCGTGACTTCCAAGTTGAACTCAACTAGTTTCTCTGCCCCAGCCACCCCTGAAAGGGAGCCAACCAGTTCAGCATCACCCCGTTGAAAATTAGCTATCTCAGGGACAGGTGCAGTAGAGCCTCCGTCCCTATGGGCTGAGGTCTCAGCAAGGTGGGACTCCTCGACCGCCTCCGGAAGAACCCCCGCAGAAATGATATCGGTGCACATGTCATTGACCAAAGTGGTCTTGGCCGGATCGACCTCAGCAGTCGGATCCCGAGAAACCGACTCCTCCGACGCCTACAAAGAGTAAAAGAAGATGATTAGGCCATAATTTAGAAGAAGAAGGAAAAGGTAGTTGAAATTCAAATCACCATAGAAACAGCGCCAATATCAACAATAAATAGCCTGCGGCGTCTTACCGCAGCTCGCTTCGTAGAGTAGGTTATGCTATCATCAGTAGATATACGCCTGCTTCGCTTGCGCGAAGGGCCAGGCACAGCAGGCGGCTGCCCCGCAACCATGTCATCTGGCACGATAGGTGGCTGATCCCCTGCCTTCTCGTCTGAGGGATGGGATGAATCATCGGCGTCCTGCACATCATCCTCTTCGCACGCCGACGTGGATTCCGAGTCCGGTACAGGACTCAAACACAGGGCATGCCCCATGTGGCTTGAATACGAGAGCGGTTTCATCATGATTAAACTTGGGCAGTTCAATGAAGACGAAGGATGAAGGCTTGTGCATAAATCATGCAACAGAGCCATGGGGTTTAGGGTTCAAAAGTTTTAATCTAATCCTTACACTTAAAAGCAGGGTGGACGTCGGGGTGTACTTTAGGCGTAGCGGCCGATGAAGAGGCCGCTTTCTTGCCCTTTGCAGCAGCAGAAGCAACCTTGGAAGACTTAGGGGCCATTATCGTATCGACGGTCGGAGAAGGAAGACTAAGGAAGAAAAATAGGGCTAAAGACGAAAGAGAGAGTGAAGAAATCTCTCTGACTAAGCACGTTCATATTTTATAGGCAAGAGAGAGGTGCCTCGATCCACGTACAGTAACCGACCCTTCGGTTCTCAAGACGAGCTGACTGACATAAAGGCCAAACTTTTGGGATCCTTTTCCAAAAAGCGGCCTTAAAACTGACGGCAAATCAACAGTAATTGATGCAAAAGATTTGCATACGTAACAGGATAACATGGCAAGGAGCTCATGCAGCCAGACAGCCCATGGGGCCAAAGGATCCATGCGGCTGATTGACCAATACGACTGAGGAGGCTATGCGGTTGGGACATCCATGCGGCAAGGACATCAAATGCGGGCAGAAGAGTTTATACATAGCCATGCTTCTTATTCAAAGTATTTCAATTTTGTAAATTGAAAACTTTGAAGGGGGTCTTGTAGAAGCATGGAAAAGAATAAAGAAAGATCCATGCGGCCAAGGATCCCCATGCGGCTCAGCGACCCATGCGGCTCAAGCATCTATACGGCTCGAATAGTTCCATGCGGCCCAGAGAGGAGCCACGTGGCCCTCAACAGCTCTTCCCTTTGTCTTCTACTGCATTTAATGCCTTGACGGCTGACAGCTCTGACAATGACAAAAAGATACAATAATGACTCTGTCATAATGGCAGACTCCTAGGGAAACGAAGGATATCTCTGACACAATCCGTCAAACCCCAAAAGACTTTTATGCGGCCTTGACACGTGGACAGTCGCATGCGGCTCAGACAGAGGCCACCCATGCGAATCAGACAGAGGCCACCCATGCGGCTCAGGTAGAAGCTACCCATGCAGATCAGGTAGAGGCTATCCATGCGGCTCACAAGGACTATCTTCAAGCGGCTCACTGGGTAGCCACCCATCATGCGGTCGCCTACGCTCATGCGGTTCAGATCATCTCCATGCGGTTCAAATGTTCAGAGTCCACTCCCAAGTAGCCTTGACACGTGGTCAGCCTTATGCGGCTCAGGGGGGCAATCCTCATACGGCTTAGATTTTCTAAGTGACTCACGGTTCTGCCAGCGTCCCTACAGCTATCAGCCTAATAATAGTGGGACATGTGGCAAGATTATTAACAAATCCTAACAACCAGGTTTAGTGCCATCCTCATAATTACTGGGATCAAATCAGATCATTTGCAATCAATCAAATTGAACACGTGGCAGAAGATCCGAACTTGGCATAACAAATCATGAAGATTTATGGCAATCATCATTAATTGCCTACAGAGATTTGATGCAATCACAATAATTGCTAAAATCAATTACGAGCGGCCCAGATTCATTGATCCTTAACCGTCGACTTTTGAGAATGGGCAATCATTGCAAAACCCTAATGATGCCCCCACTCTTATAAATAGCAAGGTGCCATTCCCTTGCAACAGAGGGATAGACAGACATAGATGAGTAAAAGCAGAGAGCAAAGAGAGATAAAGTACAACCCCCCCTCGAATCCAGAGAGCCAGAGAGAAATTGAAAGGAGAGCATTTCTTTATCAACACCAAGCAGTTCTTCTACAGAGCCAAGGCTGCACCCGATCGTCTAAGGAGTAAGGCAGAGTTGTCGTCGCTTTTCCGAGCCTCTATCGTCACCCTCCAGAATCTAAAATAAACAATTTTACTTAGATTGTTGTACCTAGGTTTTCGTCCCTAGGCTTTCTTTGTACAAGCGAGTTTGTATTGTGAGTCTAAGTTCAGTCCTCCGATAATTGTTCTGTTCTTTTACAATCAATAGCAAACATGTGGCTTTATCGTTCAACACATGGTCTTTCTCTAAGAATCGGGCATTGGTGCTAACAATGACCTTCTGATCCTTAGGACTATAAAATAAACCTCCTTTCATTCCTCTTGGATAGCCTACAAACAAGCGTACTTCTGTACGAGATTCTAACTTATCTGCTTTTCTATTCAGTACATGTGCTGGGCTACCCCAAATTCGAACATGTTTCTGACTAGGCTTACTGCCCAATCTACATCTCTGTGGGAGTAAGAGGTACTAACTTAGAAGGAACCAAGTTCAAAATATAAGCTGCAGTCTCTAAGACATATCTCCAAAACGAATTTGGTAAATTCGAATAACTCATCATTGATCTAACCATCTCTTTTTTCCTTTAAGGGTTCTATTCCTTCTTTCGGCCACACCATTCTGCTGGGGTGTTCCAGGAGTAGTCAAATGGGATGTAATCCCATCCTCTGATAAATAATCTATAAACTCTCCAAAGAGGTACTCGTCACCACAATCTGATTGTAATGACTCAATACATTTTTATGATGATTCTCTATTTTAGCCTTGTACTCTTTGAATTTCTCAAAGCACTCAGACTTACGGTACATCAAATAAATGTATCCATACCTTAAATAATCGTCAATAAATGTGACAAAATATTCAAAGCCACCTCTTGCTTGGATAGTCATGGGTCCACACAAATTAGAATAAACCAATTCTAACACATCTTTGGCCCTATACCCCTTTGCCATAAAAGGCCTTTTGGTCATTTTACCTTCCAAGCAGGATTCACAGACTGGTAGTGCCTCCACTTCCAATGAACTCAAAGGTCCATCTTCAACCAGTCTTTGAATCCTTCTTAGGTTAATATGTCCCAATCGCAAGTGCTAAAGATATGTTTGGTTCATACAAGAAGGTTCCTTTCTCTTATTTATGTTAGATGACATATTATTTATTTTCCTAAGTTGCATTGTGGGTAAAACATGATTAATGACATATAGATTATCAACTAATGCACCAGAATAGATAAAATGTTTATTCTTTCTAATAACAATATTGTTATTAAAATAAACTGAATATCCATCCTTAACTAACATAGAAACATAAATTTAATTCCTTCTAAGTGAAGATGCATAAAGACAATCTCTCAATGTCAAAGACTTATTTCTACCAAAAGATAAAGTAACATCTCCTAATGAAATAATCGCTACTTTTGTAGCGTCACCCATGAACAAGCATATCTCTCCATCACCGAGCCGTCTGGTTTCCTGGAACCCCTGTGATGTATTACAGACATGATTAGTGGCTCATGTATCTACACACCTGGTACCGGTAGATAACACCAGCTAAACATGTTTCAACTAGTAGTAAATGAGATATACCTTCTTTGTTCCCTTGTTTGAGAAGTGGACAGTCAGCCTTCCAATGTCCTGACCCTTTGCACTTGAAACATTTGTCTTTCTGCTTTTTTCACAGCGCCTTGAGGTCCTATGCCCTTCTTTGCTGAGTTTGCCTATTTCTGAATGTTATTCTTCTTCTTACCGCCTTTTGGCTTAGAAGTAGAAGCCTTTTCAAAAACAAAAATATGGCAACTTTGTCTAAAGAGATTCAGCATCCTGTAGCTCTTTTGCAAGTTCTGCCAAATTATACAACCTTTTGTTCATGTTGTAATTAAGGCAGAAATTGTCAAAACTTTTAGACAGAGTCCCGAGAATGATATCGACCTGGGATTCTCCATCGATTTCAGCTCCAAGGATCTCTACACTACCAGAATAAGTCATTTTAGCGACGCCAGATCACGTCGCTAAAATGACAAAAAAATGTCGCTACAACGGTTTACCGACGTATTTAGCAACATTTTTCTGTGGTTGCGGAAAGCCATGTCGCTAACAGGCAAAATGTCGGTAATTGTCACCGTTACTGACGCTTACCGATGTCAATAAACGTCGGTAATTGACCGACGTTCATCGACGTCCATGTCGGAAAAATGGCGACGTCTCAAATGTCGGTAAACGTCGCTAAATTTAGCAACGTATGCTAGTTGTTACCAACGTTCCCCAACTCTGTAAATGAGGGAAATACTGGGACGCTAAACGTCGGTAAACCTGAATTTACCATCGTTTATCGATGTTTAGCTGCGTTGCTAAACGTCTGTAAACGTCGCTAAACGTCGCTAAATTACAAAAAAAAATAATAAATTACAGAATGTCCCACAGAATCATATTTTCTAGCTGCAGTTTAATAAATTACAAAAAAACCACAAGCATATTTTCTTCCTGGGTTCGTCGACCCCTTTGGTGGAACACTCAACACCGGTACATCACAATATACATATGTATCAACGCAAACAAGTGTAAAAGTCTACAAGCAATATATGATGAGATACCCACAACGTACACTAAAATATCCAAAGTCGGTAAACGAATATCTAAAGTATACAACCAATATCCACATGAATCCACAACCAATAATGAAAGTCTACACAAACAAATAATCCACAACCATACTGAAACAAAATAAACAAACACTAAAAAAATACTACAATCTCGTAAAACAGACCTAACTCGGACTACTGCGGATCTGGAGGAGGAGGGGCACCGCCGCGCCTCAACGATAGGAACATCTCGTACTCCTTTCGTGAAATCGTAACCGATGAAGAAGGTAGTGACGTCTGTGGAGTCGGAGGTAGTGATGCCGACGGAGTCGACGACGATGAAGGCGCACCCGAAGGACAATAATGCTCCAACGCTGCTAGTCGCTGGTGGTAGGAATACACGGTAGATAACAGCCTCGTACTGCCATCAACCATCGAAGCCTGCATCAATATGAGCCTCTCGCCCATGGACAGCTTTGATGCCTGCAGATCCATCACGCTGCGCACTGTCGACGCTCTAAGATCAGTGATGCCCTGCTCTGTCCTCTCAGTCACATCCCTGAGCTCGATAATGCTGCGGTCGAGCGTATCCAATCGTGCTATGAGTGCAGCATCGTCCGTCTGGTGTTGCTTCTGGATCCGTCGTAGCAGCTCATCACGGACAGACTCCACCATCTGCTGGACTCGGGCAGACTCCTGGGAGGGCTGTAGGCCATGCACACTAGTATGGGAGACCCTAAAGGACTGTATTGCAACTAGGGCACCATAGGATCCCCTACCGTAGTATGTACCCCAGTGGAGACCACCAGCGGCGGTCACCCACAGCACATCCTCCGACGGAGCTGGAGCGGGCTGCAAGAAAGTACCGGCCTCTACCGCAACAGGTGCACTAGCAGCCTCCCGCTTCTTAAGCCATTCAAACTCAGCCTAGAAAGCATGGATACTCTATAACTTCTAATGTCTAATGTACTTATTATTACTAACTACATGAATATATATTTGCATGCATATTTACTAAGTAATATCAAAACTAACAGAAGTATTAAAATTAATAAATAGAATTGTAAAACTTACTTAGGACTTCTCTGCCCTCTCGTCAATAAGCTTCCCGCCCTTCCCATGTGTGTCCAGGAAGACAATCACCATATTGGCATCATCACCCCTCCTTACCTGTAATTAAATATGTTACCTTTTACTAATTTATCGGACTTACATTAAAATAATATTGCTGAAATAAAAAGACATACCAAACGACGGAAATGTTTCGTCATCGGAATCGACCCACAACACCACTTTGATCCATACTTCTAGCCGCCTTGGCCTTCTTAGACTTTTTATTGTACCTTGGCTGTCGAATCGAGCCTTCATCGTAGTCCACTGCTCATGGTGATCCAATCTTGGATCGGCTTTCCGTCATGATCACGAGTCTTCTGATCATTAATAGCGACGCGGATCAGCTTAGCAGCGACGGCAGGAAACATCCCCTTGATCATCTCGGCCCGGTGCAGTGGATAGAAAAATATATCCTAGAAGAGTGTAAACCAAATATTTATAAGTTCTATATAATATGCAAAAATTATATGATTCATGTTAAAAGAAAATATATTTTAACCTTAAAGCGCGCAAACCAGTAGGCCTTCCTCTCGGTCGGAGCATCATAGTAGTTTATCCAAGGACCACCATAATTAGTCCTCAAAAATTGGGCTAGCCGTCTCTTTACCGACGGGAGACGATATCTATACAGACATAATATATTCATAAGAAAAGTTAATTTATGATAAACACAGAAAAAAATAATAAACCAAAATACTTACTTTGTACCGTCGGCCCAGATCTCCGTCCTCGTCTCCTCCGGAGGTGCGCATGCATCATCTGCCTGATAATGGTCGGTCGTCGGCTCAGCCTCCTCCATCTACTTATCTGTCTCCATCGTCGTATCAGCAGGAGGAACGCTAGACGACGGAGCAGTCCCAGGCCTGGAACTACACGTCCTAGGAGATATGCTACATAGCGTCGGGGCAGACGGAGGTAATGTCCGATACACAGGAGTACTGGGCGACGAAGATCCAGAGCCAGTACCAGTAGGAGGTACCGAAGGAGTACCCTGTCCTCTACCAGTACCAGTACCAGTACCCCGTGCCCTATGTCGGGACATGCGGAATGATCCGCGACGACCTGTCATACCTGATAACTATATATGATGAGATTCAACAAATAATAGTATATTAGAAATATGAAAGTACAACAAAGACAAGATAATAACCAAGACAACATCAAAAAATTGAATGTACATTCTAAAAGATCTAAGTCCAGATAGTATATTCTACAAGAAACATCTAAGTCCAGATAGTATATTCTACAAGAAACATCTAAGTTTAGATAGTACATTCTACAAGAAACATCTAAGTCCAGATAGTACATTCTAAAAGAAACATCTAAAAAATAAAAGTACATCTCTCTCAATCATCCTCAGAATATTCATCTTGTTCGTCTTCCTCGACCTCGTCTTCCTCTCCCTCTTCCTCCTCCTCCTCATCTTCAGTTTCATCTTCGCCTTCGTCGGTTTCGCCTTCCCCTTCGGATAATTCTATATCTTCCACATTAGTCGTGTAATGCATAACTTCCGTGGAGTCCACATCAACAATATTGGTTACAAGAGGTAGCTCGTCCTCCTGATAAGCATTTTCGTCAACATTAAAAGTATCTATACCATTAGTCTTGCATACTGCCCACCAGTCAGACTTCGTTGTGTAGGACCGATTATAGGAACGAGTTGTAAAGCGCAATACTCTAGAGGGAGGGTGAATAGAGTAGGCAGCGGAAATTAACTATTTAAAAATGTTAGTAACAAAATCACAGATAATACATCATAGATATATAAATGAAAAGTAGAGAGTAGAGAGCAAACACAAACACAAGGATGTATACTGGTTTCCCTTTTGTGAGGACTAGTCCAGTCGGAAGAACTCTAGCTTCCAGTTGAATCCACTATGAAAAATCACCACAAGTTTTCATTCGAAGTTCTTGCAAGTTCTACGACGCGAGCTTTGATCGGAAGTACTCGAACAAATTCAATTGTGAAGTGTGTAACTTCAATCAAGCCTCTGATTACAATCACTCTGAAACTTTTAGACCGTACCGTACTGACAAATCGACTAGAGGATTGTAACTGGCTTAGGATTTAAAAATGAATAGCTCAGAATACTTTGGAAGAAGTAGTAGGCTTATAGAGAAGAGATATGAAAGTGAATAAGTGAGTTAAAATGATCGAAATCCTTCTCTATTTATAGTTTTTCCAAAGGCAAAATTCTGACAGAATTCTGGCAGAATTCGGGCAGAACTCTATGAGAAAATCTCGTTAGAATCCGTAACTGCAGGAAGACCAAGTTCAAAAAGTAACTTTCACTAACTGAACTCTGGCCGAACTCTGGCCGAATTCGGGCCAAACTCTGGCCGAGTTCTGTTGGAGTTCTGTCAGGATTTTTGCAAATTAGTTTTTGGGCTTTTTGAAAAGTCAAACAGTTAGGAAGTAGTTTGGGCTTTTGTAAGTGGGCTTCTTTTTAAAATGAAAGGGTATTTTGAAAACGTTTCTTGGGTAGCCTATTTGCCAGTACGATGCAGTGTACATCGTATTCCTAGACTCAATAAATATGAAAAATATATTAATAAAATAGGAAAACCAAGAGCCCTTTGATGACGCCTTCCTTCAAATATTTGAGCAGACTTGAAGACGCCTTTTCACTTGGTGCTGCCCCCTCGACTCCTGTCCGCTGACCGGGCAAAGGAACCCCCGATGCGAGGCCCCGGATAGGTCGTTAGGCGGTTCAGAGAAATCTTCTTGTATGATGCCGTCTTTGGCCCATCAATAATTCTCTAATGCATATGTCCTGGTTTGACAAAGCTTGATCATGCTTACTGCATGTCTATAAGAATATGTTAGACAAAAAAAATAATATGATACAAGCATATCAATATGATATAGAACATTTAGGACAATGCTAACATTAGGACAATGCTAAGTAGCAACATGATAGTAATTACAAGAATATTAGTGACGTCAATATGTTAAACTTAATTGATTAGCCATATTCAAAAACATGATATAATCATTGGGCTAACAATCTTTCCCTTTTTGATTAAGGCAAATCCTTTAAGTTTAATATATATACAATAGATGCATGTATCACTAATAAACACATAATACTAGAATATTGTGTGCTGGCTTAAACTTATTTCTCTCCCTTTTACATGATCAAAAAATAAGCTCTCCCGTAATTAGACGTAATTAGAGCTAAAATAAACTCAAGCATAAGTAAAAGAGGAAAGCAAAAACAATCATGATCAAGGATTAGGAGTACATAACTATAGTTGAAAAACTTATCAAAAATAGTTGGTTGAACTTAAAAACATTGAAATCAAGCAATACATCGTTTACCAACTAAAAATCCAAAAATGAAATATGTTTTGAATGTCATTTGACCAAAAAATCTATCAATATAGTAGGAATCAATCATTGATCATAAATAAATCACGAGGAATAGAAATTCGCAGATCTAGTATATCTGAAAAATCAAAAATATAATGAGACTTTTAACAAAGATCACAAAAAATATGATTCATAATTTGCCCATACAAATTAGTGAATCAATTCCATAAAGAGTATAATCATCGAAAAGATATCAAAATAAGTATACTAGAATCTATGCAAAATCTATACCAAAGTTCATGCATTTGAATTCAATTACCTTACCATGATATATATCTATCATATAAACAAGAAGGTAATGAAGACAAAATACTTGAGAATGAGAAATTCAGTCGACTTGAATGCTCCTCCGTAAAGTATGATCAGTCTAAATATAGATAATCATGAACTTTGAGATAAAATCTCAATAAGAAATGCCAAATTAGTTTAAATTCAAAAGGATTATCAATAAATTAAATTAATTTTGGCATGATAACTTTTAGAAACTCAAATAAAATAAGATAATTAAAAATAATAATAATCATATATTCTCTTATAAAATCAACACAAATCCAAATATCATGACCAACTCAACAAGATATTTAAATAAGACTATATGTCCATGATCAACTTGGTAAACCACATATTAAGGGCATAAAAAACAATTAATTTGCTCCCCCTTAAAATATGCGTATATAGTTCAAAAATAATTTATATGCATAAAATAGATAAAAGAAATAATCATAAGATCTAAGGGATATCCAAGATATGCATATTTTCTTTCCTTTGATCAAATGCATATAAAATTCTAAACTCAAAACAAATATCATCTTTAGGCAAGAAAAAGAAATATCCAATAAATAAACGCTTAAAGAAACAAAGTATATATCTCCAATATATATATATATATATATATATATATATATATATATATATATATATATATATATATATATATATATATATATAAGAAATATTTTAAGACATTAAAAGATTTTGAAAACTGTCTTAATAAATGTTCGAATGCGTCTATTTAGTCCTCAGACTTAAAGCTGGCGATTCGAATCACGAAAAGAATTTTAATAAAATAATTCATAAATCATAAATAAATCCATTTGAACAAATAAACATAACTAGATATGTCCAAAGAATAATGTATTATATATATGGCATGTCAAAGGAATAATTGATTTGAAACAATTAACTACTCCACCTTTACATGGCTAAATCCAAAAATAATAATATTGACAAAATTTAAAATAAAATTCAGAGACATATTTTCGGAAGTAGGAAACTAATTCAAAAATATTAGGTCTTCTTATCAAAGTTCATTTCTTCCCTTTTAAAGCCTTAGCACGGTGTCTACCTAACAACCGTGAGGTTAAAGAAAAGAAACGCTTTGAGAGAGAGACATTCAATATGCATGACTTCTCCCCTGCAAAGAATTACTGTTGTAGACAGTAAGTAACTTGAATAAGAAGATAATAATATAAAGCTCAAAAACATGAATATTACGAATATTACACAAGCTAAAGATAAAATCACAATACCATAATATTCAATAAGTAGTCACGAATACGAAAAACAATTATCTTTAGACAAAAGAAGAAATATTCATTAAATGAACATTTAAAAATAAAACAGTCAAAAGATATTTCAAATTAGCATGATGAATAATCGTATAAGTCAAAAGATGACATAAATTGATCTATGCTATAGAATCTCACAATCGACAAGATAGATCAACATATGCTACCATTTGTGAAAATATAAAGGGAGAATATTATCCATCAAATCGAAAATCCAAAATCCATCAAATAATAATTGCAACTAGATCTTGATAAATCTTTAGTTTATAAAACGTTGATCAATCTTGGGTTAGCTGTAGAGGTACTGTCCCAGCTAACGGAGGTTCACCGGGGAACACTTAAGTACCGCTTCGCTTCGACCGTAGTCGTGGTGACAGACAGACCCTTTGTAGGCTTGTACCCAAAATAAATCTCTTCTTTAATAACCGAGGATTTAAGAAGAATTAGTACAATATATAAAAAATATTCTATGGACTTAAAAATCTTAGAACAATGTAGCATATAGCATAAGATGTATCAATTACATTTATCCATATGTGCTACAAAATCATTGGGTAACAATAAAATATAAAACATTTGTAAATCAAAATGTAGGACCTAGATACGCTGATGTATTTTGGAACCTAGGGGACTGGGTTCAGTACCTTGGATCCAGAACTAGATGATAGTTGCAAGTACATCTTAATAAATCTTAAGTCTATAAAGTATTGATCACTTCGGGTTAGCTGTAGGGGCCGGTTCCCAGCTAGCGGTAGTCCGAAGACTAGTGCACCGTGTCGCTTCAGGCTATTTACACCTGTATGACAGACGGACCCTTTCGGCATGTTCCCAAAATGATTTCTACTCTTAAGAACTTAGATTCAAAAGAATATATGCAGTATCATTGAACATCATCAAAATTCAGAATCCCTAAAAGTAAAATAAGTAAATACCCAAAGAATGGTTTATCAAGATCAAGATATTAAAAATATCATGTATCCAAAATGTCAACCAAAAAGCCAAGAAAAACATACATCATTAAAAGAGGCTTTGTGGAAGAAGCTGATAAAGATAAGAACATAAATTTGTTTGAAAAAATCAATAGCTTAAGTATGAGATAAGCACCCGTTTGAAACTACTTTTCTAAATAATATAATATAGAACTTGAACTTAACTCATATATCCCCATAAAGATATTTATACAATAATATAAGAAACATATCAGCAATATATGAATGACAATAAAATATTCATGTATCAACAACAAGCATAAAAAAATATCACAAGATCACAAATATGCATAAATATGCTTACCAGACAAAGATTTGATTGATTCATAAGAAGTTAGTAAAATTTTAGAATCAATAGTGAATATATTATGCAAGCACAAGGTTAACATAAAATTATATGTATATACTTTTCAAGTAAATAGAAGACTTGTGCTAAACATACATACTCACAAAATACTGATCAAAGTTAATACGACATGTTAAAGACAAATCAATAAGAAGTGACCATTAAAAATATTAAAGACGAAGAGTAAAAAAAATATTCACCAAAACAAAATTAAGCTCCTACACATGCTTCAAGAATAAATATTAAGAGTAAAGAGCATACATAGACATATGTGTCACACTAATGGAAAGTGAGTAAAAAAAACTGTATAGTATGAATTAAACATTTAAGCTAAACAGCTAGTCATGCTAGGATTATGTCTCACATTGATTCAAACAATAAATAATTTAAAAGACATCAATGAGATCTAATAGAAAGAAATCAATAAGAACATGCTAAATATTAAAAACTATTTAGTAAGCATGTTACCGAAGTGGTTCTAGTGACTACACTTCTGTTGGTGCAATTGCATGAAAGATGACCTTTGTAGCTTTGCAATCACCAACATGTTCCATGGTTCTATTTGATATGAGAAGCTTCACATGCAATATTAGGTGAAGACTTTGGTATCCAATACTTGGATCTACATTTGTTAGCTTTGGGAACCCATTTACACAAGTTCATATCCACAAGTTTTCTAATCTGACAACGATTAGAAACATGTCCATTCATACCACAATAATGACAGAAAGAATTAATATTAGTACAATATGCAGCAGTATGAGAACGTGCAGTAGTGTGATATGATCTTCGTGGATACTTATAATAGAAAGCATGGTTGTGTAAAGCTTTAGCTTTGCTTGCTTCCTTTCTAGAATCTGTCGTGTGTGACTTTGTGATGTGCTAAGTGTCTTGTGTTAGACTGAGTTGTAGGTTGTACTACCTGCTTTTCCAGTCTAATCTCTAACTTTTTAGAGTTAGCACAGATCTCATCATACTTAGCAAAAAGAGCATCAATTCTACATGAAGCAATAGAATACTTCTTCTTTTCTGATTCTAATTCCTCCTTAAGTTTAGCATTTTCTTGAGTGCTTTTCTCAATGCAATCAAGTGCCTCATGCAATCTAAACTTCAGTGTGGAAATCTCAGTAGAATTATCAGAAGGAGAACTATTTCTAGCATCATTCAATAAGCAAGTAAGCTTTTCAATCTCAAGCTTATAGGATAGAATATCCTTTCTAGCTTGCTTATATTTATCTAATACTTTCTTGTGTTCTTCTAACAGATCACTGAAAGCATCAAATAAATCATCATAAGAAAATTCACTCTCTCCGGAAAAAGAATTATTTTGTACCTCGTTAGATAATGCCACTGAGCATAAATTTGTAGTTGATGAGGTCTCTCTTCTTCATCTTCATCTTCATCTTCTTCTTCTTCTTCTTCTTCTTCTTCAGAATCGCTTGCTTCGCTTTCACACCATATGCTCGTGCTAGTATACTTGTGAGATGATAATCTTTGTTCGTAGTGACTCTCCTTTCTAGCAGTAGTACAATCTTCTTGGATGTGGCCTATCTTTTTGTAATTGTCACATACAAGCTCTTCTTCGTATAAGGGATTATGTCGTACCTTAAATCCCAATTCCATCATGTACATATTTGTATCATTATGAAGACTATCCTTCTCTCTGGAGTTGATAGCTTTGCTTTCATACCTGCACTCATAAGTAGCTTCAAGAACTTTCTAAATTTTATGAGATGTTATGCAAGTATTAATACGATTAAATACATTTATGTCTACAGCATAATAAAAGATATGCATTGCTTTTGCATCAAGGCTTGCTAACTTTTTCTCTTCCTCCGTGTAACTATAATAGGGCTTGTTGATTATAGAGGATGTGAGAATAGAAGTGATAGTAGGCTTCTTGTAGTAGGTGACAACAATTGACCATAAGTCAAAATCTAGAGACTTCAAGTAGAAGCTCATCCGTGTTTTCCAGTAGCTATAGTTTGTTCCATCAAATAGTGGAAGTCTATTTGAGGATTGCTCTTCAATTGTGAAGTACATACTTGCCATATGTGATATTGTGATCAATGTATCAACTGTAATAAATAAGAATATAATAACAGTATTACCTCGTTTTACCTGTATAACCCGATCTGATAATGAAAATTTGCTCCAAGGATGTTAAGCCAAAATATCTATATAAGGAGCACCTGTAATAATATCTCTAGAAGGAGCACCTGCTCTGATACCAATTGTAGGAGCAATTGGTATGAGCAGCAATATCTATATACCAAGCACCCGCTCTCTAGTTGTAGCACTGGCTCTTATACCAATTGTAGGACCGATTGTAGGAACGAGTTGTAAAACGCAATACTCTAGAGGTGGTGAATAGAGTAGGCAGCGAAAATTAACTATTTAAAAAATGTTAGTAACAAAATCACAGATAATATATCACAGATATGTAAATAAAAAGTAGAGAGTAGAGAGCAAACGCAAACACAAGGATGTATACTGGTTTCCTTCTTGTGAGGACTAGTCCAGTCGGAAGAACTCTAGCTTCTAGTTGAATCCGCTATGGAAAATCACCACAAGTTTTCATCTGAAGTTCTTGCAACTTCTACAACGCGAGCTTTGATCCGAAGTACTCGACCAACTTCAATTGTGAAATGTGTAACTTCAATCAAGCCTCTGATTACAATCACTCTGAAACTTCTAGACCGTACCGTACTGGCAAATCGACTAGAGGATTGTAACTGGCTTGGGATTTGAAAATGAATAGCTCAGAATACTTTGGAAGAAGTAGTAGGCTTATAGAGAAGAGATATGAAAGTGAATGAGTGAGTTAAAATGATCGAAATCCTTCTCTATTTATAGTTTTTCCAAAGGCAGAATTCTGACAGAATTCGGGCAGAACTCTATGAGAAAATCTTATTGGGATCCGTAACTGCAGGAAGACCAAGTTCAAAAAACCACGTTCACTAACCGAACTCTGGCCGAATTCGGGCCGAACTCTGGCCGAGTTCTGTTGGAGTTCTGTCAGGGTTTTTGTAAATTGGTTTTTGGGCTTTTTGAAAATTCAAACAGTTAGAAAGTAGTTTGGGCTTTTCTAAGTGGGCTTGTTTTCAAAATGAAAGGGTATTTTGAAAACATTTCTTGGGTAGCCTATTTGCCAGTACGATGCAGTGTACATCGTATTTCTAGACTCAATAAATATGAAAAATACATTGATAAAATAAGAAAACCAAGAGCCCTTTGATGATGCCTTCCTTCAAATATTTGAGCAGACTTGAAGACACCTTTTTCACTTGACGGCGGTCGTCCAAAGATAAACAGAGGAACCCCCGATGCGAGGCTCCGGATAGGTCGTTAGGCGGTTCAGAGAAATCTTCTTGTATGACGCCGTCTTTGGCCCATCAATAATTCTCTATTGCATATGTCCTGGTTTGACAAAGCTTGATCATGCTTACTGCATGTCTATAAGAATATGTTAGACGAACAAAACAATATGATACAAGCATAGCAATATGATATAGAACATTTAGGACAATGCTAACATTAGGACAATGCTAAGTAGCAATATTATAGTGATTACATGAATATTAGTGACGTCAATATGTTAAACTTAATTGATTAGTCATATTCAAAAATATGATATAATCATTGGGCTAACACGTTGCTCCCCGTTTCGGATAAGCTGTGAAGTACGCGAGCTGAGCCTGAGTTGATAGGACAAATGGTTCATAGCCTTGATATCTACGCTTGTAGTTTATATCCACAGGACCATGCTTGTCAGTTTTTCAACCCTGATTTTCAATCGGATCAAACCATTGACACTTGAATAACACGATCTTTGCTTGTTCTCTGCCGTAATTATATGCCAACTCCACAATCTCTCGCAAGATGCCAAAGAAATCATTTCCTGGATCGATATCTTTGTAGTTCGAAGATTTGATACACAAACAACTATTTTTCGTGGAATCAAGATCCAGAAAGCTGTATCTGATCGGAGCATTTGTCGACTTGAAGCTAAAGCCATTGACATAGTAACTTGGCCATTTATTAACAAAAGCAATTGGTCCCTTGGCAAGAGTTCTAATTAATTCAATCTCTTGTGATATTAGACGATCGACCTGAATACCAAAGAATAGATAGTAAGTAATTTATTGCACAGTTGCATTGGAAGAGGCCAATAATTACCGAGTTCTTTACATATTCTCTCAACCAAGAAGAAAAATGACATCTCATTTCTTATTCTAATGCTTCGTCTATTATGTAGGGTCTAACCGACCTCAACTCATCATTATATGTGCTAAAAAATAATGATGCAACCGTCGATTACTACAATAATATTAGCTTATACTATTACATTGAGATGACGTAAACTCATCATTAATTACTTATCCCTCTAGCTTCTCCACTTCATCCTCATTATAATTGAGTAATATATACAACTGAGCAGCCCTTAGCTCTTGTCATTCAAATATCTCTTTTTCATTATCCCCGAAGGCTTTTCGGACGCATTGAATACTTTCAGTATTCCATCATTAGATTTTTGATATCCGTCGTCGTTTCTCGGAGCCCTCGTTCTATTCATAGCAATGTGAGGTTTGAAATACTTCGAGTAGAAGTTTGTAATCTCTTCGAGAATATAGGCTACACAAATAAAACCCTCGACCCGAGCCTTGTTTTTTACCTTCCTCTTTAGGTGGTTCAAATGCCGCTCAAACGGGTACATCCACCGATAATCGATAGGCCAACCAACACGTGCCTCGTAGGAAAGATGAATTGGCAAATGCTCCATGGAGTCGAAGAATCCATAAGGAAATACCTTCTCGAGCTTGTACAGTGTTACCGTAATATCGTTCTCCTGCTTTTCTAGACGATCGATGAGCAACTTAGTAGAACAATGATCTCTGAAGAATATGCTCAGCTCGGTCAATGGATTCCAAACAACCTGGAGTAAGATTTCCTGAAATACAATCGGAATTAACCTCTCCATGAATACGTGACAATCATGGCTCTTCATACCTTTCAGTTTGTTCTCCTTGAGGTCGATGCATCTTCTCAAGTTCGAAACATACCCGTCTAGAAATTTCAGACATTGAATCCACCTACAAGTCTGACTTTAGCCTCCTTCAGTAAAAAAATTGCCTTAGGCTGCCTCAACTTCCCATTTCCCTCCTCTATCAAATGCAATGCATGACGTCTACATATTTCTTCCAAGTTCAATCTAGCCTTTAGATTGTCTTTCGTCTTCCCCTTTACGTCCATTACAGTATTAATTATGTTTTCAAACACATTCTTCTCGACATGCATGACATCAAGGTTATGTCTAATCAGATTGGTGCTCCTATATGGCAGATCCCAGAATATACTCCTTTTCGTCCAGTTATGAGTACGACCAAATCCGTCACACTTGTAACCCGTAGCAGGCTCTTCAATAACTCTTGGTAAATCTTTTACCTCTTTCCATATCGTGTATTCGGGCCACCTTGGCGGGGGATTAGCCTTCTCCACAACGCCAGCACGAAAAGCATTCATGTTCCTCCGGTACGGATGATCCTTCTGCAGGAATTGTTGATGACAATCGAAGAAGCACGGTTTGCCTCTGTGTTTCAACCGGAATGCCTTAGTGCGGTCCATGCAATACGGACATGAAAGACGACCATGCATGCTCCATCCAGATAACATACCGAAAAGTCGTTGATGGTCCACATAAGTGTTGTCCGCATCTGAAAATTTTGTTTTCTAGATACATCGTACGTGTTAGAACCAACTTTCCACAGCTGATTCAACTCATCAATCAATGGCTGTAAATACACATCGATGTTCCTTTTCGGATTGTTCGGACCTTGGATAATAACGGTGAGGAACATATACGGAGTCTTCATACACATCCAAGGCGGTAGATTGTACGGAGTGACGATCACAGGCGAACACGAACACTGGGATCCCGAAAGTCCGAATGGGGTAGAATCGTCGGAGCAGAGACCCAATCTGCCATTACATGGATCAGAAGCAAAATCTGGATACTCTCTATCAAAGTGCTTTCATGCTTCTCCATCAGATGGGTGATCCAACACTCCTTCAGTTTGTTCTCGCTTATGCCAACTCATGTTTTCTGCAGTTTCCTTCACCATAAATAACCGCTGCAACCGCGGAGTCAATGTCAAGTAGTGCATTGAATCGGTAGGCTTCCTTTCACTGACAGACTTTCCTCTACCACTACCCTTGTAGCGATCAGCACCACAAAATCTGTAGGCATCTTCATCCTTGTCGTCTTTGTAGTACAATATGCACCCGTTGTGACATGCATCAATTTTCTCGTATCCCATCCAGAGCGATCTCACCATCCTCTTAGATCGGTAAAAGTCTTTAGGCAACTTAGCACCCTCAGGCAATATTTCTATAATAAACTCCATAACTCGGTTGTAGCAATCTTGCGACATATTAAAATCGGACTTGATGCTCAACAATCTTGTAACCACCTCCAACGGTGAATGATCCTCACAACCAGGATATAATAGAGTCCTTACATTCTCCAGCAACTCTATCAACTTTGCAGCATCGGCGTTCGATGCCTCCTCAGGTGCATCATGATTGTCCGGGTCGAAAGTAGGCCCCGCCGTGTCAAAAACCATGATCACCAACACATCGTCGTAAGCAGCGTGGTTATGGACATCCACATAAGGCTCATACTCTGATGCTAAAGACACAAGTTCTCCGTACGTGCTCTACTGATAGTAATTCGGCGTAAAATCCTTCGAGTATAAATGATACGTGAATTCCACTTCTGGATGATATTTCAAGTTGCGACATCTCACACACGGACACTTAATTTTGGTATCGTCCATGTACTGAAGGAACGCCTTGGCAAACTGCAGGAACTGTTGTACACCCTCTATGAATTCTTCTCGTACACCGCAATGTCATCAGGACGACGGTTGTACATCCATAAAATTTTTTGCATATAGTAATGCAGATCCATATCCATTTGAGGATAATTCTGTAAGATAGATACGTGCACTCGTTGAAACACTTATAAAAGTAATAGGTGCATTAATCATGACATATCCTAAATATTGAAATAGAATCCCAAGTAATCATGATACAACAAGTGGTAATAGTGTATCACATGACATGACCATATAACCATAGTATATCAGAATTGACCACACAGAAGACTTAGCCTAATTAATCTCCATAAAACAAGTGGTAGTAAGTCCATAATTAACCTCCATAATTAATCTCCATAAAATAAGTACAGCTGGTAATAAGTCCATAATTAAGTCCATAAACTCATCTCCATAAAACAAGTACAGCTGGTAATAAGTACTAATAGTCCAACACAAAATATATCCATAAAACAACACTAATGACGAACACGCAGCTCACGCATACGCTCAATGATACCATCATGCAACATCTTCGAAAAAGTGGGATCGACGGGGGGAGTCATTCCACTGCAGGTGCTGGATGAATGGAACTCCCGGTCTCACTTGCTACCGGTGCTACTTCCTCCTTAACAGTAGGAGGAGCCACCTCAGCAATCTGTGTTTCCCTCATACGATGTGCCGTTGCTCAGATCATGGGTGCCATCTGGTAAGATTGATATTCACAGAGAATATAATTGTAACATAAGAAAGGTAACTAAAGGAACCTCATCTCATTTCATGTATCAAAACCCAAGTTCTATTGTGAAATCTCAGTTTTCTTCAATGAGTATACCTATGTGTGTTTAGTTCAGTTTTTACTGAGATTGTATACATATGTATATCTGTAGATTGATAGATATAGCTATAGTTATATAAGAGTTTTTCCTGAGATTGTATACATATGGATACATATGTATATATGTATATAAAGGAATCATCAATGAGTATACATATGTATATATTGTATAGATATGTATAAGAGTTTGATGTATACATGTATACATATGTATAAGAGTTTTCTTCAATGAGTATACATATGTATATATTGTATACATATGTATAAGAGTTTTCTTCAATGTATACATATGTATAAGAGTTTTCTTCAATGAGTATACTTATCTGTGTGTCATGTTATATACTTCCACGTTTGTGTATTAGGGTGCGTATGTCTGTATCTGTGTGTCTTTGTGTCTGTGTCTATGTCTTTGTCTCAGTGTGTGAATGTTTGTGTCCGTGTTCGTGTTCATGTCGTGGCAGATTAAGGGAGTGTGTCAGTGTCGTATCCAAGTCTAATGTATCGTGTCTATATGTGTCCAACACCAAAATCTAAATTCATATTGCCCCTCGCCCTCCCAAATCATAAAAACAATAACTTAAATAAAATAGCAATGTGGGTTAGGGTTTACCTTCGACGGATGATCGAGAAGGGTCTGACCGAAGGGGACGTCAAGTCAGAGAAAGGGGGACTAAGCGGCGGCAAAGGAGGAGGGGACTAGGCGGCGGAGGAGGGGGTCGGCAGGGTTCGCGGAGACAAAGGAGGGGGTCGAGGTGGTCGGGGGTCGGCGGTCACCGGAGGAGGGAGTCATCGGGGTTGCCGTAGAGGAGGAGGGGGTCAGCGGGGTTCGCGGAGATAGAGGAGGGGGTCGGGGGGTTCGCGGAGACATAGTAGGGGGTCGGAGGGGTCGGGGGGGTCGGGGGTCGGCGGTCACCGGAGGAGGGGGTCGGGGGTCGACGGTCACCGGAGGAGGGAGTGGGGGGTCGGGTTGGGGAGAGGGAATGGTTTGAATTTGGGTTAAAATTTTGAGAATGAAAAAGAACTCGATCGGCTGACCTAAATAAAATTTCTTAGCGACGTCCAATAAAGACGTCGCTAAGCATCGCTAGATCAAAAAAAACTTAGCAACGTAATGCTAAATCATCGGTAAATGTCGCTAATCAGCGAAGTTTACCGACTTATCAGCAACATTTTTTTAAGTTAAGAGATGTCGTAGGATGTCGCTGATCGTCGCTAACAGTGACATCCTGTGACGTTTTTTTGACGCATCATTAAATTCCTTTATTTTAGTAACGTTTTCCTTGGTTGTCGCAAATTTCGTCGGTAATATGACTTATTTTGGTAGTGCCATCTCATTCAGATGACCCATCATCTTGAGAACGTGATCCTTACTGGTGTACCCTAAGCCATTTTTTTATTCATCGAGCACTTCATAGGAAACTGCCTAGCTGCTCTACTCTGATGTCCAAAGAGTTCCTTGAGGTTATACATCATGTCATAAGTCATGGCCATAGCCCGATGCTGATGTTGCAGTACATTTGACATAGATGCCAGAATATAACACCGCGCCATCTCATCTACCTTATTCCACTTCCTATAAGCCTCTTTGACCTCTTCATCAAAGTTAGCATCAGGCTTAGGTGGGCATTCCTCAACAAGTACATATTTGTACTCCTCAGCAGTCAAGACAATGTCAAGATTACGTTTCCAGCCAATATAATTAGGTCCAGTAAGTTTGTTTTCTTTAAGAATCACCATAAGTGGACTAAAAGAACCTATTTTTGAAATCCTGAGAATCACATAAATAAATATTATTTATTGCAAAAACTTTTTGAATTAATTAAATATTGATTCCCTCAAAATAGTAATAAGAAATTTAACAACACCTTGAACATCATAAGTTTAGCATGCCACGATAGTGTGGACGTATACAAATTCAACTTTGTTCAAGTAGGTACTACCTATTAATTTTACTATCATGTCAACATAACTTTATGACAAATAAAATTAACATGTTGGTTTTGCTCTGGTCATACAAATAATAGCAGTGACTCCGATGGAGAGGATACCTTTATTTGTATCTAAGTTTATACCATTACTTAATACTAATTTTATTACTTTGTAATGTGTTCCTTCATATGGAGAAGTGAACACAAACTAGATAACTTTCTACAATTATCCCTAGAAAAGTTTGTATTGGTGATCCATAATTATACGCATTCGATATGGAGGAAAGCACTAAAGCCAACGCCCAAGTATAACTACATCACCTACAAACCAGTAATGGAGACCATAGGATTTATACTAAATAAATATTCTCTCCCAATTACTTATTTCACAATGAGGGTTTTCTACTATTTGATATTATCTCCATGTTGTCCATTATTAATGTAGGCTTAGTTTTTTTTAAAAACATCCTGTAACGCCCCAGTCCCAAAATACGTAGGACTAGGAACGTAGACATGCCAGCTGTATTCATACGAAGTATACTCCAATATATGGAAGCCTCGTATAAATACATAAGCTGTAAAATGTAGTAAAACCACAACTAAACTCATCCACACAAAATAAATGAATAGAAGATGTCATATAATGAGAATAAATTGTTTTGATACAATATGTTGGGCGGAGACAAATCCACTACCAACAAGATAAGGAAAAATACATGAGAAAGAACAACTTTGGCGAGCGAAGCAAAGACGATCCAAATGCAATCATCCTTGAAGAACGACAATGAACGCGGCTAGAGCGAAAGCACCTGCGAAAGACAATAGCACACACCTGGGGAGATAACCAGGTCCTCAGAGGGACGTAACAAGACACATAATAGCATGCCATATAAACTGAATAAATATTGCTCAAATAAATAAGTAAATCGAATTATAACATGTTCCAATACGCACCTACTGAACGAGCGTACCATCCCCCCAACCAAACAAGGACAGCAGATGGTAAACTAATTCACGGTAACGTACCATCCCATGCTATGAATCCAATATGGTATCCGGACCCCAACAAGGTTCAATACCTTCTCATCGAAGTAGTAAGTCACACCTACAACCAAACAAGGACAAGATGTGACGAACTAGTCCGCGACAAGTTATTGTTCCAAGCCACGGTCAGATACAAGTACTCGTACCTAACGGATAGGGTAGCCTACCGTTCTATGTGAAATATAGTTAAGAACAATCCTTCCTACGCATGGGCCCTGGCTAAATAGGATCGGCATAGTCCCCTCTTGGGCACCAGAGGCCCCAGCAGGAAGAGCATGACGTTCCGCAGAATCGTCAGTGGCCGTCAGTAATCTTGGGTCATCAACCCCGTATCTCCAGTGGAGAGTCCGGGTCACAAAGGAAAGTGCATCGAAGCCCATACGCTAAGGAATTGTCCTCCCCGCCCAATGCCAACTGTGTTGTATCCACAACACAAACCACTATAACCACTAAGTCAAACTAGCAAGCAACTTCTATTAGCGGTTATTTCTATCGCACGGCTTGTACGTACTGGTGGCCAGCCAATCACACACTTCTGTGTCCTATATGCGACACACAACTTCGTGTTACAACGTGTCAAGGCCAATGAATGCAAGACACAAGGTGGTCCCTTAAATCTAGGTTTGATTTGTAAAAATAATACACAGCAGAAAATATGAATGAACAGTAAGTTCTAACAGGTTATGCCATGTATCACAGTTTTTGCATAAGGAAAATAAATAATGTATGAAATATGAGCTAAAAATAAGTAAACAGCGAATGGCAAGGTGTCTTGCCTGGTAGTACGCCTGGTGTGCTGCGATAATCACGGTGGCATAAACTGTAACTTCGGTGCAACAACTATGCAAGGTGGCCTCTGATGGTGGCACGGACGGTTCTATCGGGTCCAGAAGGGTTAAATTGGTTAGGGTCAATAGGTGGAAAGAAGGAATTGGCAAGGAATAGGAAGATTGGGATTAGTCATGGACACGAAAAGAATTGAAAGATATTTGATAAATAATATAATCCTTAAAAATATATTTCTATTACTCCAAAATATTTATACGTTTTTATAGGAAAAATTCATTTTAGGTAAAAAAAAAACTATAACTTAGTTAGTAAAAATATTTTATATTATTACTTGAAAATATATATGATAATTTAGAAACACTTTTTATTAGTCAAAAATATCTCAAATGGATATATAAAATATAGAAAAGCTTTTCAGGTGAAAACTCAAATTTAGATAGCTCTACTCTTTATTTTATACCTATAGTTTTTTTTTCAAAAATTAATTAAATAATAATAATAAAAAAAATTATCAAATAGTAATAATCATACTACTAAGTATAACCATAAACTGATAACCATTGCACTAATGTTCATAAACTAATTATTAATAACAATTTTGATGAAAATAATAATATTAAACTATAATAACAAAATTATTATTAACTTGTAACTCGTAACTGATGTCTCTTCTTTTCTCTCATTTGAATAATAATAATAATAATAATAATAATCACAAATATACTAATAATATATTTCCATATACAGTACATAGATACATACATCCTATAGTGTAGTAAATAATATTCCTAATAATAATAATTAGTATAATAAGAAAATAAAAAAAAATAACTGAACATTGAAATGGAGACTCCAATGAGAGTCTTCTCTCTCTTCGCTCAAAGAGAAAGGGAAGAAGAAGAAAGGGGGCGAGAGATCAGAGCTAGAGAGAGAGAGACGAAGATAACGGAAGATCGGAAGGAGAGGGGGAGCGTAGGAGGAGCGGCGCTGGAAGGCGCTCAACCGGATCTCGGCGACGGTTCCAGTGCGGAAGCGGTGGCGGCACGGAGGGTTCTCGGCCACCGGCGGTGAAAGTGAGGAGGAGCAAGGGGAGAAAGTCGGGAGACCGGCATTCGAGGTCGACGGAGGCGCAGATCTGGGCGGCGCCGTGGCTGCGCCGAGCGCGGCGGGGCGCGCGAGGTTGGCGCGGCTCGGAGGTTTGATCGGAGGGGTGAGCTCCAGGGGAAGATCGGCGGAGGGCGTTGGAGGAAGGGGTACGGGTCGACGGAGAGGAGGGGGTTTCTGGTGGTGGAGCATGGGCTCGGCTCGGACGGCGAAGGGGGTTCGCGGAGGCTGCGACAAACGGCGCGGGGCGGAGGAACTAGGGCACGCGCGGGACTCGCCGGCGGAGGCCCGGGCAGTGGCGCGCTTGGCTCGGCGCGAGGGTGCAGGCGGAGCTGATGGTGGTCGGGCTCGTCGACGGACGACGGTTGGAGGCCGGCTACGGGCGACGAACGGGAGGTAAGCGGTGGTGTTCCTTTTCTTTTTCTTTTTCCTTTTTTTTTGGCTGTGGGTGTTGGCGACGGTGGCGGTTTCCACGGGTGTAGGCGGTCGGTGGTGGTGTCGTAGGTGGCTGGCGAATGTGGCCACCGGTGGTGGTAGGCATGTTGGTAGGAGTCGATGGGTTTACTGTGGTCGGGAGACGGCCAGAGGCGATGGTGGCGGTAATGGCGAGGACGGTGGTATGCTGGACAGGAAGGTCGGGGTGCCGGGGATGGTGAAACGATGGCAGCGATGGCCGCGGCTCGCTGCCGAGACGGGATTGGGGAAGGTCTTGGGTGTGCTGTGGTGGTCGTGATGGTGGCGGTGGTTGTTCGGGTGGCCGGGGTGTAGCAGAGTTGGGGATGGCAGTGGTGAAGGGGATGCTGGTCGGCGCCGACGGGGATTAGGATAGGGTTTAGGGATAGGTATTTGACGATGTCGGGGTGTGTCCGACACGGGGATGGAGATAAATGTATTTATAAAAAAATATGGAATAAGATTATGGTTGGAAGAGGACACGGACAAGAGGCACGCACCATTGTGGATGGGTGTTGGCTATGGAAAATTGTGGAGAAATTTGTGGTGGATGAATACTGAATTGGAGGAGTACCTGCCTATTTATAGGATGTGGGAATTCCCAATTAGATAGAGTTTAGGATTTATTTAAACCCAAAATAGATATTCCCTAATTTAATTTAAAAACAATCAAATTAAAATCCAAATCCAAATCTAATTTAAATCCAATTAAATCAAATTAAAACTTTAGTTTAAAATCGAATAGGTTAATTCAAATTCAATACTTAATTATTTAAATAAGTCCATAAATCAAATCAAGGTTTAAATGGCCACAATGACTTCCAAATATATTTTTCAAAATACCAATAATAATAATTTTGAAAATCATAAATATTTTTAAATACCTTTTTAAATAATAAAATATTAATATTAATAAATCTAGAAAATTAAATTTTTATTTAAAATAAACCAATAAACAATTACGAAATATATGTATGAAAAAATATTCTTTACATAATTAGACTTTTCTAGTATACAAAATATTATTTATTATTAATAACTTTTTAGAAACAAAATACTTTTTATAGCAAGAATAATAATTATATAATTTTGAAAGTGTATATTAAAATAGAAAAGAAAATGTTTTTATAAAATATGTACGCTCGCACATATTCGTACTCGTCGAGCAAACGAAAATTTCGCATACGACGTACTACGACTACGTGACATACATTACAAAAATTTTAAATCCATGCAAATTAATAAATAATAAAAAAATAGTAGAAATTTAGGGGTTTTATACATCCACACAATAATAAACATGCATAATCAGAAAAAGCAAAATGACAACAAATAAAAAAAATATCCAACTATTATGGTCATCTTTTCTGCTCCATCCCCAACTATCCGAATCCAAAATCTAGCGCTCCTCCATCCTTAACTATTAAAGTTTTGGCTGTCGATTCCTTCATCAAAAACATTCGTCTGCGTCTGTACTGCTTAAAACTAGTATCTCGTCCGACGTCAGAAACAGCCACCACCGCCATAACGATTGATCAAAAATAATTAAGATTACATCAATCCTATACCTACCAAAGGTGTTCACACATAATCTAGATTAAAAAATAAAATTATAAGCACGATCAACCCTCATGGTTTTAATTACATCCACAGCAATAACAATAACCACGACATTTTCATGGTTTAAAATAACCACAAAACAAAACATGCATTGGACCATAATAATTGGATCTATGCCCACAAAATCGAGTTAGAACAGATCTACATCTATCGACTATTACACAACGCAAGTTTTATTGGACAACATAGACGTATCAATCAATACGCAGATCCAAAGTGGCTCTGATACCAATTGATGGAACTGGGAATTCCCAGGACCCTTACTTTGGTGTGCTTATTGATCGATAGAAAGTTAAACTGATTTAATACGTGTTCTAACCCTTCATTGGCGGAAACTAGGGTTCACAAATTATACATGCGGCAGAAAGAAGACAAGTATTTTCTGGCAATCTCGAATGGACGACCCCAAGATCTTCTGTACGTATTCCTTCCTCGAGTTGGACATCGTGTGGGCGACGATCTCCCAACCTTTTCTTCTCCTTGGCAGCCCTCTCTTTCTCTTCTTATGTGAATCACGAATTTAGAGAATGATTCAGATTTATGATCAGTAATTTGGCGGCCAGAGAATAGAGGATATATAGGCTACGGCAGGGACCATGAGAAGAAATTAGGGTTAGGCCTCCTAACGGAACTGGATATCCCGTGTTCAGCCTGAACACACAATCCAGGCCCATTAACAGTAGCTTAGTCCACTAATGAGCTATTGTTGCACTACCTTCCTAATCCCAAATTATATTTGTGGGCTCCTTTTATTATATGCTCGTTTGGCTCCCCATGTTAAGATATTGAATGTCCGCCGATTAAATTAAGTTACTGAAAACTATATTGATTCGACATCTTTTATCCTTAAGTAGTACCGCTCAACTTTATTTGTCATGTCGAATATAATCCACCTACAGGGTTTACATGACCATCCTTATGATCTCCTTAAGGGGACATCATCAACCCGATGTATTGGGACATGGATTCCATTTATAATCAATAGTCCATCATACATACAATGTTATTATCCAATTCATAGAGGTTGTTGACCCATAATGAATCTCACTCTTTCATGAGTCAAAGTAATGCACACAGCATATATATGTCTGTTATTATATCCGGATTAAGAGCACAAGCATCCGTAATAATAGAGGTATTTGTTCTTTTATGTAATCAGTACAAAGACAACAACCTCAAGTGGCATGTTCAATACACACAAAGTATAGTAGTGTAAACATATAGTCAAGATAGACTAATGCCATATTACACTACAATATTTCCAATAGATTGTCTAAGTCCATCTAGGTTGTGAACTATTTATATATTCTATAGGAAACTGATAATATGATCTTCTGTGTGACACCTCACCATATTATCTACAATATAGAATATCAGACATTTGCATTAACACTTGCAATAAATACAATATACAAAAATTTGCCCATATGATTCTTATTCAAAATTTAAGAAAATAAGGTTACTACAAAAGTGATGTTTTTAGTATATAACCCTAACAATCTCCTACTCCCATATGATTCTCATTCAAAATTTAAGGAAATAAGGTTACTACAGAAGTGATGCTTTTAGTATATAACCCTAACAATCACTTCATCCAAGGGATAAAGTGATCGTCTTCTGATCAGATTTCTGTAGTTGTACTTTCCCAGAAATCAATTGTACTCATGTACTTTCTTTCTTTCTTAGTTTATAGAAATCAAAATTTTGTTATTGCAAATAACAATCAACATCGACGTCTGCAAAAGTTGAAGGCGATGGATAAAAAATGCCTCTTGGCTCAACAGCGCATCGAGCTCTACCAAGCTCATATTTTACAGGCTTTCAACAACAAGGTCAAACAAAGGACTTTCCAAGTGTGTAACGTCCCAGTCCTAAAATATGTAGGATTAGGTACATCGACATGCCAGCGGTATACATACGAAGTACACTCCAATATATGGATACCTTGTATGTATACATAAGCTGTAAAATACAGTAGGACCATAATAACTAAATCTCATCCACTAGATAAATATGATATAAAAGCAACTTTGAATTTGTCATGTATACAATCGTTGGGCGGAGAAAAAGTCCACTACCAACTATCTCAAATAAAATGTACAAGAAGTAATCGATAAAATAACGAGACGAACCAAGCGCAATCGTCTTCGAAAGAATGGAGAAGATCACGGCCTTGGCTAGAACACCTGCAAAATCACAGAAGCACACACTTGGAGAGATAACCAGATCCTCAGAGGGACGTAACAAGATACATAAAGAACATGCCATAATAAACTGAATATATAATATGTCACAACCCGAAATAAGTGACAAGACGATAATAAGGTAATATAACCATACTACAGTATTTATGCAGTTAAGAATAAACCTCCAACGCATGGGCACTCTGGCTCAGTAGCAGTAATCTCAGGTATGGCCCATCAGGATACCAGGGACCTCAAAGCATAACATTCATCGAATGTCAGAGGCCAGCAGTAAATCAGTATCAGGATCCAGGACCGTATCTTCCGCAGAGATAACCGGCAATAGGGAAGTGCATACTTGGCCCATACGTTAAGGAACTGTTCTTCCCACCCAATGTCTAATAGAGTCACATCCATGACTCATATACCTCTACTAACTGCTAAGTCTCCTAACATGCCTCTATTAGCAGTTAGCCTTAATGCATGCACATGGAGGATCAGCCCACCCGCAAGAACCTCTACATGCTACTCATCTCACACATTCTCGTGGTACAACTGTGTCAAGGTATATGCAATACACTACAAACGATAGTCTCTTAACTCTAAGTCCACATGCAATCAAAGGATAATAACAAAGTATATCTAGTATCACTGAGCAGGAAGTAAATCAAGAACGATAAGTACTGGAAATAAGTGAACAGTAATATGTAATAAAATGCAACTGAATATAAAAAGTATATGGCAAGGTATCTTGCCTGAGGTTATGTGCAAAAGGGATTAATCCAGTAGCTCGAACAGACAAATAAACGAAGCAAGAAAAGCCAAATCCCGCAGATGACTCCGGATGCTGCAACAAACATCACGAACGAGTTTGAAATAAAAGATATGCCTAGGAAATGCCTGTCCAAAAGTTAAATTCTGGAACAGGGGCAAAATTATAATTTCGGGTCAAAACGATGTCCGCCGTTGGACCCGTTTTGTACCGAAATACGTGCCAATATCTACGGTCTCTAAAGTCATCAAACTATATGTCTACGAATTTATTTTGATGAGACGAACCCAACGGTATGTCCAATTTTGGATTCCGGTGGGCTGTGCACAAAATCGTCCGTTGAGTGGGATTATGGGCCCGCCAAAATAGCGTCCCGATCAACGGTCTCAGAATCGGACCAAACTTGGCTCACAGGACCATAAAAATATTTTGAGTCCAATGGCGCAAGTTTCGTCACGATTTGATGAGTGTGCACAAAGTAATTGAGAAATTCCAAAAAGCCCGATACAGAAAAATTTGACGGATACGGGTCAAGTTCGTTGCGCACACGCAACCAATTTGAATTCCGTCAAATTCGGCACATCCGCAAAGTCGATACGGACCTTTCGGTACTCTCGGTTTGCGATGGGGTCGTCCGGTTTGTCGGGACGTACCTCGTACGGGGTGTTTTTCTATTTTTTTGAAAATAGAATTTTACATATTTTTGAGAACTTCAACTACGCGTAACTTTTTACACACTAGATGAGAAGTGAATCCAGAAGGTGCGTTACAATCTCGGTTATGTTGTCTTTGATTTCTTTTAATTAGTTTTTACGAAAGTTTAATGGTCAGCGAGAAAAGTGGTCGACAAGTTGATGTTTCAAAACAGTTTTTAATATTCCAGAAAAGTGGTTTTTCTTCAACTTCGTCTCGATTTTTCGAGCAAGTTGGATGGTCATGTCGAAATCCACCTGGGGGATCTCAAAGAGGGTCATGTGGGTTTTCTACACAAATTTACGGATCGAAAATCGGAGTAGAATTGACAGAGAAATTGATCGGGGAAGTGGGATACCTTAAAGTGGAAAACTGTTGTTGTTGTTGTTGTTGCCGCTGTCGACCGTGATGCGGGACTGCCATCCCTCCGACGAGGCTGGGCATGCACGCCAAGGAGAGGGAGGAGGGGATGGAGGAGAGAGGAGGAAGAAGATGGAGAAGAAATTAGGGTTTTGTGTTTCTAAAACTTATGTTTATATATAACTAAGTTATATATGTGAAAGAGTTCGCCCCCTCTTGGGCGCACAAGCTGCTGTGCTTGTTCTTAATATGGGCGGCCAAAGTGCAGCCACTTAATTTGAGATGTGGTCGGTTCCCACTTGGTGGGCCGACCACATTTGCTTTATTGTTTTTTTTTCCTTCTTTTTTTTCCTTTCTTATCAAAACTTTTTAAATATAACTATCTATATCTATATATGTATATATCCATAAATACACTAAACAATCTATTTAAAATCCAAATACCATTTAAAAGTCAACTATCCAATTATTTAATATATTTGAGCATATCTACATATATATATATATATATATATATATATATATATATATATATATATATATATATATATATATATATATATATATATATATATAAATTCAATCATTAATAAATCAACTCAAAATAATAATAATATTTAAATAGGAAAATAGTTTATTAAATCTCCACAAAATAAATTTAATAATAATAAATAATAATAATCGTCCCAATGGGTGAACTTTACCGCTCACCCATGTATGGGTCCAAAAAATTGTACCATCTTATAAAATATTAGTTTATTAATAAAATATAGATTTTTGTACCCAAAGTCAATAAATAACCAACAAGTTCTAAAAATAATTTAAAAATATTTGTACATACACAAAATATTCCTATATGGACACCTTAGTCACCCCACATGCTCACACGGGCTTAAAATTTTGTTCGGACCCTGTTCGGGCTGAATTGGCCAAACCGGGTCATCAAAAAAAATAATAAAACCATAAATTGTATAAATTCATTTTTTAAGTCTAATAAAATAATAAAAATAATTAAAAAAATAGGGGTTTTACATCCTACCCAACTTCAAGAATTTCGTTCTCGAAATTTAGGATTAATAGGGTAGATAGGGTTGAGGGATAGGAAGAGTTCGTCAATACCAAAATGCAATTAAATTTTTGGAGGAGGCGATAAAATGGCGTTCAACACCACCATGCAATAGAAAATTGTGGGGTCGATATATACAAAAAATTATTATGGTTATGGAATTGAATAAGGGTTGCCAGTGAAGGTAGCAAAATTTCGATAATCCAGTTTGGAGAGTAATAAGGAATTGAGTAGATCAAAGAGAATAATTTAGACATTTGGGAGATGTAGTTCCTAGAGAGAAACTGGAGACTAATCGCCTCGATTGAGAGTTTAATTTAAGTGAATGATTAGAATCATTCTCGAGTGCTCAAGAACAATTGGAAGGACACGATAATAATTCTAGGGTTGAGAAATGAGGAGTAGTTAAAGGCGAGGATATAGCCACATGAGTCGGTCAGTGGCTATCTACATTTGTGTATAATTAACCGATTGCACAACCAAAGATGATACCTTGAGTCTATCTTAGCAAGTACAGTGCCTTGTCTTTCCAAAATAAGTAAAAGACAAGAACAACAAAGGTTTCAAAGACGGTGTTATATATTGAGTGCAAATTGCGAGGTTCATAGGCGGCAAAAATAATTCAAAAGAGAATTGTCAAGGCGGTCGCGGATGAGACTCTAAGGCAAGTTTAACTATGTCTCCATCCGCATAGAATAAGTTATGATAAGCGAACCAAAGTGCAATAGGTTAATCAGACCATCATGCACCGGTTCTGATTAGATAATATGTTTATGGGTGCACCAAATAAAATATGTCATGATCAAGCTCTAAAAAGATAAGCTTGCAAAACCAAGACTAATTTAGCAGCATCATGTTGTTGAAATATAAGTAAGGAAGATAATATCGAAGGAATTTAATTAGTCCAAGATCTTTTAAAATAAAGTCTTGCTCGAAGTGTGGGCCTACACGGTTGTCCTAGTATTTCTTCATTTATGGCTTGGTAGACTAGATAAGGTAGGGTCCTCTGAATTTATAGTCTAAGTGAACTTACCAACGTGTTTCACAAGGAAAAGGTTTGTTAGGTGGTGAGGTATTCTACCCAACTTACAAGAGTTAAGCTAGTAGTTTGATGGGACAATGGGTCAAGCAATCAAGATAAAGCACAAATTTAAGCATTTAAGGAATTAAGTAGAACAAAATCATATATCAGTCGAAAGAATTGAGTCGAGGTTGAATCCCTATCTGTGGTCAAAAAATATATCGGTATCGTGGTAAAGATTATAGTTTGGCCATTTTGACCATAAGGTCATATCAAGAAATAGAGTACAAGGAGATGGGTTTTGGTAGGACATGATATGTCTACAGGAAGGTGGGCTTGTCTAGGTCTTATATATGAAATTTGTTGGAAGGAAAAGTGTAGTGTTGTACTCCAAATATACAAGTCACGGTAGAGGACGCCAGAAGATCAAAAATAGAAAGTGGGAGTTCACGAGGTGATAATTAATGCACAAAATAAAGAAGATCAAGTTAAAGTATGAAATAAAATTAATTAAAGAATCTATTAAAAAAATAATTTAGGAACACAATTTCGGAGAGAAGATAGTCTCCTAGATGAATAAAGTTAAGGAACCATTAAATCATTATTCAAATTGCAAGTGGGTTAGAAGGTCACAATTAAAAGATCTAGGATTGAAGGAAGGTCGAGTAAGCCGATGTGGAAATACAGTCACATAGCTGGGTAGATGACTAACAACACTTGTGTATATACTACTATCATGGTCATGAGTGACATGGCAATTAGTGTGGAATACTCAGTAGGTTTATCTTGGGGCCTATAATTAAAATTCTTAGCTCAAGTATCCTCCAAAAGTTTCAAAAATAAACTTTCAAAAATATACCACCAAGATTTGTATTCACTGCAAGTCGTTCGATTTAACCATGACCAAAATTTAAATCACTTTAATAAATCTCAAAGTAAACTTTATCACGTTACTACTAACCTTTTCCAAAATTAACGTTTATTTCAACTATTTAACTCAAGAGTTCATAATTTACGAATCCACAAAATTTCACAATCAATCAAAAATTTAACACTCTAAAATTTTCAAATAACTCATAATAAAACTCTTAGCATATTAAAAGCAATCTCAAAAATTAAGCTCAATGCTCTCATCAATTTTAACTTCTATTCATGCTAAGTTATTCCAACAAAATTACAACTTTTAAATGTTAACTTTATTTAATCAATCGAAATAACTTTCTATCACATCCTTCAAAATTCTCCCAAAATTTAATATTAGCATCCCTCATTAAACTTAATTTTCAAATAATCTTATCAGTCAAAATCTTTTTTTTACCAAAAATCTAAATAGATTTGTAAATCCTCAATCATAGGACACCATTTAAAATAAAAATTTCTCAAAAATCGTTTTCAAAACTTTCAAATATTTTAAACCAAAATTCACCGTCATTACTTCCACTTAAAAATTTAAAATTTACTAAACACGAAATCGCAAGTTGTACAATGCAAATTTAAATAATTCCTATGGCCATTTTTAAAAGCTAAGATCATTTTCAAACCAAATTTATAATTGTTCAAAGGTATATAACTATAATACAATAAATGATAAACATCAAAACTCGAAAATCAAATAAATTTTATATTTATTCAAAGATGTATATCTATCACCCAAAACTCATAAATATCACAACTCGAAAAGCAAATCAATTTTATACTTGGGCAAGGATGTATAACTATAATCCAATAAATATCAGATCTTGAAAATTAATCAATTTCTTAAACCAAGTATGAAATTCTATAAATCCTCTGGTGTTTACTATTTAGAAATCTCAGGGTTAAAACTTTCCGTGGTAATATCCTACTTTACCAATTACAAATCATTAAATCACACTAAAAGCCTTTTTAACTCAATTAAAGTCTTGAATGTATTCCAATTTCCAATATAACCATTCTAGCCATATGTATGACCTATGAGCATATACTAGTGTAGTCATCTTCCTAGTTGATACTAAGTACGAAAATAAGAATCAACGGTAGAAAAGAATCAAGGAAGGTGTAATTCAAGGAAGTCAAACGAGAGTTCGAAATTTTAATCCAAGGGAAGAGGTCAAGTTGTATGGATGAGATTCCTAGATTCTAATCCTATGTTGCAGGCTCACATCGGTACAATTACGTAACCAAAGTGACAAACTCGACCTGCATGGGCCACCACAAAAACATGTAACGTCCCAGTCCCAAAATACGTAGGACTAGGTACATCGACATGCCAGCGATATACATACGAAGTACCCTCCAATATATGGAAACCTTGTATGTATACAAAAGCTGTAAAATATAGTAGGACCATAATAACTAAATCTCATCCACTAGATAAATATGATATAAAAGCAACTTTGAATTTGTCATGTATACAATCGTTGGGCGGAGACAAAGTCCACTACCAACTATCTCAAATAAAATGTACAAGAAGTGATCGATAAAATAACGAGACGAACCAAGCGTAATCGTCTTCGAAAGAATGGAGAAGATCACGGCCTTGGCTAGAACACCTGCAAAATCACAGAAGTACACACCTGGAGAGATAACCAGGTCCTCAGAGGGATGTAATAAGATACATAAAGAACATGCCATAATAAACTGAATATATAATATGTCACAACCCGAAATAAGTGACAAGACGACAATAAGGTAATCTGATCATACTACAGTGTTTATGCAGTTAAGAAAAACCTTCAACGCATGGGCACTCTGGCTCAGTAGCAGTAATCTCAGGTATGGCCCATCAGGATACCAGGGACCTCAAAGCATAACATTCATCGAATGTCAGAGGCCAGCAGTAAATCAGTATCAGGATCCAGGACCGTATCTCCCGCGGAGATAACCGACAATAGGGAAGTGCATACTTGGCCCATACGTTAAGGAACTGTTCTTCCAACCCAATGTCTAATAGAGTCACATCCATGACTCATATACCTCTACTAACTGCTAAGTCTCCTAACATGCCTCTATTAGCAGTTAGCCCTAACGCATGCACAAGGGGGATCAGCCCACCCGCAAGAACCTCTACATTCTACACATCTCACACATCCTCGTGGTAAAACTGTGTCAAGGTATATGCAATACACTACAAACGGTAGTCTCTTAACTCTAAGTCCACATGCAATCAAAGGATAATAACAAAGTATATCTAGTATCACTGAGCAGACAGTAAATCAAGAACGGTAAGAACTGGAAATAAATGAACAATGATATGTAATAAAATGCAACTGAATATAAACAGTATAATGGCAAGGTATCTTGCCTAAGGTTATGTGCAAAAGGGAATAATCCAGTAGCTCGAACAGACAAATAAACGAAGCAAGAAAAGTCAAATCTCGCAGATGACTCCAGATGCTGCAACAAACATCACGAACGAGTTTGGAATAAAAGATACGTCTAGGAAATGCATGTCCAAAATTTAAATTCTGGAACAGGGGCAAAATCATAATTTCGGGTCAAAACGATGTCCGCCGTTGGACCCGCTTTGTACCAAAATGCGTGCAAATATCTACGGTCTCTAAAGTCGTCAAACTAAATGTTTATGGATTTGTTTCGATGAGACGAACTCAACGGTATCTCTAATTTTGGATTCCGGTGGGCTGTGCACAAAATCGCCCGTTGAGTGGGATTGTGGGCCCGCCAAAATAGCGTCCCGATCAACGGTCTCAGAATCGAACCAAACTTGGCTCACAGGACCATAAATATATTTCGAGTCCAATGGCGCAAGTTTTGTCGCGATTTGATGAGTGTGTATAAAGTAATTGGGAAATTCCAAAATGTCCGATACGGAAAAATTTGACGGATACGAGTCAAGTTTGTCGCGCACACGCAACCAATTTGAATTCCGTCAAATTTTGCGCGTCCGCAAAGTCGATACGGACCTTTCGGTACTCTCGGTTTGCGACGGGGACGTCCGGTTTGTCGGGACGTACCTCGTACGGGGTGTTTTTCTTTTTTTTTGAAAACAGAATTTTATATATTTTTGAGAACTTCAACTACGCGTAACTTTTTACACACTAGATGAAAAGTGAATCCAGAAGGTGCGTTACAATCACGGTTGTGTTGTCTTTGATTTCTTTCAATTCATTTTTACGAAAGTTTAATGGTCAGCGAGAAAAGTGGTCGACAAGTTGATGTTTCAAAACAGTTTTTAATATTCCAGAAAAGTGGTTTTTCTCCAACTTCGTCTCGATTTTTCGAGCAAGTTGGATGGTCATGTCGAAATCCACCTGGGGGATCTCGAAGAGGGTCATGTGGGCTTTCCACACAAATTTATGGATCAAAAATCGGAGTAGAATTGACAGAGAAATTGATCGGGAAAGTGAGATACATTAAAGTGGAAAACTGTTGTTGTTGTTGTTGCCGCTGTCGACCGTGAGGCGGGACTGCCATCCCTCCGGCGAGGCTGGGCATGGACGCCAAGGAGAGGGAGGAGAGGATGGAGGAGAGAGGAGGAAGAAGATGGAGAAGAAATTAAGGTTTTGGGTTTCTAAAACTCAGGTTTATATATAACTAAGTTATATATGTGAAAAAGTTTGGCCCCTCTTGGGCGCACAAGCTGCTGTGCTTGTTCTTAATGTGGGCGGCCAAAGTACTGCCACTTAATTTGAGATGTGGTCGGTTCCCACTTGGTGGGGCCGACCACATTTGCTTTATTGTTTTTTTTCTTTTTCCTTCTTTTCTTTTTCCTTTCTTATCAAAACTTTTTAAATATAACTATCTATATCTATATATGTATATATCCATAAATACACCAAACAATCTATTTAAAATCCAAATACCATTTAAAAGTCAATTATCCAATTATTTAATATATTTGAGCATATATATATATATATATATATATATATATATATATATATATATATATATATATATATATATATATATATATATATATAAATTCAATCCTTAATAAATCAACAAAAAATAATAATAATATTTAAATAGGAAAATATTTTATTAAATCTCCACAAAATAACTTTAATAATAATAAATAATAATAATCGTCCCAATGGGTGAACTTTACCGCTCACCCATGTATGGGTCCAGAAAATTGTATCATCTTGTAAAATATTATTTTATTAATAAAATGTAGATTTTTGTACCCAAAGTCAATAAATATCCAACAAGTTCTAAAAATAATTTAAAAATATTTGTACATACACAAAATATTCCTATATGGCCACCTTAGTCACCCCACATGCTCATATGGGCTTAAAATTTTGTTCAGACCCTGTTCGGGCTGAATTGGCCGAACCGGGTCATCAAAAAAAAATCATAAATTGTATAAATTCATTTTTTAAGTCTAATAAAATGGTAAAAATAATTAAAAAAAATAGGAGGTTTACAAAGTGGGTGGCCTTGTTCTGTCAGTTAGAAGACTAATTTTGATGACTCATAAGACACCAGGAAAGTTTGAACCCAAATGGAAAGGCCCCTTAATCATTGGGATGGTGTACTCTAACAGTACCTACCGACTCGCAAAACCAAATGGAGACTTGTTCATGATGCCAATCAACGACAAGTTCCTAAAGAAGTACTATTCTTGAAGTCCCTTAACATGTACTTCCATCTCCCCAGTAGGAGAACTTATGAACTCGACCATTGAGTTTATCCCCCTTGATAATGATGTGCCGCTGGAGCCCAGTCACTCCAGTATATTCTCTCCCCAGTCGAAAATATCCATGTCCATATCACCTCTGAGTTGTTTCTCTACATCCCAACAATGCTAAACCCTATATTCCGTAAGATGACGCTAAAATTTATGTTTACCATGTCCACATTACCTCTGAGTAAATATCCCATCCAATAACCCCTACGTTGTTGCACCTCGATCATAGAACATCCACGTCCATATCACCTCTGAGTTGTTCTTTGTATCCCCACTTATTTTATTCCTACCATTTCCACATTACCTCTGAGTAGGAAAACTCTACCGTCAACACCATATTTACTACATCCATATTACCTCAGAGTAAATATGTTGGTTCCCTCTCTTAACTTATTATTTATACCTAGAAACCAAGGTGCGCCAAAGATGATAAGTCCATAAAATCACAAGTTCATGACAAAGACGAACAAACAAAAGTTCTTCATTTCTTCATCAAAATAGAGTAAAGGACTACATTTGCAAAAAGAAAAGAAACAAAAAGGAGACATCTACATCTCAAAACATCAAAAAACAAAGATAGGAAACACTAAGACAGAAAAAAGAAATTGGCTTTAGCTTTATTCATTTTTCTTTCGAGAATGGTGACTGCAAAATAGACGATGAAACCCTATAGCCAGGGATAGTGGTTACGTTGAGGCATGTACCACTCCCTCGGTCATTTCGCATATAAAGGCTCCAACTGGTTAAGGTCCTCTGCAGGAGCAGGAGGACTAGAGCTGCCGGTACTGCTACCTTCCAGTACTGGTTCTTTCTTAATAGTAACTTCAACTTTTGGAGTTATCTCCTCCTTCATGGTCATTGGTTCTTCTTTGACAAAAAGGGGCAGCATCTCCTCCTTCACGACAGCCTCTGCTTTCGGTATGGACACTGCAATGAAGCAAAAAAAGGAGAGTTAGCAAAAGAACTCAGTCCCTCGAGTTAAAAGACTTATGCACAGCTTGGCAATGACGCATGCAAACAGCTGCGCATCAAAAATCTTGGCACATCATTAGGACAAAATGTCCATACGCACCGACTGAATTCCATCGCAGCGCATCATCAGGACCAAAGTCCATGCGCGTCTGCAGGAAAAGCTTCGGGGGATCATCAGGACCAAAAGTCCATGCGCGTTAGCAAATAAAAGCTTGGACGCATCATCAGGACCAAAGTTTATGCTCGTCAGCAGGGAAAAGCTTCAGCGCATCATCAGGACCGAAGTCCATGCGCATCAGCACAAAAGAGCCTAGTCACATCCTCAGGGTGGGGCTCATACAACCGTACCCATACGCTTCGGCAACATAGTTCGAAGCATGCAATGAAGTATCTGTGCAACCCCCAAAGCAGCAGATCACCCACCGGTCATCTTAGGCCGCATATCGGCGTGCGTCATCTCGACAGCCAGGCACACCTCGACGTGGGCCTCAATAGGCTTCTTGCCTTTGTCTTTGCCTTTGCCTTTGCCTTTGCCTCAGCCAACAGCACCGTGGGGAGTCTTGGAGGCCATTTCTTAAAAGCTAGAATTTTGAAGAAAAAACTCTTAAGGAGGAAGAAGAAGATAAAATAGAAGAAGTTCTCTCTCCACAGAAATGCCTATTTATAGGCTTGAGTCACGCGCGTGAACCGATAAAAGCATGACGTCAGCGTCTCTTCGGGTTTCCGAAAACTGACGGCCGTATATCTTCCAAAAGAGATTATCATTAATCACCCAAAGTTCGAGGCATTATCTTCTTTTATTTGAATCAAGGAGAGTATGCACTAGCATAGCCATGCGCCCAGACAGGGCATGCGTCCAAAACAACTATTGCCCATGCTTCTTGGTTCAATGTATTCCAAAGTTTGGAAGAAAGTTTTTAAACTTGGAATGAGATTTTGTAGAAGTATGGAATTACAGGCGCATTCACGGTCAGAACTCCTATGCACCCCAAGACATGATGTTCGTATATCATAAGACAGTAAAGTAAAGAGGCACATAAAGATTGGATTTTTATTTCACATAAAAGACTATTACATGTCTAAACTCTTTATTACAATAAAAAGTATACTACAAAAAAGAAGCCTAAACTAGAGCTAGGCGCATCACTCGGATGTCTCCGCTAGGCGCATCACTCTGACGTCTCAGAAGAGGCACATCATTCCTCCTCATCAGAGCGAATCACTTCTTCATCAACGCACGAGTGCTTCTGCTAATGAAGCATTTATTAAGCAAAATGCGGGTTGACAATCAATCCAAACCCGGTGGCTCTTCCAGTATAACGGAAGTCGGGGCATGACAACCCCGATCTTTGGATGCAACAGGCACTCAATGCCATCTTATAGAAAAATACTATCGACAAGGGGTTCAAACATAAGCTCTTGTGTCCATAGCTCTCCCGGTGCATCTCAGTCTTCTGAAAGAGTTCATTGTCAAAACATCTTCGAACGTGGAGATCTATAGCTCACAGTGCAACCTTTTGCCCAGGAGGAGGATCGGTCGAGTTCATCTTCATCGAGAGAAATAAAAACAAATTCTCTCTCACCACTGTTATTTATAGGCCAGGGAAAATCAAACCCATACACCAAGTGGCAACTTCCCCGAAGACTAAGAATTAGCTAAGTCAATGAATCATCAAGTCTCGAAAGACTCGACAAAGCTGACCAAAGGAGATG
Organism: Iris pallida; assembly: GCA_029216955.1. NCBI lineage: Eukaryota > Viridiplantae > Streptophyta > Magnoliopsida > Asparagales > Iridaceae > Iris > Iris pallida. The sequence goes on from JANAVB010021792.1 coordinate 871,439, forward strand.
CGCAATGTAGCAGATGCGCTCGTCAACATTCTACACCCTATGTCGATGCGCCTAGTAATGAACGGACAGATGCGCCCACCTAATCTCGTCATCCATCAAGAATTTAATGCTATGTGACAAAACCATTATCATGCATCCCGAAGACCGAGTAGTTGATAGCTTTTGCAAAAAACGAAGAGCCGTCGATGTCAGCCTCATCATTTTTTGTCGGTTATACTCCGCCATGTGGCCGACTAATCACCTGCATGCGCTTTCATTGCCATGCCCCAAAGCTCTCATGTGCCTCAAAAAACTATTCGCCCAGACTTGCTTTTGACTCATAAAAGTCCTGAGCCAAGTCTTCTCATGAGCCATATTCTAGGTGCATCCAGACAGATCATCATACACCAAATTCGAGATCTTTGAGCCATAAACATGTGCCATATGTTATTGACTCAGTTCTGCCCATGAATAAGTGCCAATCACCTAAGATCTCAGTAACAACCGAATCCCAACAATTGCCATGTGTTAGCTCCTCCGCAGCTCAACACAGTAGTTCAAACAGATTCAGCTCCCTGGCGCATCTTCCATGCGCCCAACGAAGTCAGCCACGTGGCATCCCTACGTGCAAGTTCTCTATACACGCATCGCATATGTGCGTATAAGCAGATCATTCTGCTGTCTATAAATAGAAGGATCATTCATTCATTCAACCTCTCCAAGCTCGAAGCCCCACATATTGAATATTTTTTAACCACTTCAGCATCCAGAGCACTTGCAAGAGTTCCAATCCTCTGTAAGTCACTACTTATTCCAGAACAACCCAGACTTTCAGAGAGTTTGAAATCGTCGTCAGATCGTCAACAGAGTCAAAGAATTATCACTCGCTCCATCGCCATGGTTCCCAGACAAAAATAAAAGTATACTCCTAGGATTACATCTAAATTATATATTGTACTATGTTATGTTTATAATTAAATACGAAGTTTAATCAAACAACTTGTTTTAATGGCAAACAGTCTCGAGCTTCTGAATCTTCAGATCTGGGAGCTTTACATATGCCAGACACTCCCACACTTGAATAATATTCAAGTTAGGTCTGAATTTAAACCAAAGTTCATGTGGAGTGATGTCCGAAGTTGCATACAACACTCTATTCAGGATAAAAGTGGCCGTCAATACAGCTTCTCCCTAATAGCATTTTGGAAGACCCGCAGTCAACAATATTGAGTTCATCATTTCTGTCAATGTTCTATTCTCTTTCTTCTACTCCGTTAGATTGAGGAGAATATAGAGCAGTAGTCTCGTTGATAATTCCATGTTCTTTGCAGAATGATGCGAATTCATGAGGCCGATACTCTCCACCTCGATCACTTTTTAATCTATTGAGTTGTTGTCCAGTTTGCCATTCTGCTTCAGCTCTGAACTCTTTAAACTTCTCGAACACTTTGTCTTTAGTCGTTATTAAGTAGATGAACACGCATTTTGAGAAGTTATCGATGAAGGTTCTAAAATACTTCATCCCGACTTTTGTAGAGAATTGTTTAAAGTCACAGATATCAGAGTGAACCAACTCCACAAGATCTGTTCTTCGATTAACCAGATGAAAGGGTTTCTTTGTGATATTAATCTAACCACACACTTCACATTTATCTACTTTACTCTCATATTTCGAGATAAGTCCTAGACTAGATATTTTATTTATTCTTTTACAATAAATATGTCCTAGTCTATTATGCCACAATTCAAGAGTATAATCAGAATGAGCGATTGCATTAATTTCATTAGACTGATTTACAAGCTGAAGTTTAAACATCCCTTCGATATAAAAAGTGTCCCCGAAGTAGGTTCCTTTTATGGACATCACCATCTGGCCATAATTGATGTCTATCCTTAGGCCTGTGTTACAGAGTAGGCCTCCATAGATCAGGTTCTTTGTAATAATAGGTACATGCATCACGTCTTGAAGCGTGAGAGACTTTCCTAAAGTCAGCTTCAATACCACCGCCCCGATTCCTTGTACTTCAGCTTGTGCCTGGTTCTCCACCATTACATTTTTAGAGGTTGGTTTGTAAGTGGTGAACCATTCCTTGCTAGAGCAGACATGGTAGGTACCACAAGTGTCTACCCACCAGTCAGAGTCAGCCTCCACTGTAGTGTCCTGAGCAATCATAGCAATTATGTCAGTAACTATGGAAGGCTCACCTTGCTCTGACTTCTTGGGCTTGGATTTGTATTCACTCTTGTAATGGCCCTTCTTGTCACCGTTAAAGCAAGTCATATTAGACTTTGGCTCATGGTGCTTGAAAGAAGACCCCTTCACTTTTGATTACTGAGGTCCTCCTTCTTGTGGTGGAAAGCCACCTGCTTTTTCTTGGATTCCTTCGTCTGGACCAAGTTCGCCTTAGCCATCTGCTTGGACAGAGTATCCACCTTCAGTTGAGCCCTCATCTGGTCCACAACATAAATTTCTTGCAGGAGATCTTCCAGACTGATCTCTAGTTTCTTTCTATGCATATTCGCATAAAATTTGCTCTATCCAGCGGGAAGCTTGGATATGATCCCTCCAACAACAAACTTGTCATTGAGGGGTATCTCCTCATCTTCCAATTTTTGATGCAACTTCAAGAATTCCTTCACCAGAGGCAGCATCATCTTCTTATCTTCAAAGAGTCATTTGTGATATTTCTCAATGGTGACAATCTTGCTCCTATTCTTATCATCTTCATAGAGTATCACCAAAGACTCCCATATCTCTCTGGCATTGATCTTCATTAAGTATGATTATGCCATAGGGTCCTCCATAGCATTGAGGATCAGAAGTCAACAGAGGTTATTTTCCCTCTTCCATTTGGACTGTTTAACAGTAGCACCACCAACCACGCTCGCAGTCCCATTTTCTAGAACCTTCGGTTCTGTTGGCCCATTACTAAATGGTCACACCCGATTTTGATAAATCAACAATGACTTAAGTCAATACACAAAATATACAAACTGCTGCTAATATTTCAGGTCAAGTAAAATCAATATCCAAAGTGTACTACAACATTTGTAAGCATGTCAATCATCATTTTGAAGCATTCATGTATTGGAATTTGTCTGAATCATTTTACAATTTATTATGTATTTTTATCTTTATTGAGTCTAGGATACAAATTATAAAATCGACTGGATATTACTGGCTTAGGTTATCCACAGTCCACCTATCCAAAAAGCCTGCTTATCTACCAAAATTCCTTGTACCAAAATATTACTTATCCTATGCAAATAGATTTGGACCAAACATTCTTCTAAGTACTGGATGAACTTAGACAGAACTCTGGCCGAGTTCGGACCGAGTTCGGTCAGTTCAAATTCAAATGTTTGTTGTCTCCAAATCTGCATGCAACGTTCGTTTGCGAGATCTTTGCATCCGAACTCTGCTCGAACTCTGTCCGAGTTTGGTCCTCAAAAACACCTATAAATAGAAGAGAATTTCTCATTTCAAATCACTCATTCATCTTCTCTTCTCTCTATTTATATCCAATAGTATTTTTATTGATCTAAAGTGTTGGAACATTTAGCCATAGTCAAACCGATTTCGATAAGTGTCTTAAACATCAATTTCGATATGAAAAAAACAAAGAATGCAGATTGCGTCGTCTCTGAGATTTTATATTTATTCTGTATTTTTTTACTCATTGAGTCTAGAATATCTGTGAATCGAGATCACTGGCAATTAGAAGTCTATTCTTGATTCTATCCTAAACCAAACCAAAGTTATTTCTAAACCAATTTCTAAACCAAACCATTTCTTAAACCAAAACTGCCTTAGGACTAGGCTAACCGAACTCAGCCAGAGTTCTGCCCGAACTCGGACCGAACTCGGTTAGACAAAATTACTCATGGTCACAAGCTCTACCTATTCTCGTGGATCTCCAACGTTTAAATTTTTGAACGTTAGGATACCGAGTTCTGCCCGAACTCTGTCCTACAAAATCCTATAAATAGAGAAGAAATTTTCATTTCTAAACACACATTCAATCTTCATCTTCTCTATTCATTTCTAAGCTTCCTATTCTATTTCCAAAGCTTTAATCTTCAAATCTCCAAGTCAACTTATTTCTTCTAAGTTTCGGTGGTTTTCGAGTAGGAGTTTTCGAGTTGTACAAGCTTGGCGTATAAAAGCTTTCTTCAAAAAGGTATTGGAGTTTGTTCGTTGGCTTTGGATAAAACACCACGGTGGTGAAGTTGGCGTATTCTTTGGTGCAAAACATGTAGTATAATCTCTATTCAAAATAGTGGATTAAAACATCGGGTCGAGACTCGAGAATGGACTAGTCCTCACAGAGGAAAACCAGTATAAATATGTTGTCTTTACGTATTGCTTTCTCGCCCTAATTTTTAATGATAACTTACAATCATTATATATATATATATATATATATATATATATATATATATATATATATATATATATATATATATATATATATATTGCTTCACATGCTTAGAGTGAATTTTTAATTGCTAAATATTCTCCGTTGTACTCTATTAACCCCCCTCTAGAGGTGTCATCGTTCCTACAATTGGTATCAAAGCGGATTACTCTCGACGGAATTAACACTCCTTGAGATTTGGTATCCCTATTTCCAAGCAACGGTGAAGGTCAGTCAACCAATAGGCCACCTTTATTTGATGGCACAAATTACACATACTAGAAGACACAGATAAGCTTTTTCCTCAAGTCACTTGATTTCGATTTATGGTCGATTGTCGTCAATGGTTATAGGAAACCTCTACCTATTACGATAGATGGTGTTCTAGTTGACAAACAATTTGATAGATACACCGACAATGAAAAGAAACAAGCTAGTCTTGATACAAAAGCCATCAATGCTTTAGAATGTACTATTGATAAAACTGAGTTCAATAGAGTCTCTACATGTGCCATCGTTCCTATATAAAGCTTTCACACTCCACCTATACATCTCTTAGCCAAAGCCAGTAACATCTATTTGATTTAGAGTCTTTGGTTATCAGAGTTGTAAAGAGGTCATTCAAGTTCAGAACACATTTCTGTTTTCAGAGCCGGTCCACTACCAAAATACAGGCAAATAGCGACTAAAAATTAGCGACGGCATAATCAGTCGCCAATTAGCGACCGACAAGCGACTTACAGAGGATGAATTTTTTTACTTAAATTTTTTATAACTTTAGCTACGGATCAGCGACCATTTAGCGACGGAATATATCAACCGACTGATTAGCGACAGATATATACGTCGCTAAGTTGTTTTAAATGTCGAAACGGAAGGATTAATTTTTATTATAAATTTTTTTCTTAAAGGTAGCGACTAACGAGCGACTACTTAGTGACATTTTCATGTAGCGACGGCGTAGCGACGGAAAATAGCCGTCGCTAATTTGTTGTGAAAATTCGAAAGTTACTTAAATTTCGAAAATTTCACACTCTCTCTCACTCACAAAATCCTTCTCTCTCCTCCCCTCTCCTCTCCCCCCCGACCGGCGATCACCCCCCCTGACTACGGCCCCTTCTCGTGACCCCCCTCCGGCGCCCTCCCCCACTCCGGCCCCCTTCCTCTTCTTCTCCTCCGATCGAACCCCCTAACCACCCCCTCTTCTTCTCCTCCGTCGAGCCCCCACCTCCGACGACCACCTCCCTCCAGCGTGCTCCCCGACTCTGTCCCCCCCTCTTCTCCTCCTTCGAAACCCCGTACACCCTCCCTCTTCTCCTCCTCCGTCGTGTCCCCCTCCGGCGACCCCCCCTCCGGCGGCTACCCCCTCCGGCGTCCCCCCCTCCGGCGCCCCCCTCCGACGTCCCCCTTCTTCGAGATCCTCTCCGTGACCAACCTCTTCAAGGTCCGAAACCCTAAACCCTAATTTATATTTATTTTTATTTATGCTTTGTTTGTGTTTTCTCAACATGTTCTAGGGTTTCAATTTTAATTTTGTGTTTGAAATTTATCGGTATAGTAGTGGGTATAGTAGATAAATAAAAATTTATCGGTATAGTAGTGGGTATAGTAGATAAATAAAAATTTATCGGTATAATAGTTTTAGAAATTTGACGGGACACGGACACAAAATAAATATGTGTAGTAGTTTTAGAATACTAAGGTAATTGATTGATCAATGCGATATATACTTGAGTATCAATTTGATACTTGAGTATCAACGTGATACCTAATTATACTAGGTTTGTTTTATGAGTGAATGTACGTGAGGGGTACGTCATACAAAGTTATACTAGGTTTGTTTTATGATACCAAGAGATATATAGCATCTTAATTCTTGGTGCAGAATCATTCACATGGATTAGAACAATGAGTCGATACTTACTTGACCGTTCGTGGATGTACAATCGGCAACATGAGAGTATGATTGGCTTGACGGATGATTTCAAGGCAGGCGTCGAGCAATTTCTCATATATGCAAGTATCTATGCCGATTTCATGGACGGAAGGCACATAAAGTGCCCTTGTGTCAAATGTAAGAATATACCATTTAGAGAGGTGTCGCTCGTGAGAGAGCACCTTTACAAGAAGGGTTTTATGCCGAACTACAACGTGGGGATTAATCAAGGAGAATCTCCAACTTCGCAATCTCAGTCATTCTTTAATACCGAGGTGAGAGATTCTGCTCTCGAAGATTATTTTGAATATCGGCAACCAACAAACTTGGCACGTGAGATGGTATTAGATTTTGCTGTGACACGTGAGGATCTGAATCCTGATGCAAAGGAGTTCTACGATATGTTCAAGCATGCTGATACTCTGTTATATCTAGATTATGATTCTCATTCGGTATTGTCGGTGGTGATGTGGCTGTTGAACCTTAAATATGATTTTAACTTACCGCAAGAATGCTATGACCGGATAATTCAGCTTGTAAGAGAGTTGTTGCCAAAAGGATCAAATGATTTGCCTGAAAGCTTCTACAAGTCGAAGATGATGATGCAAAAACTCGAATTGGGCTACCAGATGATAGACTGCTGTCAAAATATTTGTATGCTATACTGCAAGGAGAACAGTGATAAAAACAAATACATTTTCTGTGACGAGGACCGGTACAAGCCAATCCGGGGCAAAGAAAAATTAATTGCCCGGACGTGGATGCGTCCGTACAAGTACATGCAGTTCTTGCCAATCACAAAGAGGCTGCAGAGGATGTATATGTCTGTAAATAATGCATAACACATGACATGGCATAATAAAGAACGGAAGATGGATGAAGGAGAATTATCTCATCCTGCCGATGGAGAAGCATGGAAGCATTTTGATCGGTGTCATCCTGATTTTGCTGCAGAACCTAGGAATCTTCGATTGGCTTTATGTTCTTATGGATTCACTCCATTCGGACAGTCGGGGACGTAATACTCTTTTTGGCCGGTGATTTTGACCTCGTACAATCTACCACCGTGGATTTGTCTGAAAACTCCTTACATGTTCCTCACACTTATCATACCCGGTCCAAGAAATCCAAAAAAGAATATCGATATCTACTTGCAACCATTGGTGGACGAGTTGAAACAATTATGGCAGTTTGTCGTCCAGACGTTTGATATAACGATGGAGCAAAACTTTCAGATAAGGGCGATGCTCATGTGGACCATCAACGATTTTCCATCTTACGGGATGTTATCGGGGTGGAGTACTCATAGTATTATGTCATGTCCGATATGCATGGGGAAGAGTAAGGCATTCCGCCTTCAGAATGTAGGAAAGGCATGGTTTTTTATTACCACTGCCAGTTTCTTTCTTTGTTACATTCGTAGAGAAGGAACAGAGATGACTTCAGGGCTGGTAAACGGAAAGTATCTCTTTCCCTGTTGTGATTAACGGGAGATGTAGTTTAGGAAGAGGTTCAAGATTTACCAACTGTCATAGAAAATTCGGGATCGGACCATCACATTGAAGGCTTCGGACAACATCACAATTGGACGAAACGGAGTATCTTTTGGGATTTACCTTATTGGCCGGACAATCTCATAAGAAACAATCTTGATGGCATGCACATTAAAAAAAATTTGACATATTTAATACTGTGATGAATATTGATGGAAAAATGAAAGACAATATTAAAGCAAGGAAGGACTTAGAAATTATTTGCAAGCGTCCAGAGTTGCATCTATTGCAAAGGTCCAATGGTATCTTGGTGAAGCCTCCAGCACCATTTACATTGAGTAGAGATGATAAACTGATAATATGTAAATGGATTTCAAAGTTGAGATTTCCTGACGGTTACGTATCAAATCTGGCGAGATGTGTCGATCTCAAGGAACAAAGGTTGATAGGGATGAAGAGTCATGATTGTCACATTTTCATGGAGTGATTACTTCCTATCGCTTTTAGAGAGATGCTACCTTCTCATGTATGGACTCCGCTGGCCGAGTTATCTATCTTCTTTAGAGATTTGTGTTCAAGTAAGTTGACGGTGCAACATATGGTAGAACTTAAGGAGAAAGTTGTAGTGACGTTGTACAAGTTAGAAAGGGTGTTCCCTCCCGGCTTCTTTGATAGTATGAAATATTTTTCGATTCATCTTGCATAAGAAGCACGTGTCGATGCTCCCGTCCATTATCTATGGATGTACCCATTTGAAAGGTATAAAATAATCTTCTAATTTGTAATTTTTTATTTAAATAATTCTAATATTCAATATATTTCTTATAGATATCTAGGTCACCTGAAGAAGAAAGTGGGCAATAAGGCTCATGTAGAAGCTTCAATATGCGAAGCGTACATCATTGAGGAGGTTTCTAACTTCTGCTCGATCTACTTCGATACTCATGTCCGAACAAATCAGAATAGTGCGCCGAGGAATGATGAAGGTGATATCAATGCAACGAATGAAGGGATCCGTACAATCTTTAATGTGGGGGGCAAGCCGACAAGTGCAACTAAATTACGGTGGTTGGATGACGATGAGTTTGAAACCGCACATCGGTATTTATGCCTCAATAGCAGTATCCAAGAGATGGAAGATATTGAAAAGTAAGCTACACCATTTAGTCATTCTAAATTCGATATTTAGAAGTGTGCTAACGTTTCTCCCTATTATGTACTTTTAGAGCTAAGATTAGAATAGAAAGACCTGATATTGATGATGATGATCTTGCTAGAGAGGTCGATATAAAGTTTCCGTCGTGGTTCCGAAATTATGTAGGATTATAATGATTAGCCATTCTAAATTCGATATGTTACTACCCACACTTTGTCAAATGACTTTTCTGATACTACCTACACTAAGTCTTCCATCCTGGTACATAGTTGCAGAACAAAGGGCTAAGAGCAATTGCTATTGGACCGAGCAAGAAGGCGAAGTGTTGGAGCGGATATACAATCAATGGCTTTAACTATAGAATCAATTGCGTTAACTATAGAACTACTCATAAGCCTATCAATCATTCATTTGTCGATGAGGAGGCTAATTATACCAAAAATTTGGGAGTTTATATGAGATTCTCAGTCTACGATGCTGATCCCGAATTCAACTACTACGGTGTTCTAAGAGATATCGTAGAGATTGAATATTCTGTTGATACGAAGATTGTGCTTTTTAAAAGTCATTGGTTCGACACAATACCCAAGCAAGGATGGAAGATTGACAAACAATTTGGCTTTGTTGATATATAACATGAAAAAAGATATGGAGGTTTTGAACCATTTGTGTTGGCTAGTCAAACCGTTCAAGTGTACTATATGAGTTATCCTAGCCGACGGCGTAGTACCCTGGATTGGTGGGCTGTATGCAAAACCAAAGCATGAAATACATATAATGTTGGGGATGTAGCCTACCAAGAGGAAGAGGTGGTCAAGCCTCAACCAACATATATAAGTTTGGCTGGTGTTGAGGAAGAGAATTTAGAAGATATGGAAGTTGCGGTAGATGACGTTATGGAGGTTAACGTTGATGAAGAATTGGAACATGTTGAGGAAGAAGTATTGGAAGATGAAGATGAAAATCATAGTGATAGTAAAAATGAAGAAGTGGAAGAAGACACTTCGGAATCAAGCGATGATTCAGAAGACTCTTGGGAAGATGATTCAGACTAATATGTATGTTTTAATTCAATATACGAGTTCCATTAGTATAATAACATGACAGTAGTTTTTATTTTTAACACATCATCACTTATTATTTCTTTCAAATTTATCTATGGCGCCGAGAGGTCGACGTTCACGTTTGTAGCTTGGATCTTCATTAAGTCCGCCGAGAGGTCTTCATCATGCCCATCGAGAGGTTTCCATTACGCCCGACGAGCTAGTTTACTGTAATAGTACTTTCTTGTATTAAAACATTTTGGATACGTGTATTAATATTTCTTATATTAAAATATTATTCGTATGTGTGTATGAAGCTAATTTTGGATATGTGTGTATGTGTTGTATTAAAAAATTTGGGATACGTGTACATGAAACTGATAATTTATAGGAAACACAAATACTGATACGTGTGCCTACTGTAAAACTGTCGACAGTGATAAGGACTGCTGGAAACACGAATACTGATATTGTATTTGGAAACTGTTTATATGACTGTATATTATGTGCATAACTGCGACAGGGATGTGGAGTGCAGGAAACACAAGTACTGATATACAATATTGTATTTAGCATCGGAATGGCGACAAAATAGTGACAGAAAACCTGGAACATTGAAGGCTAGCGACGAAATAGCGATGATTTTTCCGTTGCTACACGCCTGGAAAATTTACTTTGCAGGCTACCGACGGAATAGCGACTGTAGTTTCCGTCGCTAAGGTTCTGGAAAATACTATATTCCAGTATAGCGACTGAATAGCGACATAAATTTTACTTACTATTCCGTCACTATGTTCCTGTCCGACACCAAAAGCGTATCAGAAATATCTTAGCGACGTAATTTTTCGTCGCTATCCCGTCGCTACTCTCATGCTGAATTACGCCGTTGCGACGTCGGTAGTTCATCGGTAACTATAGTGACAGAGTTTCCGTCGCTATTACGTCGTATTTTCCAACAAATAGCGTGTCGCTAAATGCGTCACTAATCAGTCGCTATTTTCGACAAACTAGCGACTGATTTAAATTAGCGACACGTGATTTCACGACAAACCATTTTTGTCACTAATATATCACTATTTGGCTTTAGCGAAGGAAAGTGACTTTTAGCGACGGATCCCACCATCGCTAAAAGCCTACTTTTTTGTAGTGGTCGTGCGCTCGTCGCCAAGTACGGTGTTGTAAATTCGGTCGTGTACTTGTCACCAAGCACGGTATTGTAAAGAGACTGCAAGCTCTCAATTAGCTTGTGAATAGTGGATTAACAGCAGGCAAGAGTACCTGCGACTGGATTAGTCCTCCAAGAGGAAAACCAGTATATATTATGGTGTACACTAAGTTTGATTCTCTAATCTCTTGCTACATTTATTTACTGTCTCTTTATTCGCTGCCATAGTTATCTGCTTTTAATTTTTAGTTGGTGATTATTTTTTGCTGCACTCGCACTCACTCTATTCACCCGTAGAGGTGCTCAACGGTGTTATAATTGGTATCAGAGCAGGTTATGTTATAATATAACAACCTTAGAGAGTATATATGGCAGCCGTGAAATCAATATTCAACGGTGAAGGGCAATCCACAAATATACCCCCACTATTTGACGGAACAAACTATACTTACTGGAAAACACGAATGACATTCTTTTTGAAGTCTCTTGACTTTGATCTTTGGTCTATAGTTATTAACGATTATAAGAAATCGGTACCTATAGTAGTTGATGGCGTACTTACATACAAGCCTCATGATAAATATATAGAGACAAAAAAGCAAAGGCTAGTCTATATGCACGTGCCATCAACGCACTGTTCTGTGCAATTAATAAGACAGAGTTCAATCGAGTTTCAACCTGTAAGACATCTCATGAGATTTGAAAACTTCTTGAGGTAACTCATGAAAGTACTTCCCAAGTGAAGGAATCTAAAGTCAGCGGACTAACACAGGAATATGAATCTTTCAAAATGAAACCCGACGAGTCAATTACACAGATGTTCACTCGTTTCCTTGATATTAATAATCCTTTGCAATCTTTTGGTAAGGATTACAGTAATCATGAGAAGATTAGAAAAGTGCTACGGGCTCTAACCAAGAACTGGAACCCAAAAGCAAAAACAATTATTGAAGGAAATGATCTCACCACCATGACTCTAGAAACACTTATGGGCAAGCTAATGACCCATGAGCTGGATCTACAAGAGTTTGAAGAAGCTACTCCATAAGAGAAATCAATTGCCTTCAAAGCTCAAGCCAGAAGATCAACATGCAAAGATTCTTATGAAGAATAATCCAGTGGTGATGAACAAGCCCTGCTAGTGAAGAACTTCAAAAAAAAGTTTAAAAAATCAAACAGAAAAAAAAAGATGTCTATGAAAGCAATAAAGAAGAAACAATCTGCTTTGGATGCAAGAAGTCAGGACATATGAAGAAGGACCCCATAACTCTAAAGAAAAGCAGTCCATATGATAGATCAAGATCAAGCTGAAGAACAATAACTGGTCCAAAGTATGCAAATACAAGTATCTGGCATGAAAGTGATGCTAGTGAATCGAAGGAAGAAGATAGACCCTGCAGCACTGTAAATGTTTGTCTTATGGCTTTTGATAAGGTATCCTCAAATCCTTTGTTTGATGATTTTACTTTCGATGAGTTAGAAAATGCCTTCAGCGAACTACTTGAAGAACACAGAAATGTGGTTGACAAGTATAAGCAATCTCGAAAAGAGGTTAAGGCATGCATAACCAAAGTAGCTAGACTGTCTAGTCTCATTGAAGACATTAAAGAGACATCTACTACCGGTAACACGGAAGAGATAGCCAAGCTTAAAGTAGAATATCATGAGGCTATCCTCAAAACTGAAAAGAAAGAAAGAGACTATGTCAAGATAGAAGAGTTATATGACATAGAGAAGAAGAAGCACTTAGTTACAGAGCAAAGACTCATTTATATGATCGCTAAATATGAAGAGTCTTATGCAATTTCTAAAAAGTTAGAAATCAAGTTAGTCAAACAGGCTATACCTATGACACAGCCTAAATTTAGTCCTAATGCTAAGCATATACCTAAGAGGACTAAAACACAGAAAGCACGCAAGAAACACAAATATCACCATGCTTTCACATATAGGTTTTCAAAGAAACCACATATGCATGTCAACACAAAATCATCTAACATATTTTTAAAACTTACTTGCACGTACTTGGGTACTCATGTACACATATCACAGTATTGTCTAGCAAGAAAGCTTGTTGACAGTCACATACTGATTTGGAGACCTAAGACTAATCAATATGGACCCTTCAGTAAATGGGTACCAAAGGATTCATCTACTTGTTTTGTAGGTGGACCCTCAACCCTCTCATGCTAAAAGCAAGTGGATCTTCGATAGCGGATGTTCGCGGTACATGACTGGTGATGCTTCTTGTTCGCTATGCTATCGATGAAGAAATAAGGATACGTCTCCTTCGGAAACAATCTGAGAGGAAGATGCCTAGTCACAATCTTAGATGAAAGCTGGTTGTGGCATATAAGGCTAGGACATGCTAATATGGACACTATCTCCCGGCTAAGCACTAAAAAGTTGGTAAAAGGACTCCTTGAGATATCATTCAAAAGAGATATGGTATGTGTAGACTATGAAAAGAACAGAGGACATAGATCTACATTAAATCCATTAACGTTGTAAGTACTTCTAGACCATTGTAGTTGAAACATATGGATTTATTTGGTCCTAGTAGAGTCGCTAGTCTTGGCGGTAAGCTCTACACCTTTGTTATTGTTGATGATTTCTCTCGTTTTACTTGGGTCTACTTTTTGTCAAATAAAATTGATGCTATTTTTGAATTTCAGATATTATATAAAAAAGATACAAAACGAAAAAGGCTTCATAATTACTCGTATTCGAAGTGATCATGGTGGCGAATTAATAAATACTGATTTTAAAAAGTTTTGTGATGATAGTGGATATTACCACGAGTTTTTCTATCCTAGAACTCATCAACAGAATGGTGTTATGGAGCGGAAGAACCGTACTCTAAGCGAGATGGCTAGAGTCATGCTGAATCAGCACAATCTTCCTAAATAGTTTTGGGCGGAAGCTGTAAGTACAGCCTGTCATGTTTTAAACAGGGTGTTAATTCGACCTATTTCGAAGAAACACCTTATGAACTTTGGTTTGGAAGAATTCTAAATATTTCATATTTTAAAGTTTTTAGATTTTGTTGTTTTATCCTGAACACCAAGGACAACTTGGAAAAGTTCGACTCTAAAGCAGATGAAGGAATATTTTTCGGATATGCTGCTAAGAGTAATGGATATATAAGTTTTAATAAAAGATCTATGGTTGCTGAAGAATCTATTAACGTTACTTTTGATGAGCTCAATAGTCACAGATCTAGCGACAGTGATGATGAAAATGTACAATCCAGAATAGATAAAAGTCATGTGGAAGATTTGACTCATAGATTTGAATCATTGAAGTTCTTGCCAGTTCATCCAGAGACGCTCATTATAGGTGATATATCAAAAGGTGTAAGTACACGCTCTTCATATAGAGATACTGAAATAACAGCTAATAAAGCTTTCATTTCGCAAGTAGAACCTAAGAATATAGCAGATGCTTTCAATGATGATTTTTGGATTTATGCCATGCAAGAGGAACTTAATCAATTTGAGAGAATCCAAGTTTGGGAACTCATTTCTAAACCTATTGGTCAATCAATAATTGGTACTAAATGGGTGTTCCGAAATAAATTATGTGAAGATGGACAAGTCCTACGTAACAAAGCACGTCTAGTGGGACAAGTCCTACGCAACAAAGCACGTCTAGTGGCACAAGGTTATAATCAAGAAGAAGGTATTAATTATGATGAGACATATGCTCCTGTTGCTAGACTAGAAGCTATCTGCATGTTTTGTGCATATGCTTGTTTTAATGATTTTAAATTATTTCAAATGGACGTAAAAAGTGCATTTTTAAACGAATTTTTGAAAGAAGATGTTTTTGTGAAACAACCCCCTGGTTTTAAAGATTTTTAAAAACCTGATCACATCTTCAAACTTAAGAAAGCACTCTATGGACTCAAACAGGCACCTCGTGCTTGGTATGAATGCCTATGTGTCTTCTTACTTGAAAATAGATTTTTGAAAGGAAGAGTTGATACTACTTTATTTATCAAGTCTTTAGATGATGATATTCTTTTTGTGTAAATATATGTTGATGACATCATATTCGGATCTACTAATGAAAAACTTTGTCAAGTGTTTGCTAGGTGTATGCAGAGTGAATTTGAGATGAGTATGATGGGAGAGCTGAACTTCTTCCTAGGACTTCAGATCAAACAAAGTCAAAAGGAACATTCATCAATCAAGCTAAATATACAAAGGACATACTGAAAAAAGTACGACTTCGACAATGTAAAGCAAATCGAAACTCCAATGGCTACATCAACAAAGCTTGACACTAATGAAAGTGGTAAACCTGTCGACCAGCGTATGTATCGAGGTATGATTGGTAGTTTATTGTATTTAACTGCTAGTCGCCCTGATATTATGTTTAGTGTCTGTATTTGTGCATGATATCAGGCAAATCCTAAGGAATCACACTTATGTGCCGTCAAGCGTAACTTCTGATACCTTAAGGGAACTTCAACCATCGGCTTATGGTATCCTAAAACTAAATCCTTTAATCTGATAGGTTACTCAGATGCAGATTTTTCAAGATGTAAAGTAGACCGTAAAAGTACCAGCGGTACGTGTCATTTCCTAGGAAAAGCCTTAGTCTCATGGTTTAGCAAGAAACAAAATTCTGTTGTACTATCAACTACTGAGGCTGAGTATATTGCCACAGGACGATTGTTACGACCCGCACCCAGTGTAAGGGCACGAGACGTGGGTACGTCCAGCCTACGCCACAGTGTCGACGGTAGAACCTGTCCTAGGTCACAAACATCTAACAGTTTATAAGGTACCTATACAGTTTATACACTCCGAATGGAGGTGACATAAATAAGTACAACTCAATCACAGCTAAGGAAGATAGTACTGAAACGATAGAATAGATAAACTCATAATCCACAGATGATAATATAAGACAGAAAGATAGCTGAAACACAGATAACATCTCCATAATCCAGAGTACAACTCCAATATATACAATGTATCATAACATGAAAGTAAATAGAACTAGCCTAGCTAACAAGCCTAGTCTACAGGGGTAGTGTCGTCAGCAAGTACTGGATCCTCCTGAGGGTCCAGCTCAAGTGCGTCATCTATGCCTGCTCCGTAATAGGTGGGACACTGCTCCTCGAAGTCATCTGTAATATTTCAACAGGTCCAGTCAGGACTGGAACGAGAACAGTACATCTCACGTAGTTCATAATGTGACAGGATAAATAAATATGCAATAGACTAAGATACAGAAAACGCTACAGAATATACATAAAGTAAAAGATAAGCTGTAATGTAAATAGATACTATAAATAGAGAACTATAGTGAACTAGTGATTTAGAGTACAAGATGAACATGTGAACGGCTTAAATTTGCACATGAGTAATCTAAAAGTTTACACATGAGTATACTACTTTGGAATTGTTCACATGACCAATCATACTCCCCCGTACCCCAATCAATACACAAGGATCCAGACATGTTATGTTATTGCACATGATATCACATGAAGGCCCATAATAGGGTACACATGATAGTACATGAGGGCTCCGTGAACATGAGAGTACACGAATAATAAGAGTACATATGAATGGTAAAAGCATCGGAGTACATGATGAAAGTGAAACGCACATGACATATTGTAACCCGATGCTCCCGAGGGGGATAACATCTCATGAAAGGATCCATATAGTACCAATCCATGTTAACGTCGTGACAGCATTAAGTAAAGCAATCTAGTGCGTAAATGTAAATCCTATCAAGTATAAAATGGTCAGAGAATGTACTCGCCTGTTATCCTGAATGTCCGAAAGAAAAATATTTCCTGAGGAGTGGTGTCTGGATCCTAATCAGAATAACACAAGTCACAATATGTCCAAATAATAAAATAAGATATTATGATGCAGTCTACATGATATTAGGTTAATCCTAGACTAAAGTCAACCCTGGTGAACTTAAGTCAACTAAAAGTCAAAGTTAGGTCAACTAGGTCAACCTAGACTCAATGAAGTTCAACTAGGCCTAAACAGTCTATCCTAGCTAGAACACACCATACACTAGTCTATAGGGTATACACATGTGTGTATTTCATACACACAAACCACTCAAGGGTGCCCTAGGCTATGTCATCTAGGTTATAGGCCATAGGCCCTATCCCTTAGGCAAATAGCCATACACACAAGGCAATTGTACCTATATACCATATATCTAAATACACATATATACATAAACCCATAGGAACCTCATCTACACACCATATTCATATATATATATATATTTTTTTTTTATATTCATATATATATATATATATATATATATATATATATATATTTATATTCATATATATATATATATATTATATTATATATATATATATATATATATATATATATATATATATATATATATATATCACCCTTACTTCAAATACCTAAATAACATACATAGACATAGAGAGACACTACTAGGATAAAGGCTTTAGGCGACCAACGGTTTTTTGTCGCGTAAATGTAAAATTAGTTGCCTTAGGTTTTTTGCCACCAAATTTCTTGGTCACAAGCACCGTCGCCTCAGGCTCCTGGCCCAAAGTCAGGGACGACTAATTAAGCATTTTAGTTGCAAAAGGTCTTTGACTACTACACTGTTGTGAGAAAATGTCTTTGTCGTCCCAAAATTTTGGCCAAGAATGTTTTGTCACCATAGGTGCTTGGATTTTTAGAGGGAAGGACGCACCAATACTTTTGGCGACTAAAACAGTTAGCGTAGGTAGTCTATGGTGACTACTTTGGTTGCAATAGGTAGTATGTGGAGACTATCATTGGTCCCCCAAGGTTGTATGTGGTGACTATGCTTGGTCATAATAAGTATTGTGTGGCGACTACCATTTATCGCCTAAGACACTTTGTGGTGACTGCTTGGTTGCAATAGGTAGTATGTAGAGACTACTATTGACCGTCAAAGGTAGTCTGTGACGAGTATCATTTGTTGCCTAAGACACCTTGTAGTTACTATAATTAGTCGCAATAGGTAGTGTGCGGAGATAACAATTGACTGCCAAAGGTAGTATGTGATGACTATCATTGGTTGCTTAAGACACTCTATGGCGACTATGATTGGTCGTAATTGTTAGTATGTAAAGACTACTATTGACCGCCAAAGGTAGCATGTGACGATTATTGTTGGTTTCCTAAGACACTCTATGTCAACTATGATTGGTCGGAATAGGTAGTGTATAGAGACTACTATTAACTGCAAAAGGTAGTCTGTGATGACTATTATTGGTCGTCTAAGACACGCTCTGGCGACTATGAATGGTAGTAATATGCAGTATGTGAAGACTATTATTGGTCACCAAAGGTAGTTTGTGACGAGTATTATTAATCGTCTGAGGCACTAATTTTTGTTACCTTAGGTAATCTTTTGTTACTAGTTTATTGTGGTAAAAGATTTTACATGGCTGCAAAATGTGCGTGCCATATTTGAGACAACCCAAATTAGTCCTATAAGTCGTATCAGGTACCACGCGATCTTATTATCGATAAATAAAAGTAAACAAAACAAAACCAAATATGAATATTATTATACTAATAGTTCATCATAACTCAAAACAACCAATGTAGAGTGCACAAAATTAAACTAACTGTGAACAAAAGTATTTAGTAAACTACAACTATAAAAGATCTAATCTAAGTAAAAGATTGGCTGTGATCGCTCTCATCACCATCTTCAAAATCTTCATGAGATAAAGGAGCGGGTTCAGGAATTGAAAATCCGGGGACAAGAACTTGTAGTTGTTGCATCACAAAACTCCATTGGGCCTTTTGTTCCTCGTGTTCAGCAACAACTTTCATTCGAGCTTTCTTCTCCATCTGAAGCTACGCCTGAAACTCTTGTACTTCTTTAGTTAAGGCAATTGAAGATGTATTAGATGAAGATGACGAACTAGTTTCCCGAACTCGTCCCTTTCCAGCTCCACGGATCGTCCTACCACAACCACGTCCAATCACATGTTCCATAATCTCAGTGCCTATATTTGGTGCTACAACAATCTCGTCCATCGAGGTTCCCTCATCAGTGATATTCTCAAGATATTCATTCTTCTTTTTTATCATCTCATCCTGTAAAACTATTATTTGATTAGTTAAAAGCGAAACGATATTACTTTATTATGCAATAGAAACAGTTTCTTTAAACAACTAAAATATATACTTACATGTGTATCCTTTGCTGCATCATTGACCCAATTCTTCTTCTTTTTTGACATATGAGTTGTACCCTATGTATCGATATCAGGAAATTGCGAGCCACCCTAATAATAACAACATACACAAAATTGATACAAATGCTAATATTGATATTCACGAACTTTATAAATGAAAATAATTATTTGATTACCTCAATGTGATCATGGTAATATAATAGGAATGGTCGTCAACCACCACAATGCTCCCATCGTTTCTTTGACCGGTTAATTGAATTAGTTTCAGATCTTTTCTGCGGTAAACAAAGACAGATTAAAATGGTACATAATTGCAAAAGCAATAGTACTTAAAACTCATAATTGAATATATAGACATATCAGTATAATTAAGTTGAAAAATATCAACGCATCACTATAATAAAACTCATAACTGAACATAGGGGTGTTCTAACATATCAGTATAATTAAGTTAAAATTAAGCCTATATATAATCAAGAACTTCAAAAGTATAAGACAACTCAACACATCAATATAAGAAAACTCAAAACTTCTTATGAACTGTTTAGAAGCAATTATTACCTGGTACTTTTCACTCATGAAATGGTCACATAACCACTCCCACTCTGATAGATCTCTCTCTTAGAAGCTTTATAGGAGGATTTTCCCGAGCTACCTCATCCGACTCGCAGCTCTTATAATACTTAGCTAGTTTGTGCTTATAGTCATTGTACCTATTTCTCATATTATCACAAATGTACTTGTACCATTTTGGCTCCTTCGTATCTATATCAAATTTGTCTAAATCACAACATAAATTATAAGTTATTACTCATTATAATAGAATTGAGTTATAAATGAATAATATTCCACACTTACCGTGACTCCATCTATTAGTTTCTGTTTAGTATCTTCATCAATGTCGTCCCAGTATGCCTTAAGTAGCGGGGCATGGGTCCGAACTTGGTAACCACACTCGTGAGATAGTAGGCTGGATATGTTTCGAACTTGACCCATAGGCACCCCCAAATCCTCATCAAGATGAATTTCAATCCTCTTACCTGAGGTCAACATGATGGTGGAGGTCTTAATTGCCCTAAAAAACCCTCTTATTTTCTTAGGAGCAGAGTTTCTTGCATCTGATGCTAATATATAAAAAAACAAATACAAGCAACATCACCAAGGAGCATAGTTTTTTATGAGCATAGTTTATTTATTTTTGCTAATTGGATAGATTATTTACCATGAGAGTTAGTAGAGCCTCTTGGAGCTTCAACGAAATTATGAGAGATATCATCACAAGTATAGACCTTTGCAATGGTTCAGAAGAATTGAGATTCATTCCCAATGATGGAGTAGGTGCTACTCCTGTACTCACATTCAAGTTTGATGAAGACCTACTAGGGTTCGAACCTATTCCACCACCAAAAGAATTGCCATTTATACCCAAAGTTGTTGCTAACCTTGTTGTCATACCCAAGGTCTTTGAGGGAATAGTTGGCGGTAAACATGTTCCACCACCTGGGGAAAAAAAGATTTTTGTCAATATTTGTGTCTGTACAAACTGAAAATTAATACAATATTTTACATTAACAAAAAGAGCATAGAAATCCAATGATGTTAAAAATAGCTAGGAAGATTAAAGTAAATTTAACGCAAATTAACTGAGAATATAATTACACATTGATACCCACTCATTGCAGTCTCCTAAGAAACCCCTATTCTTCTTCTTGACACCCACTCATTGATATACTATATCTCTTAACGCGCGCACACACACACAAGTTTTACCTGTGACACTTGCACATCTCCACTTGTTGCCATCTGCTGTAGATACTGCTAATAACAATCTAATTGATACACTAAATTCCATGATACTTCTACCTGCTACATACTATAACTAATTGATACACAATCTATATAAATTTGGTGCACGAGCTAACTGTTGTAGATACTGCTACTTGCTACTAACAATCTAATATGATATTATTCTAATATTAGATACTGCTACTAAATCAGTATATACTAATCAGGGAATAAAATATTTTATTAACTAGATTGCTAACTAAATCATACTACAAATAATAAATTTATAGTATTTTATCTAATATTTGATACACAAATATTAAAATATTTTATTGTCACATAACAATCTAATTAATTTGATACACAAATCAGGGAATAAAATATTTGAATAAAATATTAGATTGCTAACTGCTGAGATAGGAGTGAACTATCGGATATGTACAAGTCTTCCAATGCACATTTATACAAACATTTGCAAACTTACCTACCAATGCACAAGTCTGCACAGAGCAAAACACACAACCGACACCTATCGGATATGGCCCTCATATATAGACTGTAATGATACCCAAAAGACAATGCCTTTGATCGAGGCCGAGATAGGAGAGAACTAGAAGAAGTTTAAGATAGTTTTATATCACATATTGTTGTTGCCATTGCACTATTAATACTGCTACTAATAAAAGGGATTGACTTTACTTTTTGCTGTCAGTGTGTTTACAATATTCAAAGCTAACAGTTCTAATCCATAGAAGTCAAAATATGGAAAGAAGGGGCAACTGGAGAGAAGTGGTCATGGCGATGGAGGTTCCTTCCCATTGTCATCATGTTCAACTATAATAGAAATACCATCACAAACCAACATATGATAGAGGAACAGCTAACATTTTGCAATTTGTGACTTACATGATGCTGTTCTTTCATCATCGGATCTGCATAGAAAGTTAGAGAATGATTACTGTACAGGCTCTGTATTTGATAACATTTGAAGCTAATCATATAGATTTTAACTTATCGACAGGCTCTAAAATTAGATTTAACTTATAGACAGGCTCTAGAATTAGGAACTCACTCAAAAAAGTAGACTTCATTGCATTTAGTATGATTATAATGGGATGACACCATGTGGTTCTGTTTTGACTGGAATACTGCTCCTTGTATCAGTGCTATTGGGACTTCTGCTTTATATTCTATAATGATTTTGTGATCTGCTTAACCAAGTTCTTACAGTTTGCTACATAATGCAGGAAAAGCTGTACCAATGGATCTTGAGACGGCATGAGGAAGGCTCGAGGGTGACAACAGCTGATATCATTACCCATATTCAGGTACTCTTACGTTGACTTGTTTAATATGATTTTTGTCTCTACATGTTTCCTCTTGTTTAAGCATTGTCTTCCACTAGAGTTATAAGAGGAAGCATTTCCTGGTGGAGGATCCCTTTGTGAACAAGAAATTTCATGTTTCTAGTTTACATTTGGGTTGGTGCATCTTTTAGTACAAAATCATTTTTCGTATCTTTTGATCTCTTATACATGGTAGTATTATTTTTTTTGATATGATTTTACTTGTATCCGTACCCTACATGTCCCTCCTTTCAGTAAACAAATAGATACTACCTATGGGGGTAAAGGCTGTGTACATGTTATGTTGTGTACATGTCATGCTCCCAGACTGGATTTAAGTTCGAGAAATGGAAACAGATTGGAAACAGATACTACCTATGGGGGTAAAGGCTGTGTACATGTTATGCTGTGTACATGTTACTTGTATCCGTACCCTACATGTCCCTCCTTTCAGTATTATTTTTTTCATAACTTAGAGATGGAAACAGATTGGATTTAAGTTCAAAAAATGGAAAAATGCAAAATAAGGAACACAAAGCCCGTCCTAAATACAATGCTAACGAAAATGGTGAAAAAGATCATATAATATCTTTGCTCTCGCTCTATATCCAGGGAGTATCAGGTCATAGAGAAGTTTGGGTCAACTAGATATCTAATTATTTTAATGATCTGAAAGGAATAATCTCATATTGTTCTGCTATAGTGAAATGAAGAGAGTATATTATGTTAGACAATCTGTTGAAAATAAGTATGTTTGAGAATCTCAGATTCCGGGGAGCAGTATGTTTGGGAATCTCAGGCTGGGGGGTCTTTCACGGTCACCAGAGATTCCGGGGAGGATCTTGGTAGGGGGACTAAGATTACCCTATTCCTCAAGGAGGATCAGGTACTTGGAGCTCTAGTCACTTCTCTCCTTCGGATATCTTCATGATTTTACTGCTTGTTAAATAACCGACTCCTATAAGAAACATAACATCCCATTCTAAACACTGCCACTGTCTGATGTAGATATTGTTAATTATATGCAAAGTGCTGCTTGTTAAATACAATAGACAATGAGTGAGAAAATTAATAGCCCATACTAAATGATGTTTCTTAAATAGTTAACTCCTAGAAGCGTTTGAAGTAATTTTATAGTATCTACCTAAAGGAGTAAGCACTAGTCTTAACTTTTATTATTATTATTGAAGCTCTATTTCTAGGCCTATAATATTAGGTTATTGAAGCTCTATTTGTAGGCTTATATAATATTGGGTCAGGGATATGTTGATAGCCTAAGTATACTTTATGTTGTGTTTAGCATAATAACTTAGATAATCCGAATCCTGAAAATAGTTGATTCCATAAACTTACGGGACATCGGAATTAATTTTCTAGGCTTATAATATTGAGTCAAGGATATGCTAATAGTAGCTGCTTGTTAAATACAATAGACAACGAGTCTGAGATAATTAATAGCCCATACTAAATGATGTTTCTTAAATAATTGACTCCTATAAGAGTTTAAAGTAATTTTATAGTATCTACCTCAAGGAGTAAGCACTAGACTTATTTTTTTTTATTGAAGCTCTATTTCTAGGCCTATAATATTGGGTTATTGAAGCTCTATTGGTAGGCTTATAATATTGGGTCAGGGGATATGTTGACAGCCTAAATATATTTTATGTTGTGTTTAGCATAATAGCTTAGATAATCCGAATCCTGAAAATAGTTGATTGCCTACTTAACTTACGGGACATCAGAATTAACTTTGTAGGCTTATAATGTTGGGTCAAGGATATGCTAGCTAATCCGAAATTCTTTTGTGTAGCATAAAAACTTGAGTAGTTTGATTTAACAAAGTCATGATTGATAATCCTAACTATAGCTGATTGCCTGCCTACTTAACTTATGAGACATCAAAATTAATTTTATCCACCTGCTAAAACCCATCTGCAATGGTCATTTCAGAGCATGTATCACATATCTTTACAAGTACTGTTCTTTAAAACCCGTTATTAATTCAAATTCCTTTTTTGAATATTAATGATGACCTGTAATGAGATAATTCAGGCAATTGGTTGTTATTCTCTTTTAATATTAGTTCTGCAGCCTACTTTGTATGTTTAAGGCTGATTTTGGCAATTGATCACCACATCTTATTATAAGTTATGTTAGGGCCTGATTGTGTTATTACTAAATTGTCCTTTTTTAGTTTCTGTGCTCAATTCAGCTTATGGTTTAGGCAAGTCAAAAATGAGTTTTTGTTTTCTACATCCCATGCTTACTGGTGGTCATCAACATATGGAACCCAATGAGTATCAGGATGATGCATCTTATGAAAGTAAAATATTCTAGTTTAGTCATACCCAATGATGTCAACCGCTTCTTATGAGGCACCACTCTGTCCACCACATCATTTCCAACACTTGATCCAGAGCCATTTGTAACATCTTTCCGAGTAAGCTGATTCCTCCTACCACCACGTTGTACAGACTGAACCATGATCTGTATATATCATGAAATACAAATAAAATAAGTTCAGTAATCATAAAATACAAAAGTACAGTTGATATAACCACCCCCAATATAGCTACAGAAAAACTTACTAATCTAGATCACTATCTTCATTATTAACGTGTACAGCAATTTCGTCACCACTATCTGAAGATATTCCATCCTCTATCTCATCATGTACATCATTATCATCATTATTAATTGCCAAATCAATAACTATTGCATCAATAGCTATAGGAGGAACATCATTTCTATGCAATGTAAGAAAACTCGGTTCATTATCTTCAACCACCCAAGGAATATCAGATGTGGAGTTTTCTTGGTATGCTATGTCATTCAACATTTCATCACCCTCACTGATTTCATTTTCTGGAATATCCCATATGTGTCTATGATGCATCTTCTGAATAACTTTCCAACCAAAGCCCAACTTTGGGTCATCCACATAAAAAACTTGCTTAGCTTGAATTGCTAATATAAATGGCTCGCTTTCATACCACCGAGTATTAACATTAATGGATGTCAAATGGAATTCATGACGAAGTTTTGCTCTTGCACCACTGCTTCGAGAATCAAACCACTGACATTTGAACAACACAACTTGATAGCCTTTTCTGTACTCCAAGACTACCACTTTGGTTAATTGTCCATAGTAATCTATGTCTCCTATGGCATATACCCCACAATTCTGAGTCGAGAGCCTAGTATCACGTTCCACACAAATAAATCGAATTCCATTAACAATACAACAATCAAAAGAGTGGACTTTAGACTCGGGGCCTCTTGACAACTCATACAGCTCTTCATTGTATAGTGGTGACTTCTCCTTTTTCAGCTTCGACATCTAAAATTACCAAAACACATTATTTCAGAATATATTATAAAAAATGACCAATTTGACACTAATTATTTAATTGTATTTACCTTATAGCGGAACCAACTAGGAAATATTTGCTTTTGCCTTTTTTTCAATATCTACGGTACTTTCCTCTTCCAAGATTTGGTAATGTTCACTACATGATTTATTGAAACAATAAAATAAAATAAAATAAAATAAAATAAAGTAAAATAAAAATATATAAATTACTGCCACCAAATATAAATTTAATAATACAACACATTCACTTACTGTAGAAATGAAGACACCTCATCACAATTGGTCAGTATGTACCAATGAGCAATATTACGATCAGCTTGGGTCCATTCCTACGATACTCTACCTTGATACGGACGAGCAACTTGTGAAAATACTGATAGTTTTTCATTACGTTCACCACCATCTTGGTATCTGTCAAGCTTATTGAAAGTTGTCTCAACATTGTGTAAGTACATTGAACAAAATATGAGTGCTTCATTAATAATGTATGCCTCTGCAATTGACCCCTCTGGTCGAGCTGTGTTTCGAACATATTTCTTGTATGTTCCCAACAACCTAAAACATGTAATGCATGTATATCCTTCAGAATACAATAACATATGTATACATTTGCACTAAATTAGATAAAAATAACTTAAGAACCGGAAATAATAATATACCTTTCTATGGGGTACATCCAACGATAACCAACAGGTCCAGCAAGCTTTGCCTCCCTTGGTAAGTGAACAGTTAAATGCACCATAATATCGAAAAATGTCGGTGGGAATATCCTCTCAAGCCTACATAGTATGTAGACAATCTCATCTTCCATCTTATCCAAGTCGGCAACATTCAGTGTTCTCACACATAACTGCTGAAAAAACCTTAAAAGTTGAACAATTGGAGTGTAGACATCCTTTTTTAGATATCTCCGAATACCAATCGGAATGATTCGTTGCAGCAAGATATGAAGATCATGACTCTTCAAGCCTGATATTTTTCCTGTGTCAATGTTCACTTTTTTTGTAATATTGGATGCGTAACCATCTGAAAGCTGTAACGATCTCAAAAACCTTAAAAATTCTTTTCTGTCATTTGGCGTTAGTGTGTACTCTGCTGGAGGCTTCTCATATTTATCTCCTTTTGGCTTTAACCAGAGCTTCTTCCTTATACCCATTTTTTGTAGATCTAAACGAGCCTTCCATGTGTCCTTGGATTTATTATCCAAATCCAAAAGGGTCCCCAAAATATTATCACATATGTTCTTCTCTATGTGCATGACATCTAAGTTATGCCTAATTTTCAATTTTGACCAATATTTCGATTAAAAAAAAAAGATACTTTTCTTATTCCAATTTAATTCATCATCTCTCCGCTTTCTCTTTTTGTTGTTAGGATGTTTACCCATTGGCTCAAAATTGATACTATCCAATTGAGACAACAAGTCATCACCTGAGAAGTCCCTTGGTTTTGGTCGCCTTTCCACTTTTCCATTAAACTCTTTTGGACTTCTCCTCCATACATGGTTTCTTGGCAAACCTCGACGAGCTCCCATGAAACAAATCTTATATTTTAAGGGCTCAGACGTTATATCCATGTTACATACCGGACATGCCTTGTAACCATGAGTGACCCAACCAGAGAAGTTTCCATATGCCGGAAAGTCATTAATAGTCCACATAACTGCTATGCGGAGATTAAATATAGAATTTGTTGCTTTGTCATAAGCTGCCACGCCTTTCTCCCATAGCAATTTAAGCTCATCAATCAACGGTCTTAGATAAACATCAATTTCCCTACCATGGGCTGATCGACCAGGAATTAACAATGGCATCATGGTATATTCTTTCTTCATGCACTTCCATGGTGGCAAGTTATAAGGAACCACCACCACTGGCCACATGCTGTAAGATTGGCTCATATTACCAAATGGATTAAAACCATCGGTTGCAAGCCCTAATCTGATATTTCGTGGCTCCATCGCAAAATCAGGATACAGCTTGTCAAATTCTTTCCAAGCAAGGCTATCAGCAGGATGCCTCATTACAGATTCATCATTTCCATTTCCATTTTTATGCCACAGCATATCTCCGGCAGTATGTCTAGACATGTACAACCTCTGTAGCCTAGGCGTTAGGGGAAAATAACGCAAAACTTTATTAGGAATCTTTCTTTTTGGATCATGCTCACTGGTCACATATCGAGGCTCATTACAAACTGGATATTTATCCTTTCCTGCATTCTCTTTGTAAAACAAAACACAATCATTCTTGCATGCGTGAATTTTTTCATACCCTAAGCCAAGGTCCTTTAGAATCTTACTTGCAGCATAGTGTGAATCTGGCATGTGATGATCATATCTGGGTATCAACCGCTTCATTATCCCTAACACGTCGTTGAGTGATTTATATGACCACAAATTATTAACCTTACATTGTATCAGCTCTACTGTAAAAGATAATACAGAAAACTCAGTACAACCATGATATAATTCGCGTTGAGACTCTTCCAACAATCTCTCAAATTCAGTTGATCGATGCCTATGAGCATGATTGTCGTTCTCTTCCGTTACATAATCATCAGTGGCATCATCATCGTCAAAATTGAAAGATGCATGAGGGAAGGCATCTGCAATTATTTTATCAACATTATTGTTTTCACCAAGTACAGTTTGATGAGAACTCGGATTAGTAGTGCTACTTTCTCCTCTTCGTTCCCCATGATAAATCCATACATTGTAGTCTAGGGACATCCCATGAATACATAAGTGTTTGCCGACTTCTGACTCTGAAACTGAATATCCGTTATGACATTTACGACATGGGCGCTTAGTAAGGCCCTTATCGTTAACATGTTGTTTTGCTACATCCAAAAATGATGCAACTCCGTTCAAATATTCAGCAGTGAATCTGTTTGGATTATATATCCATTCTCTAGTCATGGTTCTACAAGTATTGAAAAAAGTTTATAAGTAAGACAACATTAATCATTTACAAATAAATATGTATAAATATATTGCCTATATCACATTAAAATTAGATACATGCATGTATGACATTTAGTTTTATGCGCCGGGAATGTTATTCAACTGGAAATAGACAAGGTACTGGAATTGGACAATATATTAAACTTATGTATACAAATTATGGGCATCACTACATTCCTGTTATCTATACTTTTACCAAAGTGTTATATGATGCTTGACCATTGTCATTTTGTTCTTCCTCTTGACATGGTGTTCATAACCATGAAGTCATTTTGCTTGACCGGTCTCTTACTAGTCTTTCATCTTGTTAACAGTGTACAACTGAGTGTGTAGTGTTGTATAAACACTACAACAAATATGACCTACAATAGCAGTTTTTCTATAGCGTTCACGTGTCCCTGCTATAGAATGTTATCACCAATAGCGTTCTTTCTGTAGTGCTATAAATAAATATATATATATATATATATATATATATATATATATATATATATATATATATATATATATAGTGTTTCCTGAATGCTTTAGAGTATATAACATTCATTTATTGCTATGTTTGTATGTCAAAGCAGATCTCATGTTCGAATCCTAGGAGAAGCAGCGTAGGTTTTTATTTGACATGATAAAAAATAGACTATATCATATTTGGCATGAAAGCATATAAATTTACAAAACATGTGCCTAACATTTACAAAACATATAGCCTAAACCTCCTAATATTTCATTCTTCCGCGCATAACTATCGGCCCTAAAAATTTTCTCATAACCACTACAAGAATAGAGTCTTTAGGTCACAAAATCTGGAACGACAAAAAAAATTTAGTCTCCCAAACTAATCTTTAGCGACTAAAAAATTACTGTTGTCGTCTAAAGTCCTCCGAATTTTAAAAAATAATTTACTACACTAAAATATGTAATGTGTAACGTAATTTTTTTCAATTAGTCACGATTATTACCGTCACTGGCTTGCCACGGTTATAATCGGGATCATAAATAAACAAATGTTACAAAATTTTTAATTCTACAATTTAATTATTTTTATATTGTTTGTCCTACTAAAAATTGTGATAAATTAACACAACAGAAAAATGGCATCCCAAATTTTCTCGCACACTTTTTTCCACTGTTCCCTCTAGGTATGGCAATATCCCCCCGAACCCGATGGGGACCCGATTTTTTTACCCGATGGGGACGGATTTGGGGATTTAAAAACGGGGATGGGGATTAAAAAAAATCTCTGATCGGATTCGGGGACGGGTATGGGTATAGTACTCCCCGCCCAGATAAATCTCCGACCCCTATTACTTATATCCATATCCATATGTGCAACCCTTTGGAGATGGTATGTTCTCTTGATCTAACTAGTAATATATATATTTATTTTTTGAAAACCATTATTAACATGCCATGTAGTTTTTTTGAATGAAAATAATTTTTTAAACTTATATAATGTACATAAAAATTTGTTAATCGAACGAGAGACGGATATAAGAAATTTGGTCCCGAAAGTGCTAATGGGGCGGGGACGGGGAATGCATTGTTTAACGGGGATGGGGATGGGGTAAAAAATAAAATCCGACGGGAAATGGGGACGGAAATGGAGATTCAAATACTACTCGGGATGGAAAAGGGGGATATGGTCCCCGACCCCTACCCGCCCCATTGCCATCCCTAGTTCCCTCCCCTCCATGTTCCCTCCCCTCTCCATTTCGTGTGAAAACACCTTCCCTCTATAGAGTTTATCTTTCCACTTCCACTCTCTAGAGAAAACCCTAGTTATTGTGAAAACCCCCTCCCTCTTCATCACCCGTCCTCGAGTTCTTGTGAGAATCCTCGAAGAGTTTCTCTCCAACGCGCTGCCATCTCCATCACCCGCGAAAAGTTGAAGGTATATCCTCTCCTTCTCTGTCACAATATTGATTTCAATTTGATTAGGGTTTGAGAGTTTTCTTTTCTCTCCTCTCTCACAATCTCGATTTTTCTTTGATTAGGGTTTGATTAGGCTACCACCACCACACCTCCAGCACCGTCGAAGCGGTAAGGATATCGTCGGCCGACGCAAAGGTACTTCCCTCATTTCTTCATTTTCTGATCAAGAAATTGACGTTCGTCTGAGGTTGGATTTATTTCTTTATTTATAAATGCTATGCTTGCAACTAAACTTTGAAAGAATAAATGGATTAAATATGCTTCTTTTTTACTTGTCCATCTAGTTTTTGCATATCGTTTTTATAAACATTTTGTATCTTTTGGTTGCAAGAGCGAATACAGGACAGAGGAATAAGATCACATTTTGGTGTATATATGCAAGTGATACATAAAAGTGATGCTTCTACAAAGCAAGAAAATTAATTGACCTTCAACCTAAACGTTTTCGCTTCAATTCCTTCTCCATTGTCTTTACATATAGTTTTATCAGTTTCTAGTTATACAATCCACATTTACCATTAATTTGAATTGAAGGATACAAAAATTTAAGCTAGCACCCTTGTGTACCTGTTGTAGTACTGAGAATATATAATCCGTGTCTTCTTTAATACACATGTTCATAATTTATTAGAAATCTGGGAAAGCTCTACTTTTGATAATTTATTTTCTGCTTTTTTGACTTTGGATTGTGCTGATTATTTTATTAATGAGAACTAGAAATGAGAAAGTTGGGTTTTGATTAATGAGACATGGAAATGCTCATAGATTTTCTTGGGAGGAGGCAATCATACCTCTTCTCGAAAAATTGTGTTGTCTTGTGTTTCATTCAATAACTTACAATAAATCATTGTGTTATAGAACATTGTTCCAAACCTATTTTGCATTAGACAGTTCAAAGATTTTTATAACGATTTTCTCTTTTCTTGCTCAAGCAATGTACCTTTGCAAGATGAGGTTACAATTCCTCCAAAAGCTCTTCTTTTGGTAACACTTGAACTAGTTTTAAAGAGTGGCATACCAGGTTCACATATTAGAGGAAGCACATTGAAAGCATCTGTGGCTGGAGATGAAGAAGTTGACCTTCTCTTGCCTGAAGCTGGTCGGTAAGAATTGCCCGTATAACTTTTTGAGATATATTTTAAAGATGTGCACCAATGAAAACTATAGAAACTTGTTGTAGCTCAGCAATCTCAATGCATCTTCCCAAATAATATCTGGAATAGCTCAGCAGTCTCATTGTATCTTCCCAATTATATCTAGAACTGTTGTTACAAAACCTTTGGTAAAAGCATCAAGAACTTGTTGATTGGAAGAAATTTAGATCAGACTAAATTCTTTATACTCGAGCCTTTCTCGATTGACTTGACAATCCGTTTCCATATAAGCTTTATGTGAATAATGCGAAACTGGATATGTTGACTGTTGCCTTGTCACATTCGAGACGTTGGGTGAATCCTATTCTAGATGAATATGAAGACAGAGATCTTCTGCAACCCATCTAAACCCCTATATTCAGCTCTATTTGGAGAAAATATTGTTTGCTTCCTACTCAAAGTAACTTGGTTTCTGCCTTACCAAAAAAGAGAGCAATAACATGTCGTAGATCATTGGTTATAAACTCAACATGTTTGGGAAGAATTTAATTTGCAGGAGAAACCATAGAGAACATCAAACCTTTCCCCGAATTTGATTTTAAATATTGGAAAATTCTTTCAATAGCCTAACGTAATAAAATTTTGAATTGTGTATAAAGTAAGCTGGCTTAATGTTCTTGACCGATTCTTTTTGTTATGGTGGTGATGGCATTTCCTCTAGTTGCTAGTTACTAATTTATAGCAACAACAAGAATATTTTCATCCCAACTATTTTCTATGAAAGTGTAGGTACCATCATATGTTCATTTCACTGATGCCATCATATGTTCATTGTCTTCACATCTTTGTCTATGAACCACTTAAACATTTGTCGTGTAAATATTTTCTTTCTTTGGTTGCTATGGAAGTTTTGTGAGTTTCAAATGTTTGATAATTAAAAATTAACTTTAACTCTCATTATAGGTAATTGCTGCTAGGATGAATCCTATTCAAATTGCTCGTGGAATTGAGAAGACTGTAGTTGCTCTTGCATCTGAATTGAACTTGATGTCAAGAGAGGTATGATCAACACATTTTTCTATCTTGTCAGTGTTTCTCTCATCCGAAGTCAATGTTTTGGTAGTCAAGTTTATGGAAATATGACTATTGCTCAAGTTTTGCATGTGTTGAGCTAATTGTCTTTTACCACCCATTCTACCATTTACTTTTATATCTGCTCTAACTTCCTAGTTTGCTTTTTAAATGGCACCTCACATGGAGTCGGATGCTTTTGGTGTTTTCTTTTTAGCCATATTCATTAACTATACCTCAGTATGCTCGACCATTTGGCAGATTAAAGACCATGAAATTACTGATGTTGCAGCAGTTAGTGCTGGGAATGACTACGTTGTAGGAATATGATTGCAGATTCTCTTAGAAGAGTCGGTAGAAAGGTGTAGTTAGAATTGAGAGTGGAAGAAGCACTGAGAATAGTCTGGAAGTAGTAGAAGGAATGCAATTTGAACGTGGCTATAGGTCACCTTTGTAACTGATCGTGCCAATCAATCAACGGAGTTGAACAACACCAAGGTTTGTAGCTGTTATAGTTGAAGCCATTTTGTTATCTGTCAAGTTATTAGTCGGTGTAAATCTTCCAATGCAGCTACTTTTGGATGCCAAAAAAATTACAAACCCAAAGGAGATGTTTAAAATACTGGATGATGCGGTCAAAGAAGACTACTCAATCCTGATAATTGCAGAGGATATTGAGGAAGACACATTGGCTCCAGTAATTAGGAACAAACTCAAAGGTGTGCTTAAGGAAGCTGCTATTAAAGCGTCTGTCTTTGGAGAGCGCAAGAGCGACTACTTAGATGACATTGCCATCTTGACTGGAGGTATAAGAGGTCAATAGGAATCATATGTAGAAGTTGAGAAGTCAACTGTATAGTAAACTGAAAAGTGCTCCTTGGATAACTGTAGTCACTTACCAACATTATGTTCATATTTGTTTTTTTTTGTTTTTGTAGGTATGAAAATTAGAGAAGACACAGGATTGATTCTTGAAAGGGTTGGAAGTGAGGTTTTAGGTTCTGCTGTTTAAGTGGTAATCACAAAGGATTCGACCTTAATTGTTACTGATGGGAGCACACAAAACGCCGTAGAAATGAGAGTTGCTCAACTAAAAGGTCTTGTCCAGGTACCTACACTTTATCTATACTTGGGTCCTAAAAAAATATAAGACAGAAAAATAAAAAACTGTTTTTTCAATATTATCTTGCATAAATGGTCAACCAAATTCTTTTGGGTTGGCCATTAATTCTTGCACAGTATCATCAACATGCATCACCTACAGACTACTGCCACATGCTTGTTCTTGGAAAACTATCAAAAGTACCAATACAAAATATATAGCTCCTGGTGAATTAACTACCAATACCAATTCAACTTAACTTCTGTTGAATTTAAATATTGTTGTAATAACTTGTTTACTATAATACATGTATTTATTGAAACATTCTCTCTCTCATTTTCTTTTTATTTATGGCATCCTCGTCTTTCTCATCCAATTTGCTTGTTTTACTTTATATCTTGTGTTGTTACCCGGACACACCAATCAAAACAACTCTGGAATACATTGTGCCTCATTCATTAACCTACTACAACTTCTGTTACTGCTACTTTGTGCCTCATTCATTGACTTCCTCTGATTTAGCTATGTTTGATACTAGCTCTGTTACTGGACTGTTACTGAAACAAATTATTTGTGCATTGAAATTTTGGAGTTGGTATAGTCCTGCCTTCTTCTGGTCTTTTATTTATTTGTTTGTTTACTTGGATGTATATTTTGTTGCTTGGCACGAGCACAAGCTTGCTCATTCATATATTGGAACTTTCATAAATGGAACAATGTGGGTTTGAAAACAAAAGTTCTCTTCCTCCTATCTGTTTGACATATGTAATGTTAATGATATTTGACGAACACCTATACATGGATAGTATTAATGTTTCAATCTGTTATTTCATTGAACCATAATTGATATTTCACTATTTGGTGGTAGATACTGATGGGAACACAAGTAGTGAACAACTCTTAAATTATATATTTCACTATTGCTTGCATCACCTTTAAAATACAGACTATTGTGTATGTAGACTATATTCAAGGTTTCAATCTGAGTAGATGGCTGTTATAGCTTTTTGCTAGCCAGTGCTCTTTTTGGTGGGATGGATGGATAGTTATGCCGTATAACATTCACGAATGTCCAAACCTTTTAACCTTCCTCAGCAACTTCTTTCTGTTCATGTAGTATGACATTTTATCATCTTCTGGAAAATATTACATTTATTTAGCTCTTAACATTTTAAATGCAGATTACTTTACAAATATTTGGTAGAAATGTCAAGCATATGAGACTGAGAGGATCCCATGCTCATCTTCCATTAGCTTTGGAAGGGCCATCTTTTCACTTTAGAAAAGCTAGACCCCTTATCTTTTTGGCCTAAGGTATTTTCGGTCCCGCTCAAAAATAATATCTTGGACCGCCCATGTTCTAGACTATAGGAGTCTAGATGAAGAGGTAGGTGATACAACTTTCTATAAGTCATTGCATTAATCTTGATGACATAATGAAATATATATACATCATCGGTGCTCAGCTGCTCCATGTTTGATTGTTCTGTTGCTTAGTGGCTATACTAGTAAATAGTAGCAATGTTTTTGGTCTGGAACTCCTTTCTGGAGATATTGATTAATTATATTAATTTTTATATGTATATCTTGACTTACCTTTTTAATTTTTTTGGCTGGATGATCCACTCTCTTCATTAGCTTCAATTGTTGAATTTCTCTGCAATGTTACAGATCAGTTGATGCACCTGCCTTTGGCAAGTTGCCTTCACAGTTTTTCAAATTGTTGGTGATGGCTTAATATTTTTTCTTAATCTTTTTTGTAGCAAGCAATATCAGGATCGGGAGGGGATAAAGCTACTGTTGTCGGACGACATATGATGAGAATGCAATCACAAATGTTGTGGATATTTATGACAGCTCTAGGTTCTTGATTTTATCTCTTCTTATATTTGACTATATCTATTTTAATGAATTTGCAGCTAATCCATCATTTTATTTTGAAATTGTTCAGTGGTTTCGTGCACTTCTTGGCTTCGAATAATGACTGGAGTTCGAGACTTTGACATGGAAAAGTTTCAACTTTCCAAACATCTCCGCTTTTGTTGGCCATTAATGTAAGGCTTTCTTATATTACATTTATTTTGGGTAATTAGTTAGGCATCTTAATTATGGATTACCTCACAAAGCTAGATTTATGTGACAACTGAGTACATTTGACTAAACTGTATAAAAAGACCACAAATTTCCGCTATTGTAATGCATTATCTGCAGCTACCTGCTATTTTCTCTTTCTGTTATTACTACAGCTTCAGTCTACAGTGCTGTGGCATTAAACAGATAGGTATGTAGGATCGGATAGGGGATTTGGATATTTACCTGTGTGTATGTCTGTGTACTGTAGAAGATGCAAGCATCTGCTACAGGAAGTAGCAGCAGAATCGCATTAATAGCAGTAGAAGTTGCAAATAGCAGTAGTAGTATCTGTGTAGACCAATAGGTATTTGTCTTGGATAATCCTATGGGCATCAGTTATATGCATCAGTTTTCCCAAGTACCGTACGGCCATGTGGCGCATTGTTGGTCTGTAGAAAAATAGACACCCGAGTATTTGAGTTTGAGCACTCGAGTTTGTATGCCTTTTGTTTTCCTTTTGGAAACCCTCAAATTATGTCCGTCTTTACCCCCTTTTGTATTTTAAACTTCCTTAAATTCATCTCACAACAAGGATGCTACCGGAATATGTACTTTTTATGGAGTTTAATGTTTTGCGAGGCCACATACAAGGTGTACAATTTTTGACTGCCTGTGTTCTACTTCTTATTTCATATTTGGCATATTTATCGAGACTCGATAACCTGAGAAGCATGTCATTTACATGTGACAAAAGCATTCTCTTAGGTGCTAGATAGAAAAATACATGTCTGGTGCTTAATTCTTAACTGTTATCCTGTGTAGCATATACATCACTTCAGTGAAGAGGATTCCATTGTTTAAATGTCCTCTTTTCTTCTCATCGCAAGCTGCTTCTGAACTTGTGAATACAAAGTGTGGGTGTTTCTTCATATGAATTAATCTACATTTTTGCTTATTAATTTGAGAAGTCAAAAGAAATTATACATTCTAAATGGTCACAGAAATGCTTCCTAAGAGAACACAAGCACTCCCCTCGGATATGCCTTTTACATACAAAATATTCTCTCATTGCCAGGTAGAAGCTGTGCTTGCTTGCCTTTTCATTGCTACCACATATTGGTTAGACTGTACTTAAATAGAGGAGCTTCTCAGAGAACTCATCTCATTCTGAGCTTAGTTTTCATGTTACCATACCATAGGTTATGCTGTAATTAATTTCTTTAGGTACTGGTGAGTAATATATATATATATATATATATATATATATATATATATATATATATATATATATATATATATATATATATTACTGATGAGTAATATATAGTTGTTCATGATAATATAGTTTAGCATTGATTGCAAACATATAATTTTATTTCATTTTCTATTGGTGCATGGCAGGGATGTGTATATAATTTTATTCTAGCATGTAGTTAACATCTCTAAATTGATACCAGATCGTTAGAAAAGTAGGAGGAATACTGGAATACAAATGCAACAAAGATAAATGTTTATGGAATACATGGATCATGATCTTGTGTGAACTTATTTTTTTATATAGTAACGCTAATGTGTTTTCTTCTCAATTTTGTGTAGGTTGGCGTGTAAATTTTTGATAGTTGTGGATATAAGCTAGAAGGAAAGAGTCAATCGAGTTGCATTTTGGCCTACAAACATTTTGTATGGAAATGGAATGGTTTAGTTGAATTTCGGACTATCGTTTGGTTACAAACATTTTGTACATCTTGGATTCTTTTTACATGAAAAATTTATTTTGGACTACTATTTCGATCACCTTATGCGTATAACAACTTTTTGTACATCTTGAATGTTTTAATGAAAATGTATGAATTTGTTTATTTTGGCAAACATTTTGGTATATATTGGAATTTGCATTTTTTCCAATTGTCCCCATATTTGTTTACAGACATTTGTTCAAATATAAGCTTTAATATTATAACACTGCAATATGTTGCAATTTAAATTATTCTTTTTGATTTTTTTGCCAATTCATGTAGAAATGAAGCCGCATGTGTATATGATCATGATTCATTTTCTTTTCCTTTCCTTATTTTCTTAGCTTCTTTCTCTCTTGGATGCTCTATCTTGAAAATTTTATCGATTGTCTAAATTTTTTTTATTATAGAACTGCACATGATATGTTTTCTTAAGCTCTTCTATAATCATAAACTGAATTTCATGATGTAATCTACACATCACCAGCATAGAAATTACCTCTTTCTTACATAAATCTTATAAAGTGCCATAACTAATTTATTATTTAAATATTCATTTGATTAACTCAATACAACTTGTGTCCATCATGCCCTTATTGTGAGTTAATGTTTGGGCCACATTCAAGGACTTCTAATGTTTACTTTGGTTTGTAGGGTTTTACCACAAAAGAAAGAATATTGATCCAACAGCTGCTCTGTCACGTCCCAGAACCAGAATACTGGAGAGCGGGGGAGTGACTCAGCCAGCTACGTATTACGGGTAGAAGAATCCCGTATAATACGATCAATGCTGTCTAACCAGACGAGGGGGTGCATACTACATAAAAGTCTTACTATGGTCATTACACATCTATTGTCTCAATCATTCAAACAAGAAACAGAAATATAGAACATGTAAGGTAAAGCAGTAAGGCGTCCCAAACGCTCAGTCAAAATGTTCTTGACATCTGGCTTTACAAAACATAGCCAGATGATGTAGTAAGGTATACACAATTGTTATCAGCTGCAGTCTGACTTTAGTTACAATTATGTAAAAAGTAAGTACAAGACAATCCGACTAACATGTCGGTGCCAAACGGCAAGGTATAAGGTATTTAACAAAACGAGCGGGGAAGTAAGAAAACCCACTTGAGGCCTCCTGCGATCATCCTTCTAGTGTTGACCATCTTGGAGGTAGAAGTAAGCTAGATCCTCGGGGACTGGCTCTAAATCTGGCCATGCAAAACCAGAGAGGTTAGACCTCTAATAGCAAGTACCACAAGGGAGGACGATATGAAGGACTAAACCAGTAAGTAAGAGAATATAATGATAGATCTCTGCTTGCTACTAGGACTCACATCACATCAAGACACTTCGAACCAACCTCCCAACCAAACAAGGACAGAAGTTGGCCCGTCATGTCCTGACATTCTGATCATCCCAGTTAGGTAACAGAGTACAGTACACAAACAAATCATCTTGAACGGCCAATCAACTCCTACGGCTTGCTATTATGAGTTCCAAGTTATCCTGGAATAATGCAATTAGGGATTCCTCAGTTCTTACTATGTGCAAGCAAGGCTAGTCTATCCAGTCAATCAATTGGCCCATGCATGAATTAGACGAGTCCTAGCAGGACGCTCGTCAAAATACAATATACAATAATAATAAAAGCAGATACTGTTCCCTGCCCGTGTGGCAGAATTACAGTATCTGTGGAAACCAGCCGGCCCGTCGGGTACTACTCGCTCCAAGGGGGCTGCCATGTAAGAACTCGGGAATCCATTCTCTCCATGCAATCATTATTTTATTTAACTTAATAGTCCCTACGTTGAGTGAAATCCCATGCCGTGGATCATGGTCATTCAAATGAGTACTTTCGTACGGGGTACGATATGCACAACTCTACAACGATACCAGTGCGGTTAGGTTGCAGGTCATACATAGCGTAATGCAACAATCAAATCTAACCACGGTAATCATGCCTTGACCATAAAGTACACATGCTTCCTTTGTAAAAAAATAAATAAGTAAATAAATAAATAAATAGATTGAAGCCTGCATGTGCATGTATGCCAATATTCGAGATTAGCCAGTCGATTACAATAGTTCATTTCATGAACGTGTCTCATTCATTTAATTCAATAAGACGACTAGCCAGTCTCTTAGTTCCAACTAGGAACGCATGATCAATTTAGTCAAGATAACCATTATTATCAATGGTGATAAGGCATGAAAGTCAATTAGCATTAAACGGGGGTCGAGTCTATAACTCTCATGGTCAAGTCCCAGTCATACTGGGTATCCCAAGAATCAATCGGGACACAAGGCACATTCCACATAACAATTGATATTAACAATATTATCATATCATGATTTATCGAGTTTATGCCAAAAGGCGTAAGGATATAAAATGGACGTAAAATATCTAATAAAATATCAATATTCAGGGCTATAGAATAGTCATGCGGCTAAGTCTAATGCGGCCAGGATGGATCTTATGCGGCAAGGAAAGGAGTCAGGTTCATGCAGCTCAGTGGGTAGAGGCACATGCGGCTGAAGAGGCGAGAACCTATGCGGCTGGGAAGTGGGACTAGCTCCCATGCGACAAGCGGAAGGGATGTTCCATGCGGCCAGGATGAATTGGGCTCATGCGGCCGAAAAAGACAAGACACATGCGGTCAGCGGAAAGGGTACTCATGCGGCTGGCGGTAAATGAGTCCATGCGGCTCAACCAAGTCGAACCCCATGTGGCCGGGTCAAGGAGATTGCTTATGCGGCTGGCGGGGGGGGAGGAAAAAGTTCATGCGGCTATAAGGTTCAGGACCTCATGCGGCCAGCGAGTGAGTCAGGTTCATGCGGATGGATTTGGAGAGAAATCCATGCGGTCAAGAAAGACGGGGGGCGCATATGCGGTTAAGTGGGGAAAGTCCATGCGGCTAGGAGAACTCCCTATGCGGCTGGGCTCAAATGAGTCTCATGCGGCCGGGTAGAAACTTCCCATGCGGCTGAGAAGGAGACAACCCATGCGGCTGGGAATCACTTGCCGCATGAATTATTCATGCGGTCAAGTCAAGTACTGTTCTTATTCTCCAAGTTTCAGAGAAGAACACCATGAACCCAAGCTTCAAAGTTCCATAAAACCTTCATCCAGAGTCCAAATTTGAACTTCCTTAGGTCAAAATTGGGTAGAACGAAATTCTCTACAACATGGAACCATCAAAACTTGAAGATATCAAAGTTTACTAGATCAAAACCTAAGAAACCCGAAAATATAACAAACTTAGATCTACAACAAATTAGTCATGGAAATTGAAAATGCTAAGTACTAAAGAGACTTAGAATCAAATAAGGAGGATGATGGAACAATAATAATGGGGATCCATCAAGAAGCAAGTTGGCACTTGCCTACGGTTTGGTAGGTGGAGAGAGTAAAGAAGAAGAAGAAGAGGAGTAATGGTGAGAATGAGTAATGAGGAGAGAGAAGGGAGAGGGTGACTTAAATAAAAGGTGGTGGTAGGTGGGAGTTGGGCCGGATCCAATGGGTCGGGTTGCACGGGTCCAACAAGGCTAACTCGAAAGTAAGACTAAAGCAGAAAATAAAATACAGGTAATAAAATTACAGGAAGAAATATAGAAATAAAATTGTAGGAAATAAATTGACATAAAAATTAAAGAGCATCTAATTAATTAACATAAAAATTTAAAGAGCAGATAATAGAATTGCAGAAAAATAAAGTGCGGAAAATAAAATGCAGATAATTAATTAACATGAAGTTATTAAGAATTTAAATACAGGATACTACATGATAAATGCTAAATAAATACATTCAGGCAATATACGTATTAAAATACGCATTCTGGGAACGGGGAGTGACATGCTCCTTATGCTAGAGCTCAAGGAGAGGTTGAAGGACTTGGTGAGGGTGCAACTCCTTGATGTGGTAAGTCGTTCATGAACATTGTGATGTTTCAGCTGTGATTTTTCATTATGTAGTTAAGTTTTAATTAGTTTTAGTGTAAAGTATCTTAAGTTTTACAGCTGTGATTTTTCAACTAGATATCTACATTTTCTAAATTTCTTACTAGAGACAACGCAAAGAGTCTAATGGTCAAACATATGCATCAGGTTAAAAAAATGAAGCCTCGTGTGCTTTTAGGATTGTCACGAGTTGGCGATGTCTTCACTGAGCAGGTAAGCTGACCATATAAGAATCCAAAATACCTTTTATGCTTCTGTATTAACATAAATGAAACTGAATTCAATATCGTCTTTGGCTATTAACGAGCATCTCCTTAGAGAATGTAACCTCATACATAGCGACGGAAGGATCCAGATTTGCTAGAACACTTTTCCTTCTGTTTATGATCTGTACTGTGAGTTTTTTTTGTTGACTTTCTTTGCAAAGCCTGTTTGCTTTATCGACTTCAGTAAAATCTGGTCTCCTTTTTGAACATATATGCCTTAAGACATTGTGAAATATTCACTATTGCTGATTATTTACAATTAAGTGTCTACCTGGAAATTTTTGTTATCAGCCACCTATAAATTGGATTAACCAAGTGGATTACAAAGTCTATTAGTCATCACATAATCTGAATCTAAAGCAATGAACATACAACAATATTTTTTTCTAACTTGTCTAAGAAGGATCAAGACTAGAAGAAGGAGGTGATATTGATATGGAATTAACTAGTGTCAGTTTAGGATTCTCCATCTACCGCACCAATATTCCCTTTTGTGAAAACAATATCTCTAACTAGTTGCTTGGTTAGGGACCATGCTCATTGTAGATGAGCATCAATGGTGAGGCAACAAATGCAACAAATATAAATGTTTATGGAATACATGGATACATGATCTTTTGTGAACTTATTTTTTATATAATAATGCTAATGTGTTTTCTTCTCAATTTTGTGAAGGTTGGCGTGTAAATTTTTGATGGTTGTGGATATAAGCTAGAAGGAAAGAGTCGATCGAGCTACATTGTGGCCTAAAGATATTTTGTATGGAAATGTAATAGTTTAGTTGAATTTTGGACTAGCATTAGGTTACAAATATTTTGTACATCTTAGATTCTCTTTACATGAAAAATTTATTTTGGACTACAATTTCGATTACTTTAGGCGTACAACCACTTTTTGTACCTCTTGAATGTTTTAATGAAAAATGTATGAATTTATTTATTTTGGTAAACCTTTTATATATCTTGATTGATCGAAATGGAAGTTGCGATTGAAATTGTTGAAATCAAAATTGCGGTTCAACATGAATTTTATGATGCACAGGTTAATTGTATGTGATACAAAACAGGTTATTCATATATGAAATTTTACA
The DNA here is from genome assembly GCA_029216955.1 of Iris pallida. Lineage (NCBI taxonomy): Eukaryota > Viridiplantae > Streptophyta > Magnoliopsida > Asparagales > Iridaceae > Iris > Iris pallida. The sequence continues at coordinate 914,635 of JANAVB010021792.1, forward strand.
GTATATTTATGGCACTCAAAATGCTATAAAAGTCGACAGCGTTCAGAAATGCTATAATAAATCTAAAGCATTAAAGAATGCTATGCACCATCTACAACATTCATGAATGCTATTATTCATCAACAAAATTCAAGAACGCTATAGACCATCCACAACATTCATGAACGCTATAATCTGTCTACAGCATTCATGAATGCTATAAACCATCCACAACATTCATGAACGCTATAACCCATCTACAACATTCATGAACGCTATAATCCATCTACAGCATTCAAGAACGCTATAATGTTATAGCGTTCACATGTCTTGACATACTATAGCGTGGGCAATTATATCGGACAGAATATGCTATAAAAGGCTTTCTATAACGTTTGACACATGCTATTGTAGGCCATATTTGTTATAGTGAAAAGAATATAAATGATAGGCTAATTTGCAACTAAATACCCTGAACTTTTACAAATTTGCAAGTTGCTACCATAAGCTATCGAAATTGACAACTTGTTGTCCTAAATGATTATAATTAGGAACAAAATACCTTAAACTTTCACATATTTGCAACTTGCTATCCTATGCCAGCAAGTTAGGGTACCATTAAGAAATATAAAGGGAACCATTATTAGCGGCATAGGGGTAGCAACTTCATAATTTTCAAAAATAATAGTTTAGGGTATCAAGTTCCATTTCGATAGTTTAGGGTACCAACTTGCAAATCTGTGAAAGTTCAAAGTATTTAGTTGCATAGGGAACCATTATTAGCGGCATAGGGGTAGCAACTTCATAATTTTCAAAAATAATAGTTTAGGGTATCAAGTTCCATTTCGATAGTTTAGGGTACCAACTTGCAAATCTGTGAAAGTTCAAAGTATTTAGTTGCAAATTAACCTAAAAGATACACTACAAGAAATTGCATTTTTAGCAACATGTTTTAGCGACATAGGGTCTATTATGTCTCAAAAAGCTATTTTTTACATGTATTGGCGACATGAGTTTTAATATGTCGCAGAAGCCACATAAAATTTACGAGAGGGAAACCAAAAATCAGCTGCGCCAAAAAGTTCTCTACATATTGCGACATCAACATGCCGCAGAAAGTTAATATAGATTCCGCGACATACATTCACTTGTCGCAGAAAGTTAATTCATTTTCTGCGACATATAGCTATGTAGAGAATACATTTTTTTAATTTTTTAATTGAACAATTACCTGAAAATCTACAAACAAAACCTAAAAAGAAACCCCAAACGCTGTGTTCATTCTCTCGAAGTGCCACCATGGGTTTTCTCTCTCCCGCGACAACTAGGTTTCCTCTCGCCCGTGCTCCTGGGTTCTCTCTCTCTCTCGGCGCTGTGTTTTCTCTCTCACTCGCGTGCTAAGCTTCCCTCTTCCATCGAGATTCGAACTTCTTCCCATTGATGGTGAGCTTCTTTCCTAATATTCTTAGTAGGTTAATTTTGTAAGGTTGAGAATATGATTGGCATTTATTATATAATAGATAGGAAAATGGTTGACTCTTCTTCAATTTTGCTAGGGCTTGATTTTATTAGGGTTTTTCTCTCTCAATCAATTTTGTTAGGGTTTGATTTTGGATATTGTGTTAGTTGATAGATTAGGGTTTGGTTTTTAGATTTATGTACGTCTCTTTCTCTCCGATGGTATGATTTTTTGGCTTTATTTTCCTTTTTATTTTCTATAAATTTATTATTATATTTATCAGCTCAGACACTTAGAGTGTCTATGTTCGATACAGTACTGAACTTCCTTTTTTCAATTGATATTCTAATACACTTGACTGTTTGAGAACCATAATTAATTAATAATTCCATGAGTACACCGTTTAGTACAATTCTAGGTTTCTAACTCCATATCTGAAGTCAAATTCGGTATCTGTTAGGAAGATTATGATACCATATACTAAACGAGATTCGATACCGAGATGATATTTCATAATTATATACTTCTTAATTATAATTTTTGATTTTGTGCCTGGATACGTGTTGGAACTCGTATCAGAATACGATTCCGGAACACCTATCAGTTTTGTCGAGATACAAGAATGTAACCATGTTAGCTTGTATATCTAGCAACCAATATCATACATCATATAAAAAAACGTAGTTCCTATCTCTTCCTATTGATACTTATATCATGTGATTTATATGCACAAAAACTGGCTTTTAGTTTTTACTCTTGTTTGGGATAGCAGATGTACATTACAGTAAAATTCTGGTCTTATACGTCCCAGGTTTGAGAAACTATATAGAGACAGGATGCACATTGTTCATCCTCAACACATATATAGTTGAAACATACCTACTTCAAATTTGCCTAAGTATCTGCATATTTTTGTTATATGTTACTTCAATTGAATGAAAGCTTGTGTAGTGTTAGTGAAGAACCCCAAATCTACTAAAAAATGTTTAGCAAGCAGCAATGTGACTTCAGTACTTAAATAATGATTATTTCTCAGTTTCAAAGATCGAATACGAGATGCTGTTCTAGGTGGCTCACATTTGGTCATCCATTTCAACAAGGCTTTGTTACTGGACTTTTATTGCAGGTAGCTATCATGTTTTCTTTTTAGGGCCTTCCACTAGATGTTTCTCCCATTTTACATCTTTGTGAATGATCAAAATACAATATTTTACTATACTGTCGAGTTTGCAACAATTAGGCTATGAACTTCATCTCTCATAGCGTAAACTTCTACACATGAGATATTTTTGCCTCGAACAGTCCAAACCTGTTCATGTAGATAAAGGTTTCAGTTTCAGAAGCACAAGAAGATGTTGATACATATATGGGAAAAGTAGAATATTGTACCCTCATAATTTTGTCCAACGAACCACTATACAGTTTCTCTCTAGACTATACAATGGACAAGCTGGTTACATCTTTCGTATCTTCGTGACTTTTTTGGATCAGATCAAGAATTCTAGCACTTCCATCTCACACCTGTATGGCTTCATATTAGTGATATTAAGAATAAATTGAATATTTGTAATGATAGAAGCAATATATACTGCATTAGTGGACACATATCCTTGTGTGCAGGAAGAGGGGAAGTTCAGCAGGCAGTGCAAGATGCATTACAGCATCTGTGTGTAGGCATTGCAACCTGCAGACTAAAGGGAGAACAACAGCTAGTCTGCAGGACCAAGGGAACCTGTAGGCAGACAGTTTGAAGGGGAAATCTGTACATGTATCTGCAGGCTAGGCAATACAGAGGATTTTTACCTGCATGGAGTCTACAGGATTAGCTAGCAGCAGTTGCATTAGCAAAGTAAGCAGGTGCAGTAGCCTTAGCAGTTAGCATCAATGTAGTTGTATCATGCAGTGAGGTGTGTGGCTAATAGGAAACTGCAGACAAATAGTTGATATGACATATCTGTAGCAGTACAGATTAGTATGAGCAGCAATAGCAGTATATAGGAATACAGAAAGGGAGGTTAATGTGTAGTGCCACTGTAGTAACTAGTAAACTGCAATGAGTTAGGCAGCCTGCAAGAGTATGGCATACGAAAGTAAATAGGCAATTATAAAAGTTAAGAATTGATACTTGATAACGCACATATTTACAGCTTACTACAAGGCATTAAGAAATTTTACCGGGAGTTCGTATTTACCTCTTGACTTCCTCTTCAAGCCAACTCAATCCTGCCATTTAAAAAATCCACCTACATAATCAAATTGTATAAGTAATGCAGTCTAGTGTTATAAAAGTGAAATTTATATATGATTTGAATGCAAGTTCATATATTTTACAATCAAAGTAAACGAGTAGTAAACTAGCATAGATCAATACTATTAACTGATGGGTTCCAATAATATTGACATATATGATTCTATTAACAGAACAACATTTAAGGAAATCCCAACATGTTTCAAGAGGAAAAGATGAAACATTACAACGAATAATATAAATAGTCGTCAGAGCAAAAGGAAAGCTCGAGCATATTTTGACATGTTTCAAGAGGAAAGCTCGAGCAAGTGGCTTCCCGGAGTATCAAAACTTGCCTTGAAGAGCCGGTATCGTCTCACTGCTATCTGTTTACCATTTTAGAATTCCAAAAAAATTTGGGTTGCATCCTCAGCCTATCAAGCACATGGATTGCATATAACAAATGCGATGTCTTTTTCGATTAAAAATGTAAGTCTAACACAAAACCAAAAATATAGTTACTATAAGAAAAATATTATATAAGGTATAAATCAGTGTAAGTTCCCAAACTTTGAGTAGAAGTAGACTCTAGTTGCCAAGTATCCGAAGTGTGGGAAACATGGAACATTTATGAAGCAAAAAAATTATGTTTTTAGATAATCAAAGGACGCATAGAGATAAACCAGATCAATTTTCAATAATTCATGCAAATAAATAATAACTATCCTCGTTAACCCCTATCTTCCTACTATGGAAGATAATACTTAGCCTCATGTTATGAATAAGTGTATTGTATACTATATACCTTGGCATAATTATATGAAAAGAAATAAAGGTTGACAAAACATTACAACAACAATTATTTACCCACCTTCGACATCGTCTTCAGCCTTGTCATGGCCATCCTTATCTTCCTCATGATCCTCATTATCTTCAACCATAAGGCTCATGAGGCTGTAGAGGATTGAAGATTTATATTTCAGACGAGACCCAATCAAAGCTAATATTGTCTAAACAAATACTACACAAAGTTTCACCAAGTTTTGTATCACCCAATATTATATATGATTCAATAAAACCAAATACAACAAAGAAGAAGGGATGACACAAACCATAATTTTTGTTGTGAATAATGGTGGTTTTTGTTTTTATTTATGGTCCCACGTCAATGTGGTTTCGTTGCTACAACCATAATTTTTTTCTTCCTTTTTGTGAGAGAATTCTTCATTTTTCATGATTGCTAACCATTTAACTAGTTTCAGTTCAATGGTACTAGCACAACTGGATACTGTAACTTAAGCTAGTTTAGTGAATCAGTCTGGGATCATGTTGATCCTATCCTGTTACCATCAAAAAAGGGAAATAAAAAAATGTATACCCAAGGAGATTTTCTCAGGTAATATTACATGAGCTAAAGATTTGGATATCATGGTAATCACAACTACGAACAAAGTAAACAATGGTTTCCATGAGCATGTTGAAGCATAACTAATCCTGATGAAGTTAAAAGCATAAGTTTGAAATGGCTTGTCAGAGACAAGGCAGTATTGGCCGTTATCGATGTTTCAAAGTTTTGGCATGTCCTGATCCGATACTGTCTTAAAGAATCGGGTTCAACTGATACCAATAAGTATCAGCCCAAAACCTATGGTATTGGAAAAACTTGGACGATACTCTCGATACCGATACTCATTACAAGAAGAGTCAGATTTAGATGATAAACATTAATATCCATAGTTAGCCGGAATAAACATTAATATGATCATTTGCATCACATTTAGATGATACTTTTCAATAATCTAGGTCTGGATCTGCATAACTAATGTATAACTGAAGAAATGTCCACAGTGTTCTTATTGCTAGGGACCTTAGCAATTTTTGCTATACTTTTGTATGCGTATGCAGTAAAGGTCAATTTTTTAGGAATGATAAATATTGTATTTGAGACTGATAATTGAAAGTTGTATGTCAAAATTGGTGTATTGCCATGGCAGAATGCGCCCTTCATCACATATGTATCAACCATATTGTCGTTCATCTACTAAGCATGGGTACTCCAAAAATCAGTGCCCTATTGCACCGTGTTGGACACGTATCAGACATGACAAATTTGCTCCTAACATACACTATGACATGGCCAAAATAAGTGTTGTCTACGTATCACTGTGTCCATATTGTGTCGTGTTCGTGTCTGTGTACCATAGGCATTCATTTAACACGGATACACCTTAACGTACTTACTTTCATATTTTGCGAATAGAGGCATATATGTACCATGTCATCTGGATAGTCCGGAGGAGTGTGCTAAGCTCATACGTGAGTGAAAATGATGAAAACTAGTTGTTACTTATGTAGTTCCTTTTATGCACCATGAATATTACTTTTATTGTCATTATCTGCCATTATCTGCCTTAGTATTTATTGTTGGAGGCTTGACCGATGAGATTGTATTTTCCTTGTCCATATGGAGAAGCATTTGTATTTTTCTGTTATGCATTTTGCTCATATTACAATATTATGAAATATTGGGTCCCTAAGTTTACAATTTTTCGGTTACCACGTTCTTGTGTATACATACTTGTACTATTTCTAAGAAATATGAGTATGATCTTTTATAGACAGGTTACAGTAACCTCTCTCTCACTATTACTGTCATAAGCTAGTGATAGTTGCACATTCTGACGATTAGTTGCAGAGCTACAAAATATCCACACATGAGGAGGAAAAAAGGCAATAACATGCATGTCGGCTGTCGTTTCCTGGAGAAAACTGTATTGAAGGACCCTTGATTGGGGGTGGTATTTCGAGTTAGTTTTCCTTAAGGTTCCAGGTGAGTTCCACTTTCTTTTTAGTTATATGTGTATATTTTGGCTCATATTGTTTAAATTTACAAATCCATAAATGAATGTGGGAACAAAGCAGATTCAGGGCTTTGTTTTTGGATCTGGATGTGAGTGACATCCGACAAGTCCCTGATTATCAGTTTATCTCATCCACCATATTTTAGTCAGGCTAGATACATCTTGTAATAAACTCACATGTCATCACCTAAATAATTTTTTTAAAATTTTGATAGGAGGTTCTTGTAGTTCCCAGCCATGATGAGAGCCTCATATTTGAGCTGTTAGAACTTAAAGAAGTTGAAGACAATGCTAGTAATATTTTTCTAGTGATTTAAAGTTTATTTTTTTCTTTAACTTGTGTGCCGTGTTTTTGGTGAAATTAGGAAGACCCCTCGAGACAGGTTTCGATTATGTTCAGTCATGCAATTGGCGTCTCCTATCTCTTTCATTTTCCACTTGTCTCAAATCTCCTAAAGCTGGATTCGATTCTTCAGCAAATTCTGCTGACCATGCCAATTCACAAAGTGGTAATCAACTTGTTGTGCTTCTTCATTTTCTTTGTTGGTGATAGTTAAAGCTGACACCCAAAAGACTGACATATTGGTTCGACAAACTCACCTTTTACCAGCACCACCACACAAAAAAAACAGTAAACAAAAACTGGCACTCATGGAAGGGCTAGAACCTATACTAAAACTGAAGTTTGTACCATGTTTTAAACCTTAAATTCCTTCTTTTCTGTACCTACTTGTTATTACATGCATTGGACACTTATTAAGTGCTCATGAAATAGGTACTCCTTAAGTTGATATTAGGTTTGATGCTCATTGTTGATGGCAATCAGTAGTCTTGTCTCACTAGCGAGAAAATTTCTATTAAATTGATGTCTAGTTAATCTTTTTTCTCACAGCAAATCCCGAAAGCCTTTGTCTTTGGGGCAAGTTACCAATTGAGTCGCTCTGTTCATCTCTTGAGAAGTGTGTTACTTTGAGCTTGGGGCATAGAATTGAGATGATATCCACAATTGATATGTACCAGAGTGTATTCATGGTATCTAACTCATAATGACATTATTTTTTCATCTGTCCTTTTGTTATAGTTTTTTAATAAAAGTTATATACCAACTTTGTAAGATGTATATTACCTGTTCCTTTTTTGGACTCGTAGAGGAGGCAGACTTCGATTGACTGGTTCTCTTCTCTGTTATTTTAGAACTTCAGTCTTGCTATTGATTTAAGCATATTCAGAGAATTTGTCTCCATTATCTAAATTCAATAGTAATATCCAATTTTGGATATGGACGTGTCTACATCTGCATGTTTTAGACAACATGAGTGTCACAGTTCTTTCCAATAATCTCGTTGTAGTGTTGTGAGAGACTTGAAATAATCCGGGCTGAATTTGATTGGAATTTGGCCAGAGTTTTTTTTTAGGTAAGGCCAGTTGCTGCCTGAGTTCATATTTATCTTACAATAGTATAGCAGGGTAGGTTCAGTTGTCACTAATGGACCAAACCCAACCTAAACCTGACCAGTATATAGCTTATAGCCCCTCCTACGAAAAGAAAGTAAAAAATGTTAGGTTGTAGATAGATTTTTCCTTGGTTTAGATTTGGAGGTATTGGTAAGAAGTGTAATGGAGGAAGTTATTGGCACAACATTTGGTCCCTATATATGTGTGTGTGCAGGATTTGAACTTAAATCTTATCAGTTGGAAAGTACATTTTTAAGTTGCAATCCACTCTAATTAAAAGGATCCCATCGCCAGAACACAAAAACTGAACCTAAATTGTTGTACCATGCATCTCTCTCTCTCTCTCTCTCTCTCTTGTTTGAATTTTGGCCCCTTACTTATCAAGCTGCTTTCTATATCGTACATTCTTTGCCAAGTCCAGTTTTAAGATGCATTCACTCCATGAAGTTATAACATTTGCAAGCACTTTAATGAAGAAAAGAGCTAACAAATACACAGGGCCTAGACTTTGGTTCAAACTTATTATTGCAGTAAGGTTTAAGCCAACGTAAAAATATTATGCAAAAAACTTTAAGCTTGTTGTAGCTGGATTTCTCATGAACACAATCCTTTTTCCATTTGCTAGAATGTGAAAAAACAACACATTTGATTTTTATTCTATTTCTATTATCAATTATTCTTGCTTATTCCAATTATCAATTATTATTGCTTCGTTATTGACCAGGGAGCCATTGCCCTGAGCTGTATAGGGAAAAAGGTCAAATTAATTTTGTCCAACTTGTCATATGTAATGTTGTATTGGGACAAATGAAAACCTACAATTTTGAAGTAGTAAAGATCTTTAAGAATCTGGTGCTTACATTAAAAGCTGATTCCTTGTTGATCTATCAAGATGAAAAATAATATCTAGTACATCCTCAACAGTGCTTTCATGGTCGTTGTTGCGACCTTGAGACGTCGTTTTGAGATTAAAATGCTTGTGGATATGTAAATGTGAGTGTAGTATGTTCCCCATCACAACAAAGTAAACCTTTTGAGGATATATTAATCATTACTTCAGATAACAAAACCTTGACCATCCAATTCCATAAAATGTGAGCAAATAACATTATAGGTTAAGAGAAAACTCTGCTAAGTTTGGCAACTAATCACAAGCAATTTGTTAGGAATTAAGCTAATTTCTTTCTGGAACATTTGTCTCATTAGTGTACCATAAGCAAAGTTCATTTATATGCTTTAGCTGTTTTAAAATTAGTGTACCATAATCAAGCTAATTTCCTTCTGTACTATTTGTCTCATTAGTGTACCATAAGCTAATTTCCTTCTGGCTAACAAGAAATATTATGCTCACTGCAGGTTTTTTCTTTCAGCGTACTCACTAGGAACTTCAACATTTTGCTCTCGGCAGCGTATCACGAGATCTATCATTATTTTGGATAATGTATGCAATGAAAAGATAAACAATTGTTGGCTAATTTTTTGGGATACATTGAATTCATGTATTTTTGTTTACATTATACTGTTCTAGCTGGAATACAGTACATTTGTGGAATACAATACGTTTCTCTTTGAATGTGTTATTTGAAGTTATTTTTTCTTCTATTATTGGATATCGTGTTGTGTTGGTAACTTGTTGCTTTTTAATTTCAAGTTCTTTGAATACAAATTCAATGTTCACAAGTTATTGTCAAAGTAAGGTTTTATATCTATGTTAAAAATATATGCAGGAAAAAATATTATTTCTTATGATAAATTAATGTAAAAATATAAATTAGCTTCTGCGACACCAAATTGTGTAGTAGGAAGTGTTATTATACTTGGCTACATTAGCTTCCGCGACATCAATTTGTGTAGTTGAAAGTGTTTTTATATTTGGATACAATAGCTTTTGCGACATGTGGTATGTTGTCAATGTATAACCTTTCTGCGACACAAATGACACATGTCGCCAAAAGTTCTTTTTATAAAAAAATTACTATATGTCGCCAAAAGTGAGAACTTTCTGCGACATGCAATGTTCGTGTCGCCAAATACTTTCCCAGACGGGGCTACGCCGACACATGTGCGACATAGTGAAATATGTCGCAGAAAAGATTTGGCGACACAAATCCATCTTTCTGCTACATATTGCTTATGTCGCAGAAGTTGCATTTTCTTGTAGTGATAGTTCATGCACCTTACAGCTAGTAGTTGCAAATCTGTATCAATATTCAGTATCAGAGAAATTGGGAACTTGCAGTACAATATAGAGAATGCAACACAAGATGGGAATACATGACATGTTATCTGAACCATAGTGCAATAGCTAAATAAGCAGGGGCGGAGGTACGTTGAGCTTGCACTAGGCCTGTAGCCTAGTGCAAGCCAAAAACAAAAGCCAAATTTTTTTCCCTAATGACAGAAGGTGTACCCCCATATACTGCCATCCCACTTCTCCACCTCCTTAACATTGTATAAAACTTTTGCTTGCTTCTTATTCAACTCTTAAAAGAGAGACCTTCTTCACATTCCTAGAATCTATATATTGAACTCTTCATTACAAAGTGGTCACCACTCGCTAGAGAATACAAATTTCTCAATTCAAGAAAAAGCATAACATCTTCCCATTGAACAGGGAGAAGTCCTGATTGAAGCAGATGAGCCAACCTAATCCCCAACGACTCCTTTCTTAACCAGGTCTACTATCAAAGTATTCAAACTCGTTTAAAACTATGCTCTGATCTTAACATTATGCTCACATTGACTTGTCACATTTATGGATGGAAATTGTTTGAAGAGAATACATAATCTAACTCCCAAAATAAATAATCTTGCTTGGGAATCCAATATGTACATAGTTTGGTATACGAAAAGCACAAAAAATGATGAATTGAGTACTTGTTATCTATTTATGATGAATGCATATTTTTTCTTAAGTTTATTGTCTATGACAGATTTTCAATCATCGAATTTACAAAGGAAATTATGTTGAATTTTTGGTGTAAATTTTTAGAACATTATGGTACCTATTAGTCTATTGGCTAGCCCACCCTACTCCAAAATTCAGGCTTCGCCCCTGTAAATGAGAATGCAGGACGGTGACATATGCAGTAGCTAAATGAGAATGCAAGACTTGTTGATTGCAGTGAATAATGAAATGAACAGATGAATACTGAACCAAATGTAAAGGAGTCTAAGTCTTGGGTGATAGACTTGGACAACAAAACAACAGACACAAATCAAACCAATTTTACTGCACAGAACAATGAACAAAATAGTGAGCAACTATGAGCAACATTATGAACAGTATCCAATTTTACTGCACAGAACAATGAACATTATGAAACCAATTAACAACTATGAACAAGATGCAGCAATATGAAAACCATGGAGAATACCAATTGGTTATTGACCTAACTTGAGTCAAAAAATTGTATAAATTTTTGGCCTGTAAGGGCAAACGATTGTCCTGAACAAGTACTTGTCCGACAATAAAAAATATTTTAATTTTAACACGGTTCCTATAATACTCAGTCCAAGATTGACATGGCCTGGGCATAACCAGGATCAGTTGAATCCAATATTATCACTTGCATTTTTCAACAAGAAGAAGAAAATTATGGGCCTGGGCATAACTAGGTTCAGTTTAATCCAACATCCTCACTCGTTTTTTTAAGAACAAGAAGAAAATCATGGGTTTTTCCAAGAAAGATTAAAATTCAGCAACTTTGCTCATAAAACAACAAACAATTTCTTAGTTTTTGCTCATAAAACAACAAACAATTTCTTCGTTTTTGTTCATAAAACAACAAAAAAATTCTGATTTTTTTATAAATATCAATAATCAATCAGATTTAACTCTTTATTTTCTAAAAAACTCATTAAATCGATCAGGATGAATGAAATTCTATGTAGATTTGTTTTAAATACTCACCAGTTGGATTATTGGAGAAGAAGACTTCGATGACGCCGAACTTTTTTTGCAATCCCCACTTCTTCTCGTCGACGGTTCTATGGAGTCTATTCTCTTCTTGGCGGATATATACGGTGGAATCCAACTCTATATTTAGAAAGAGGGAAAGATTTAGGAACAAATATTTGAGCGCCTAAATTTTGTGCTCTCACGGGTGGGTGAGAAAAGTTGGAAAGAAAGATTTTTGGCTAAATTTTGTGCTCCCGCGGGTAGAAAAGTAGCCTAAATTTTGTACTGCCTATTTGGTGATAACTTGGTGATAAAAGAAAAATAGCCTAAATTTTGTGCTCCCGCGGGTAGGTTAATTTGTAAATCGAATCTTTTGGGGAGAAAAGTTCAAAGTATTTAGTTGCAAATCGATATTTTTGGAAGAAAGATTCGGCTGCTGCCTATTTTTGGAATAAAGATTTTTGGCTAAAGATTTTGTGGCTAAAGATTATTTGATTTGTGGCTAAAGATTATTTGATTTGTGGCTAATAAAAATTTTGTGCGCCTAACTTTTGCCACCAAGTTATTTGATTTGTGGCTAAAAAAATTTGTTACCTAGTTTTTAGAATAATTATAATAATAATTTTTAACAAGTTTTGCCACCAAATTATTTGATTTGTGGCTAAAGATTTTCGCACAATTTTTTTCTTTTATCAAACCTATTGCCACTAAAATAATAGTCATATAAGAATATTTCTTTTATCAAAACCTATTGCCACTAAAATAATAGTCACCTAATAATATTCATTCTCCCAAAAAAATATGGTGGAAAATTTTAGTATTCCCGCCCTACTTTAAGCGAGAAATATTTTTCATAGTCGCTGTAGATTTCTTTTGCCACAAAATTATTGGTCGCCCAAATTAAGTAATAGTCGCTAGAGAATACACGATTATTTTGGTCAATCTGAATAACTTTAGGCAACAACTTGATTTTTTTAGTCGCTAAATATCAGCTTGAGTGACTATTTTTTTTGGTCGTCCAAAATTTTGTGGCCTAAAGCCCTTATCCTTGTAGTGAGAGAGAGAGAGCTACGAAAATAAAGGCAAATGTGTGTGTATGTGTGTGAACATATGAGAGTGTGAGGAAAACAGTGTGTACATAGCAATGTGTGTGTGTGTGTATGTTCCCGTGTGTGCAGGAATGTGTAGAGCTAAAATAATCAATGTGTATTCTTAGGATTCCCAGATTTCTTTTGTGTGTGTGTACATGAGTGTCAAGTGTCCCTATATAGGCATGTGGGTGTGTGAGTGTACCTATGTACAGGAATGTGTAGGGTCAATCCCTGTGTGTGTGAGTGTGTGCATGAGTGCTTAGGCATGTGTGTGCGGGACTCTTAGGAATAGGTAGGTTCCTGTGTGTGTGTGTGTAGATTAATTGTTCCCAGGTTTTGGGATTAAAACAGTGTTCAACTTGGAAAATATTCCCAGGTTAACCCAAAATAGTGTGTGGAATTATTGACAGTGTATAGGAATCAAAACAGTGTGCAGGTGGGAACATACCCAGGTATGTCAAAGTGTTTCAGTCACAGGGATCAAACATAACCTTAGGTTCAGTGTCAGGAATCAATTCTCAGTGTGTATTAAAACAGTCCATTAGTTTGACACAACCAAGTGTCTTAGATTCATCCAAACAGTGTTCATTAAAGCCTTCATCTCAGGAATTAGAAGATCAATCTCAGGATTATATAACACAATGAATCATGACATAAATTAGCCCATTCCATCTCAGGAATTCAAGAACATAAGCCCAGTTTAAATTAAATGAACATTCAATAGGGAAGAAATCATTTCATGGTTTATCTAACCCATCCATATGAATTCGAATATGTTTAACCAACTAATACTAAGAATTGAATCCTAGCATGATGTCTAATGTACAGTAATCTAAAATATCAATATGTAGGTTTAAAATCAAAACTGGAAATTCACTTTAGTTACTCAGTGATAGAACAGGTATCAGGACACCAAGAATCAATTCTAAAATACCATAAAAACATTCACGAACACACTGAACCCAACCACAACATGTTATCTATTCATAACAGCAACTAACCATAACTAAAACACATGATATTTAATCATTAAAATAAATTGAAAATGAAGAACAGGCTTATTAACTCACCGATACACCACAGTATCAGTCGAATGGGAAAGTTCCCATTCCACATTCAAGTTAACAATTAGCAACAGTTTTATGGTTGGTAATTAACATTCACTATGTTCTCGTGTCATACAATTAATATCGTGTCCAAAAATAGGACACGAATGTGTCCAAAATACTTCTCAAACTAGTGTACACTGAACTGGTTCAGTGACTGTGTACCCGTATCCAGTGCGGGTCAAATCCTGCGCTCGACACGAAACTAAAGGACACGAGACTTGGAGAGTGTCGTGTAAGATACACTGCCCCGAGCTTCGTGTCAAAGGACACGCGCCCATGTGTCCAGAATAGGTCATACAAACTCGCTGGTATCAGGACAATGAAGCTCACGCACGCGCAGGCGTGTCCATGGGTCCTACTCGACACCAAATCGACACGAAATTTGCTCAGACACTTAGAAACCCCTAAGCGACACCAAAACCTAATTTCCTATTCAAACATATTCTGAAAACACGATCGAAATGTCCACTGTGGCATTTCGTCGAACACTAATGAATTCTGACTGATACGTGTCCGATACGGACATATAAAGGACACGAAATGGCACGAATCCTATTCCTGCAGTTAGAGGACACCTAGGGCTTTGTATCCATGCAAAGAAATCAAAATTTGATGGAGGGAATAGGAAGTTACCTATAGGTATTCTTCCTCGATGAATACTTCAAAGAAAGAGATTTCTTCTAGCTAGCTCAAGGCTCCAAATTGTCTCAAACCTGTCAATAGTTTCCACCAATAGTAGGGGAACACTAATTAGTTCACCATGGAAGAAGTTTGATTGGAAAAGGATAAATATTGATTAAAATAGGAAGGGATTTAATGAAGAACAAACCTAGCTTCTTGAAAATGAAGGGATGAATAAAAGAGGCAACTAACTGGAGAGGAATTATATAGTGATGGGGGGAATCCTTAGGCCGGCCACAAGCTAGGGTTTGGGTTTTAGGATGGATCTATGGCTCTCATTCCATCTAGTTATATCAATGGTCCACAAGCCTAGGTTTCACACTTGACTTAAATGCAACCTAGTTAGCTCTAACTAACATGACTTAACCAAGACTAATCAATACTAACTAACACTAACCATGGCTAGCTAAGCCTAGCTATGACTAATCTAGGTTAGGTCAAATCTAGGTTAGGGCTAAACACAACACAAGGTAATTAATTAAATAATATTTAAATTACACCATTCCAATAATCATATTAAATTCCAAATAAATATATATTAAACTCAAATAAATTAAAAATGACAAAAATACCCTCAAACTAGAAATATGGTAGTGACAAATCTACTATCCTTAAAAAATATTTGTCCTCGAAATTGAAAGGCGAAACTAACAGATGAGAATGATAGACAATCATACCTCACTGTCCAAAAAGATAAGGGTATCGCTCGCGTATCTCATCCTCCCGCTCCCAGGTAGACTCTCCTAGAGAATGATGCCTCCATGCGACGCAAACCAAGGGTATCACCTGGTTTCTCAGTACCTTCCCTCGGCGATCCAGAATCTCCATAAGCTGCTCTGGATAACTGAGAGTAGGTCCCACCTCAATCTTCGAGCAATCGAGTACATGGCTAGGGTCAGCCACGTACCATCTCAACTATGATACGTGGAATACATTGTGGATACCCACTAGTACAGGTGGCAAGTCTAGCCTATATGCCACGTCATCGACTCTCCCGCTGATCACGAAAGGTCCGATGAAGTGCGGGCTAAGCTTCCCACCTCCACCAAAACGTATAGTACCACGAGTCGTAGATATCCGCAGAAAAATCATATCTCCGACCTAAACACAAACAAGGTCTCATGTTACTAAATAATTAAACATGATCAATCAAACAAAACAAAAAAAAATAACCTACTTCTAATCCTATCTCTAATCTGTTCCTCAAACTCCAAGGGCCTCCGGTGGCTATCGGCCTAGTACCGATGTCTGTCCTGTACCATGAGAAGTCTGTCCCTGATGAGCTTCACCTTCTCGGCTGCATCAACAACCATCTCTGACCCCAGTAAAGCTCGTTCACCAAAATCATCCCATGATAAGGGTGTACGACACCTACGCCCGTACAGAGCCTCGAAAGGTGACATCTCAATGCTGGCTTGAAAACTGTTATTGTAAGTAACTCTACCAAATGCAGGTGATCCTTCCAGGAACCTCCAAAATCCAAGATGCACATCCACAGCATATCTTCGAGCGTCTGAATAGTCCTCTCTGATTGTCTGTCCGTCTGGGGGTGGTATGCAGTACTAAACTTGAGCTGATTGCCCAAGCTAGTCTGCAGACTTCTCCAAAAATAGGAAGTAAAACGACTATCCTGATCCGAGATGATGCTGACCGGAACCCATGAATCCTGACTATCTGCCGTATCTACATCTCTGCAAGCCTCTCTGTAGACGTACCCACCTTGAATGGCAAGAAGTGGGCCGATTTGGTTAACCTGTCAACGATGACCCAAATCGCATCTTTCCCTCCTGGTGTACGCGGCAATCCAGATACAAAATCTATAGTGATATGCTTCCACATCCACTCTGGAATGGGCAACGACTGCAATAATCCTCCGGGCCTCTGCCTATCTGCCTTGACCTGCTGACAGACCAAGCACCTAGCCACGAAGCGAGCTACCTCCCACTTCATTCCGTACCACCAGACATGCTCTCTCAGATCTCGGTACATCTTGTTGGCACCAGGGTGTATAGAGTACTGAGATCTGTGGGCCTCCTGCATAACCTGCTCCCTGCGCTCTCCGCTGGCCACACATAACCTGGAACCGTGCCTCAAGGCACCATCCTCTATAAGAGAAAACTCGCCATCCACCATCCCTGCTCGAACCTGCTTTCGGAGATACCACAGAGCAACGTCCTCAAACTGTATCGACTTGATCCTCTCCACCAAGTCTGACTGAATCTGCAGGCCCCACATCTGTATCTGAACTCCGGGTACGATCACCTCAATCCCCAGGCTCTCCAAATCAGCAAGCAAGTGACAATCCATAGTCAAACATATGGTTGTCGGATACATACTCAAGACTTCGGCAACTACGTTGGCCTTCCTTGGATGATACTAAAGTGAGATGTCGAAGTCCTTCATCAGCTCTAACCATCTGTGCTGCCTTATGTTGAGCTCTTTCTGTGTAAACACATACTTTAAGCTCTTGTGATCTGTGAAGATCTCCACCCTCTCTCCATATAAGTAGTGCTTCCACAACTTCAGAGCAAATATCGCTGCTACCAACTCCAGGTCGTGGGTAGGGTAGTTCTTCTCATGGGGACGTAACTGCCTAGAAGCATAGGCAATCACCTTCCCATGCTGCTGCAAGACACAACCCAGCACCTTCCCTGAATCGCCACTATAGATAGTGAACCCTCCTGAACCAAATGTCAATGTCAGAATCGGAGCTGTCGTAAGCCGCTTCTTCAATTTATCAAAAGCTGCCTGACACTCCTCTGACCAAACATACTCAGCATCCTTCCGGGTCATTCGAGTCAACGGCTCTGTAACCCGGGAGAAATCCTGCACAAACCTCTTGTAGTATCCTGCCAGCCCTAAGAAGCTCCTGATCTTTGCCACTGAAGTCGGCGCTGCCTAAGCCTCAACTGTTGTAATCTTCTTTGGGTCCACTGAGATCCCATCTCTAGTCACCATATGACCCAAGAAGTCAACTCTATCCAGGAAGAACTCGCACTTCGAGAGCTTTTCGTACAGCCTCTCCCTCCTGAGTGTCTCCAGAACCACTCTCAAGTGCTTCTCGTGCTCCTCCTCAGTCTTGGAATATACCAAAATGTTATCAATGAACACCACCATGAACTTGTCCAAGTACTGGTGGAACACCTTGTTTATTAGGTTCATAAACACTGCTGGTGCATTGGTTAGCCCAAATGGCATAACCAAAAACTCAAACTGTCCTTACCGCATCCTGAAAGCGGTCTTCGGAATATCCTCCCCCTTCACCTTCACCTTCACATGGTGATAACCTGACCTCAAATCAATCTTGGAGAAAACTCGAGCTCTGCTCAACTGCTCAAAGAGATCATCAATCTGCGGTAGTGGGTATCTGTTCCTGATCGTCAGGTTGTTAAGTGTCCTGTAGTCGATACACATCCCTACCGACCCATCCTTCTTGGGTACAAATAGTACCGGTACACCCCAAGGTGAAGAACTCGATCGGATGATGCCCTTGTCCTGTAGCTCATCCACCAGCTTCTTCAGCAGAACTCGATAGACATGCTGAGAAATCGGTTTCGTGCCGGGAACCAAGTCTATCGAGAACTCTACATCTCTGTCCGGTGGAAGCCCTGACAACTACTCCGAGAAGACGTCCATGAACTCTGCGATCAAGGGATGTGGAGCTGCCTGCTCCTCAACTGAAGCTCCATAGAAAAGTCCTCCGTCCTGCTATTCCTGCCATCGGGTGTACTCAAACTCTGGCTCTCCTGGTGCCCCAAATAAAACTCTAGCCCCTCGACAATCAATGATGGCATGATGCCTGCTCAACCAGCCATACCTAATACGATATCGTAGTTCGACAGTGGCATTACGAGCAGGCTCACCTCCAACTCTCGGCCTCATAAAATGATACTCTGCCCTCTGCAAACATCACTCACGAGGATAACTCTACCCCCGGTCGTGATCTTGCAGGTCCTAGGCAATGATTCAGATACTAGACGGTGTCTAATAGTAAAAGATACTGATACGAAAATATGGAAAGCCCCGGAATCAAACAGTACAAAAGCTGGAATGGAGTCGAGGAGAACCGAACCTGCAATCAGCTCTCCGATGGCCTCTGCATCCTCGGCCGCCATGGCGAAAGCTCATCCCTGCTGGCCTTCCCTGGCCTGCTGTTGGTGCTGTACGAACCGCTGCTGCTGAGTCGGCAACGGTCCCTTCTGTGGTCTCCCTGGAGCCCTGGCTCCGGCTCCCTGAGCTGCCCATCCTGATGATAGAGGGCACTCCCTCAACCGATGCTCTGCCGACCCACAGAGGAGGCACCTCCCTAGCCTCTTCCTACAGTCGTTCCATACGTGCCCTAGTTTCTTGCATAAACCACAACTGACTGGCTGCTGTCTAGGGCCCTGCTGTTGCTGTCTAGGCTGCTGATGCTACACTGGCTGATGCCTCGGCTGCTAAAACTGCTACGGCTGGAACCTCTGCTGCTGGTGGTGCTACTGCTGAAAGTGCAGCCTCTTGGCTGGTCTTCCACTACTACTAGCTTCCTGGATGTCTCGTCCCCTCTTGAGCCTAAGCTCAAGATCATCCTCTGCGGCTAATGCGTCCACTAGGATCTCCTCAAAGGTAGCGCTGCGAGCACTCTTGGTATAGGACTTAACCTCCTTTACCAATCCCTTCTTGAACCTCCGGGCCTTCGTCGCCTCGGACAGTCCCTCCATAAATCTGCCCAGACGGCAGAACTCCCCTGAATACTCCTCCATAGACTGGCTCCCCTGGACTAAGGCCTCAAACTGAGTCTCGAGGGCTCCTAGCGCTGCATCCGGAAAGAATTTCTTCTTGAACAGCTTCTTGAATGCTGCCCAAGTCTGCCCCGGAGTACCAACCCACGGATCGGTCTGGTACTATGTGCGGGCTAGATCCTGCATCATGCTGG
The DNA here is from genome assembly GCA_029216955.1 of Iris pallida. Taxonomy (NCBI): domain Eukaryota; kingdom Viridiplantae; phylum Streptophyta; class Magnoliopsida; order Asparagales; family Iridaceae; genus Iris; species Iris pallida. Next base: position 934,313 of record JANAVB010021792.1, read on the forward strand.
CCGCTGCCTCAATCTGAATATCTCCTCCATATGCTCTATCCACTCATCGGCATACAGGATCCCCTCTGTCCCTCGGAAGTCCCTCGGGTGCATCTTCTGAAAATCCTGGATGCCCTTCTCCCTCGGAGGGTGTGGCTGCTGGACTGCCGCTGGCTGAGCTACAACTCTCTCCATTGTAGTCAGGGCCAGATCAATGCCCCGACTAATCTCTGTTGTTTGTCTCTGGTGCTGGGAATGCTGGCTCTCCATGAACTGCTGAAAGAACATGAACAGCTGAACTACGTCAACTGTCCCCGAAGGCGGCTGCTGCTGCTGAAGAGCCTCCAAAATCACTGGACTCGGCCCATGTGCCACAGGGGAGGGGCCCCTCCGAAAGCAGCTGAAACGCCTACTCAAGCTGGCATGACTGCGGCTGCGGTACCGGGGGCTGGCTGCTGAGTATGAGAGGTGGCAGACCTCTCATCGGCATCCCCCTGGCAATGTGATCTCATCTCAACCATCCTGGAGACACAGATCAAAAAGAACAATTGCTGAGAATGAGTCAAAATAGCAAAGGAGGACAGTTTAAATTCAAAGGATGACAATAAGCAACAAAATTTAGATATACGGAATTCGATAAAGAGTTTTTTCCAAATGTGATTGAGTACCTTCAAAAAAATATCCTAATCCTACTGCACGCTACAGTGATACTCTAGTTCGAATACCACTGTATTTCTAATCTAGGACCTGCATGGACCACCACTAAAAATGTGTCACGACCCGCACCCAGTGTAAGGGCACGAGACGTGGGTACGTCCAGCCTACGCCGCAGTATCAGTGGTAGAACGATGTCCTAGGTCACATACATCTAACAATTTATAAGGTACATGTACAGTTTATACACTCCGAATGGAGGTGACATAAATAAGTACAACTCAATAACAGGTAAGGAAGATAGTACTGAAACGATAGAATAGATAAACTCATAATCCACAGATGATAATATAAGACAGAAAGATAGCTGAAACACAGATAACATCTCCATAATCCAGAGTACAACTCCAATATATACAATGTATCATAACATAAAAGTAAATAGAACTAGCCTAGCTAACAAGCCTAGTCTACAGGGGTAGTGTCGTCAGCAAGTACTGGATCCTCCTGAGGGTCCAGCTCAAGTGCGTCGTCTATGCATGCTCCGTAATAGGTGGGACACTACTCCTCAAAGTTATCTATAATATTTCAACAGGTCCAGTAAGGACTGGAGCGAGCACAATACATATCACGCAGTTCATAATGTGACAGGATAAATAAATATGCAATAGAGTAAGATACAGGAAACGCTGCAGAATATACATGAAGTAAAAGAGAAAGTTGTAATGTAAATAGATACTATAAATAGAGAACTATAGTGAACTAGTGATTTAGAGTACAAGATGAACATGTGAACGGCTTAAATTTGCACATGAGTAATCTAAGAGTTTGCACATGAGTATACTACTTTGGAATTATTCACATGACCATTCATACTCCCCCGTACCCTAATCAATATACAAGGATCCAGACAGGTTATGTTATTGCACATGATATCACATGAAGGCCCATAATAGGGTGCACATGACAGTACATGAGGGCTCCATGTACATGAGAGTATATAAATCACGAGAGTGCACATGAATGGTGAAAGCACCGGAGTACATGATGAAAGTGAAACGCACATGACATACTGTAACCCGATGCTCCCGAGGGGGATAACATCTCATGAAGGGATCCATATAGTACCAATCCGTGTTAACGTCGTGACAGCATCAAGTAAAGTAATCTAGTACGTAAATGTAAATCCTATCAAGTATGAAATGGTCAGAGAATGTACTCGCCTGATATCATGAATGTTCGGAAGAAAAATACTGCCTGGGAAGAGGTGTCTGGCTCCTAATCAGAACAGCACAAGTCACAACATGTCCAGGTAAAAAATAAGATACTATGATGCAGTCTACATGATATTAGGTCAATCCTAGACCAAAGTCAACCCTGGTCAACTTCAGTCAACTAAAAGTCTAAGTTAGGTCAACTAGGTCAACCTAGACTCAATAAAGTTTAACTAGGCCTAAACAGTCTATCCTAGCTAGAACACACCATACACTAGTCTATAAGGTATACACATGTGTGTATTTCATACACACAAACCACTCAAGGGTGCCCTAGGCTATGTCATCTAGGTTATAGGCCATAGGCCCTATCCCTTAGGCAAATAGCCATACACACATGGCAATTGAACCTATATACCATATATCTAAATACACATATATACATAAACCCATAGGAACCTCATCTACACACCATATTCATATATATATATATATATATATATATATATATATATATATATATATATATATATCACCCTTACTTCAAATACCTATATAACATACATAGACATAGAGAGAGAGCTATGAAAATAAAGGCAAATGTGTGTGTATATGTGTGTGAACATATGAGAGTGTGAGGAAAACAGTGTGTACATAGCAATGTGTGTATGTTCCTGTGTGTGCAGGAATGTGTAGAGCTAAAACAATCAATGTGTATTCTTAGGATTCCCAGATTTCTTGTGTGTGTGTGTGTGTACATGAGTGTCAAGTGTCGCTATATAGGCATGTGGGTGTGTGAGTATACCTGTGTACAGAAATGTGTAGGGTCAATCCCTGTGTGTGTGAGTGTGTGCATGAGTGCTTAGGCATGTGTGTGCAGGACTCTTAGGAATAGGTAGGTTCCTGTGTGTGTATGGATTAATTGTTCCCAGCTTTTGGGATTAAAACGGTGTTCAACTGGGAAAATATTTCCAGGTTAACCCAAAACAGTGTATGGAATTATTGACAGTGTACAGGAATCAAAACAGTGTGCAGGTGGGAACATTTCCAGGTATGTCAAAGTGTTTCAATCACAGGGATCAAACATAATCTCAGGTTCAATGTCAGGAATCAATTCTCAGTGTGTATTAAAATAGTCTATTAGTTTGACACAACCAAGTGCCTTAGATTCATCCAAACAGTGTTCATTAAAGCCTTCATATCAGGAATTAGAAGATCGATCTCAGGTTTATATAACACAATGAATCATGACATAAATTAGCCCATTCCATCTCAGGAATTCAAGAACATAAGCTCAGTTTAAATTAAATGAACATTCAATAGGGAAGAAATCATTTCATGGTTTATCTAACCCATCCATATGAATTCGAATATGTTTAACCAACTAATACTAAGAATTGAATCCTAGCATGATGTCTAATGTACAGCAATCTAACATATCAATATGTAGGTTTAAAATCAAAACTGGAAATTCACTTTGGTTACTCAGTGATAGAACAGGTATCAGGACACCAAGAATCGATTCTAAAATACCATACAAACATTCACGAACACATTGAACCCAACCCGAACATGTTATCTATTCATAACAGCAACTAACCATAACTAAAACACATGATATTTAATCATTAGAATAAATTGAAAATAAAGAACAGGCTCATTAACTCACTAATACACCACAGTATCAGTCGAATGGGGAAGTTCCCATTCCACATTGAAATTAACAATTAGCAATAGTTTTATAGTTGGTAATTAACATTCACTATGTGCTCGTGTCATACAATTAATATTGTGTCCAAAAACAGGACACGAATGTGTCCAAAACACTTCTCAAACCAGTGTACCTTGAACTGATTTAGTGACTGTGCACCCGTGTCCAGTGCGGGTCAAATCCTGCGCTCGACATGAAACCAAAGGATACGAGACTTAGGAAGTTTCGTGTCAGACACTGCCCCGAGCTCCGTATCAAAGGACACGCACCCACGTGTCTAGAATAGGTCATACGAACCCACTTGTAGCAGGACAATGCTGCTCACGCGTGCGCAGGCGTGTCCATGGGTCCGACTCGACACCAAATTGACATGAAACATGCTCAGACACTTAGAAACCCCTAAGTGACACCAAAACCTAATTTTCTATTCAAAACAATCTGAAAACATGATCGAAAAGCCCATTATGGTATTTCGTCGAACACTAATGAATGTTGACTGATACGTGTCCGATACGGACACATAAAGGACACAAAATGGCACGAATCCTATTCCTACAGTTAGAGGACACCTAGGGCTTTGTATCCATGCAAAGAAATCGAAATTTGATAAGGGAATAGGAAGTTACCTATAGGTGTTCTTCCTCAATGAAAACTTTAAAGAAAGATATTCCTTTAGCTAGCTCAAGGCTCCAAATTGTCTCAAACATGTCAATAGTTTCTACCAACAGTAGGGGAACACTAATTAGGTCACCATGGAAGAAGTTTGAATGGAAAAGGATAAATATTGATTAAAATAGGAAGGGATTTAATGAAGAACAAACCTAGCTTCTCGAAAATGAAGGGATGAATAAAAAGAGGCAACTAACTTGAGAGGGATTATATAGTGATAGGGGGGAATCCCTAGGCCGGCCACAAGCTAGGGTTTGGGTTTTAGGATGGATCTATTGCTCTCATTCCATCTAGTTATACCAATGGTCCACAAGCCTAGGTTTCACACTTGACTTAAATGCAACCTAGTTAGCTCTAACTAACATGACTTAACCAAGACTAATCAATACTAACTAACACTAACCATGGCTACCTAAGCCTAGCTATGACTAATCTAGGTTAGGTCAAATCTAGGTTAGGGCTAAACACAACACATGGCAATTAATTAAATAATATTTAAATCACACCATTCCAATAATCATATTAAATTCCAAATAAATATATATTAAACTCAAACAAATTAAAAATGACAAAAATACCCTCAAACTAGAAATGTGGTAGTGAAAGATGTGCTCAAATTTTATGGATGAAATAAACCTTAGAAGACTACAATCTGCACTATACTAAGATTCCTATTTATTGTAACAACACTAGCACTATTAACCTGACTAAGAATCCTTTATGTTATTCTCGCACAAAACATATAGAGATTTGTCATCACTTTTTACGTGATCACCAACAACATAGAGATATTTTCTTAATATTGGTTGACACAGATCATCAACTAGCAGACATTTTCACAAAACCACTAGCTGAAGACCGTTTTAACAATCTGCGTCGAGAGCTCGGCAAACTTGAATTTTCAGATTTATAATGTAGTATGATTAGTAAACCAATTTATAACTCAAAACTTTAAACTTTATTAATGGACGTTATTTTGGGTACAAGCCGCAAGGGTCCTTCTGACATACAGGTGTAAATAGCCTGAAGCGACATGGTGTACTAGTCTTCAGACTACTGCTAGCTGGGATCCGGCCCCTACAGCTAACCCAAATTAATAAAAATTATTAAATAAAGAAGTATGAATGTTATACATTGAAGTTTATCAATTATACAACATTAATGACATTAGAAATACAAGCAGACGAACTCGAACCGAATTTGGACCGAGTTCGGACCGAATTTGGATGGAGCCGGTGTGAATTCCAGAACACCAACAGCCGACCCTAGCCTATATATGCTTCATTTTTATCTCCTTCATTCACCATCTCACAAACCAAGAGCCTCCTCAAAGTAAATTTTTTACTTTTTCTAGCCTTCCTTCCCTCTGTCGCGGATCTTCGTAGCTCAGAAGCAGTCTTCTCCTTCCCCTCTTAATCTCTTTGAGGTATTCTCTCTTTTTAAATTCAATTCTCATGGCACCCAAACTCCACCACAAAAGGAAGAAACCATCTTCCAAGAGTGGTTCTCATGCTGGATCCTCCTCACTAAGTTTGAACCAGTTAGCATATTTAGTCCCGCTCGTCCTACCGACGACGATGACTATGATTCTGGACTTTTCCCATCTGCAGACCTTTCTATTGCCTGTTTTGGCAACTTTTCTTATAGAGATATTTGTCTCGGTCGCTATGTCAACTTCACTATATTTTTTGAGTACGTCACTACTTTTGAAAATCTATCTCTTCGTGACTTTTTCGAGACCGCCGACAATATATATGATAATTCGTTCGCATGTTTTACTGTAACTTACAAGTTGTATAGAGCGATATTTATTCATATGTTGGAGGTAGAGAAATTGAATTCAACTCTACTAATGTCAGAAAAAAAATTTACATGCCTGACGTAGGTGAAGTCCTAGTTGACATCAATCATGTCCAATTTCCTGAGTGCAAGAATCATGATTCTTTCAAGGTCGTCATGTGTCATCCTAGTCCTGTTCCTAGAAATGGCAGGGTGTACTAACGGCACCTTAATCAAAAAATTTATGAGTTACATCATTTCGTGTTCTCTGCTTTTTTTCCTAAGACGGAATCTTCAGACGAGGTCACATTTTTCGAGATGTCTGCTATGTATCACCTGCACTTTGGTGTCACTTTCTCTGTCCCTAAGACTTTCATTGCTTGAATAATTAGTTGTAGGAGGATGGGGCGCAACCTCTTGTACCCCATGCACTTGGCTAGACGTCTTGGAGTTGATCTCTCTCAGTGTCCTTTCTCTTCTACTACTTCTGAAGTTAAGTAGATCCAGGACTTATCCCAATCCACCTCCTCCACTGGTGCTGAACCTGCTGCTCAAGTTCACGCTGATGATCCTCAGGCACCCCCCTGCTGTTCCAGCTACTGCTCCTGGTTTTGACCCAGGTTTCTATCAGCAATTTGATGAGTTCGTTGCCCTCTCAGCGCAACGTCATCAGCGCTTTGATAACTTTGTTGCACTTTTTGTGCAACATCATCAGAGCTATATCAACTCTGAGTTCCGCCATATTATTCAAGCTCATGTGATACGGAACAGCCTTGCTGATATCCACTGGAACTTATCTTATGATACCACTCACCCGATTCAGATGACTCGTTACTCCCGGTTTACTGGACCGAGGTTCGATGATGAGGCTACTTTTACTCACTTCGATCCTACCACGGCCTACTTTCCACCAGATGCTTCTAGAGGTGATGACACACCGCTGTGATGTGGGACTTCAGTTAGTTTTTCATGGATGCTGTTACTAGATGATGATCATTCTAGTATTTTTTACTGGTCTAAACTTATGAGTTAGATTTTTAGATTGTTTTAGACAGTCATTTACTGTTGAGTTATGACTGATGATGATTATGTTAGTTGTACTTCAGTTGATTTTCTTCTATCAGAATTTAGTTGTGTTATTGCTTCTCTTAGTTTATTTTTTCATGAGGTTTGTTATCTGTGGAATTACTCTGTCTCTGTCTTTATTAAATGTTGAACATTATTGGCTTCACACATTACGGGAGAGCCGAAATATTTTGAACATGACAAAGGGGGAGTAAGAGCAATAACAAACAAAATTTATTTTAAAAGCTCGGGTATTTTATTTCAATCAAATATTTTAGATATATTTTATTATAGACTCAAGTTTGTCATTTATCAAAATGGGGGAGATTATTGGCCCATTACTAAATGGTCACACCCGATTTTGATAAATCAACAATGACTTAAGTCAATACACAAAATATACAAACTACTGCTAACATTTCAGGTCAAGTGAAATCAATATCCAAAGTGTACTACAACATTTGTAAGCATGTCAATCATCATTTCGAAGCATTCATGTATTGTAATTTGTCTGAGTCATTTTACAATTTATTATGTATTTTTATCTTTATTGAGTCTAGGATACAAATTGTAAAATCGACTAAATATTACTGGCTTAGGTTATCCACAGTCCACCTATCCAAAAAGCCTGCCTATCTACCAAAATTCCTTATACCAAAAATATTACTTAGCCAATGCAAACAGAATTGGAACAAACATTCTTCTTAGTACTGGATGAACTTAGACAGAACTCAGACCGAGTTCGGTCAGTTCAAATTCAAATGTTTGTTGCCTCCAAATCTGCATGCAACGTTCGTTTGCGAGATCTTTGCATCCAAACTTTGCCCGAACTCTGTCCGAGTTCGGTCCTCAAAAACACCTATAAATAGAAGAGAATTTCTCATTTCAAATTATTCATTCATCTTCTCTTCTCTCTATTTATATCCAATAGTGTTTTCATTGATCTAAAGCTTTCACACTCCACCTATACATCTCTTAGCCAAAGCCAGTAACATCTATTTGATTTAGAGTCTTTGGTTGTCAGAGTTGTAAAGAGGTCGTTCAAGTTCAGAACATATTTCTATTTTCGGATCCGGTCGTGCGTTCGTCGTCAAGCACGGTGTTATGAAGTCGGTCGTGCACTTATCACCAAGCACGACGTTGTAAAGAGACTGCAAGCTCTCAATTAGCTTATGAATAGTAGATTAACAGCAGGCAAGAGTACCTACGAATGGATTAGTCCTCCAAGAGGGAAACCAGTATATGTCGCGGTGTCCATTGAGTTTGATTCTCTGATCTCTTGCTACATTTATTTACTGTCTCTTTATTCACTGTCAAAGTTATCTGCTTTTAATTTTTAATTGGTGATTATTTTTCACTGCACTCGCACTCACTCTATTCACCCCCTCTAGAGGTGCTCAATGGTCCTACAGGTTCGTCTTTAGATAACACGTGGTCGATGTCTACGAGTTGAAGATTGAGGCTAACCTTCCTCTTCCAAATTTGGTAGTGCTCTCCAACGAATTTCTCTAACTTGTTAAAGTTGGAACCGATGAGTACAGCACGAGAGTTTTCCATCTTGTAAATCTAGCTTTAAGATTGTTAGTCCCGAGGTATGATTTTAAGATGAGAAACAAATTTTAGCAACACTTCAAGGAAGGTACACAACTGAGATCCCAGAGGATTCAGAGAGACAAAATCAAATGTAACACTTCGAAGAAGGCACAAATGAATTTCGTAGCAGCAGACACGAAAGCCCACAGAAAGTTTTTCGATTAGATCAGAGAAGATCTCGTTCAGAACGAGTTACAAGTGGACAAGAGATGAACGAAAGAAAAGAAGAGGCCTGCTGGGGTGACGAATAATTGGAGCTCAAAGCTAGATTCTCTCCACACATGATAAGCTCCCAGGAACCAATAAGTTCAAAGATGAACTTCGGAACAGTTTGTCGAAATGCTCATCAGACTCCTCAGATAGACAGAACTCTCTCTTGTTTCTCTCTTGTCTACTATCTGACCTTCGTAAGGAACCTCTACCAAAGTGAGAGAAGACAGAAACTTATATCATGTCAGTCCAGTAACCACTTAATATGTAAAATATTCGGGACGTGTTACGTGAAAGAAGGAACCATTTTCGAATATTTCGTAACTGTTCTGACCGTGGACAGATACGACAGCGCGCGTGCTACAACAATTTGTGCCAATTGCGTCCGTGGGCACTCGCGTACCCACGTACAATACGGACTATACACACTGTGCAAACTATCCTTTCTAACATGTCGCACGAACTGGCCTCGCGAATGGAAGCAGAATCGGTAGGGCCATCTGACCGTGCGATCTTGCACACGATCTAGCCGCACGAATGGACACGGAATCGGCAGTGTAGAGGCTCGTGCAACGATCATAACTAAAGTGCACTATATATGCGCCTAGCGATGATGCTGACATGCTAAGTACAAAGTGTGCCAACAAAATGCCACTTTACACCTCATGAGCCTGTGAGCCCGAGTCCGAGCCCGAGTTTGAGTCCGAGTCTGAGTCGCTAAGCCCCTAAGGGGTTAGATCCTAAGAAATTAATTCCAAGAGCATGACAAAAAGCATAAAAGCTTTCTTTATGGAGTTAGCCTTCTTTCCACTAAAAAAATACCCCCACATAGCACCCATGTGCCTCTCCATACCTCATGTGCATCTCTCAATACATGAAAAGCTATATATAGTGATACTACCCATTTGGCCTAGGCAATGTGGGACTATCTTTCTAGTCTCCAAGGCCAAAATACCAACAATTCCCCACATATCTTCTATATATGGGTTGAGCGTTCCCTATAGTGATTGTCCATCATGTAGTAGGATACATGTCGCAGACGACTTGAATCTTCTCTCATGGGTTAAACAACAGTATGATACAAGAACGAACTAAGCCGTGAATTCTGCACCATAGCTGAAATTCTTTCCACTCACACAATATAGTCATACGTGCTTCTGGCTGCACATTAAAGGCCCTGTGCCAGCCAGATTTCGGTGTATGATTTTTGGGCGTCTATAAGTTTACCCTCAAGAGACGGCCTGCTATCTTTGTTCGCACACTCTAGGTGAGTTCTTTAATAAAGAGACATGTCATGAAGTCTTGCGCTTCCTTGCGGTGCTACGCCGTTATGACATGGCTTAAAGATAAGGTATTACCCCTACCTGGGTACCTCATCGTAGTGTCATACTATTGTAGCATGAGGTCACAAGCCTCTCTATAGTGCCAAAATACCCAGCATGAAGCTATGCGCTTCCTTGCGGTGTTATGCCGTGATGACATGGCTTGCATAGCTGATGCTTTATCCCTACCTGGGTACCTCTTCGTGGTGTCGTACCATAGTAACATGAAAACATCATCCCTCTTTGTAGTGTTGTCTACAACTCTTTAATTTGATTATATAGCATTAGGCTACCTGCCTATATGCGGTGCTACGCTACTGTGACTTAGCTCGCAAAGCCGAGACATTACCCCTACCTGGGAACCTCATGGTGGAGTCACCCAACTGTATCAGGGAGTTGTAACAATCCTTTGTGGTGCTGTGCTACCATGCTTCCTGTAAAGCACAACAAGCATTCCCTCTGCTTGAGAACTCATTAAAGCCTTTAAGCCATCCTTTACACAGGATCTGTTCTCCACAAAAAGCATATAGTAGACAAGAGTAGTTGTGGGTCTGTATCCCTTCTATGTCCCAGAGGATATGTACCCACTGTTCCTCATATTTTTCCAGTTAGTGGTACTCCCTTGAGCCAAAAGCTAGATGCCTAGTAGATTTTTCTTTGAACTAATAGCATAAAACTTTATGGTAGGATTACAGTAACACAATATCAGAATGCCTTCAAGCCCATTTTACTTGTTGTGTCTTCGACCAGCTAGCGCTTAATGCCCTTTATGAAAACGGATTCGCTAGGTTCTTCTAACTTCAAAAATCAATCACTGCAATGACACTTCTCATGATGAGATCGTGCACTGCTCTGTGCTTTAGTTGCACAGTTCTCTTCTTTTTGCTGAAGAGGTCGTTCGATGCCACTGCAGCAGTAGTCTAGTTGTCGCAGTATAAAGGTATCGCCGGTATGTACGTCCCAACCAATAAAAGATCATACATGATCCCCCGAAGCCATTCTATTTCTTCTGTTGCGGATTCAAGTGCAAAGAACTCAGATTCCATGGAGGAAAGAGAGGGCATAGTCTGCTTCTTCGACTTCCACGATATAGCAGCTCCACCCATGGAGAAAATGAATCCACCTGTGGATCTCTCGCTCTCCACCTCTGAGCACCAGCTCGCATTACTGAAGCTTTCTACTACTGGAGGATTTTCGCTGTAGTGCAGTGCATATGTCTGAGTTTTCTTGAGATATCTCATTACTTGTTTTACAGCTTTTTATTGCTCAACTCCTGGGTTGCTCGTGAATCAACTCAGCATTCCCACGACGAAAGCTATCTCTGGCCTAGTGGCAGTAGTAGCGTACATCAAACTCCAGATGACGCTTGTGTACTCAAGTTGTCTGACGCTTTTTCTCGAATTCGGCATAAGGTTCAGGTCACACCTCTAAGGCCTATCGATCACTGAAAAATCCTAGTACCCGTAGCGTGTGATCATCTTCTCAATATAATGAGACTGCGACAATACTAGTCTATTGTCCGTCCGGATGATCTTGATGCCTAAGATCACATCAGCTTCCTCCAAGTCATTCATGCTGAACTTGGTCGAGCTCTCATGCCACATCGGCATCGCAGGGGCTCGCACAACTAAAGCAAACTATGCGCCTAGTGACGATACTGACGTGTTAAGTGCAAAGTACCCCAACAAAATGCCACATTACGCCTCATGAGCCCGAGTCGCTGGACTTAGCTCCTAAGGATTAATTCCAAGAGAATAACAAAAAGCATAAATATTTTCTTTGTAGCGTTAGCCTTCTTTCGACTAGAAAAACACCCGTACATTGCACGCATGAGCCTCTCCATACCTCATGTGCATCTCTCAATACAAGCAAAACTATATATAGAGATACTATCTATTTGACCTAGACAATATGGGACTATATTTCTAGTCTCTAAGGCCAAAACACCAACAACGTTTATGGCTTATTGTCATTGGACTTGATAATATACGTGTATGAATAGATTGTCATCATTCAGTGATGAATTCCCCCATCGATATATAAAATATAAATTCAATAAGCCAAACTCAGGTCTTCCAGCCATCATTAACTTGTATACTTAGATAGTAAGCATTATATTTCACTTTGAAGCTGCCTCGTGCTTTTGCTTTCTGCTTTCTTTCCGATTTTCATTAATAGAAAGCAACGTCTTGAGATGCACAAAAAGAACCCACTGAGCAATAAAAGGAACTTTCTAATTTACACATCATATGCCCACTAATTCTCCTTTTCTTTCCTTCCACTGGATTTTTCGTAACATCTCCTATGATTAGTTAGTAGAGTAATAGTAGTAGTACAGCTTTTTTTATTTTTCCTATAAAGCCCCGAGCATCACTCTTCCGCTCCACTCGTCTCTATCAGAAACATGTCCAAGGCCTCCTTGATGGGCCGCTACGGGCCCTCGTCTGCCACCGGTCGGCTCCTCTGCTACGCCATGGCCACCATCCTCGTCCTCTGCGGCATCATCGCTCTCGTCCTCTACCTCGTCTACCGTCCCTCCAAGCCCCACTTCTCGGTCCTCGGTGCGGCCGTTTACCAGCTCTCCAATGCCAGCTCAGCCTCCCCTGCCACTGCGGTCACCACCTCCATGCAGTTCACCATCGCCCTCCGCAACCCCAACGAGCGAGCCTCCATCCACTACGACCGCCTCTCCGCGTACATCTCCTACCGTGACCAGGCCATCACCCCTCCCGTGCCGCTGCCTCCGCTGTTCCAGGAGAAGGACAGCAACTTGGCCGTGTCCCCTGTGCTGGGAGGTGAGGCGGTGCCTGTCTCCACGGAGGTCGCCGCGGGCCTGATGACGGACGAGGCGTATGGGGTGGTGGGGATGAGGCTGGTGATGCTCGGGAGGCTGAGGTACAAGTCGGGGCCGTTCAGGAGCGAGTGGTACGGTATGTACGTGAGATGTGACATGCTGGTAGGACTCAAGAAGGGGGTTTCCGGCCAGGTGCCTTTGCTCGGTGGCACTCCCGACTGTGATGCTGATATCTGATCCACAAAGAAGCACCGAAACTCCACGTAAATCATTTGGGTGTTTCTTATTATGCATGTAAGTGCTCTGGACCACTTGAAAAAGAGAGAGTCAATGCAGTGTCCGTGTATGTATTAGACACAGTCTTATTTATTTCCGTACAACATGGAATCCCTACTCAAGTAGATGTGACTTAGGTCAGAAGTTTCACTAGCATATGTTCTTCTTCAGTATGGCAAACTGTAAAAATTACAAGCTGCCTGATGATGATTCTTAATGGCATATAATGCATCTAGAATGGTAAAGTACATGTATAAAGAAGTCTCCGCTTCTTGGGCTTAATCTTGAAATTCCCAGTCCGCTTCTAAGTCTGTATCCAATGGGCTTAATTATTCTTGACATAGCCTGGCCCGATCCGTTTTAAAGTGTCATCCCATGTTCCTTCGCTTTCCTTGACCACCTTTCTTGTTCTTCTTCTACGTTGGTCTAACGAGTAACTCAAGAAATTTGGAAGGGCTTCACCGAGGAATTTGGCTTCTTGAAGGGATATTTATAATAAAAGAATGAAAAGAGAGTGTGCTTGACATCCAATTTTCTTAATTAGAGCATCTCCAACCACCCTATTGTGGGTTTAGAAAAAATGGATGCCACATAGGAATGACAAGCTTTCATTTTAAAAATCTTTCTCCAATGCAAATGTAGAATAAATCATGAAGTTGACATGGTAATGACATGGCAAAGACAATGTAAAGTTAGTTGTCTAGATCTAGACAATGCACTTCACAATGACTTTGTCTCCACATCATCAATTATAAATAGAAATATTTATAAAAAAATGAAGTAGTGGAGGAGTTGTCTTGGATGTTGGAAAAAATACTTTTTATTGTTTTCTTAATACTTTAGCATTGGAGAACACTTTTTTATCTCAGTGTCTTGTGTGAATATCATCTTGCCACATAGGAAAGACATTGTCTTGTGCCTCATGCCATATAGGAATCACAACACAAAATAAGACAATAGGGCTGTAGATGCTCTTATCAAAGTGACATCAACATATTACCGATCTGTCATTGGATATTTTGTTGTATTTGGAGCTCTAATCAATTTATTCATAAGTTTTCTATTAGGTCATCCTTTGGTCATTTGTTTTAACCTTTCTACCTGATTAATTCTACTAGTTTGTTTATTATAGACTTTTTATGAGCTCTATTCATTTGGTGGAGGCAAGGCAAGGTCGGCTCCAGCATTTTGGAGGCCCTAGACTAGTCCCATAAATGAAGTCCTAGACAAGTTCCATAAATGAGGTCCTCATCCCTCTATATAAATTTTTTATAAATTCAAAATCCAACAAATCCAATAAATGTTGAATGAAATATATTTATTCCTTGAACACACATAAATTATTTCCAAGATTCAATAAATTAAGCAACTCCAAGTTCTAATGTATTACATAAATGATGAAAAATAACACTAAACTAAATCTAAGAAGAAAATATTTCATACTCTTCTCGTTTTTTATGAGCAAATTCTCAATTAAACCATTATGATTAAGTTTATCTATTATTCTTTTCCTCAATAGACAACATGGCCAAATCGTTTAATTTAAACCTATATGTTAACATAGTTGATCCGAGGTAGCTTTTTATCAACTTCTACTTGGTGAAACTTCTTTCGACAGTAGCTACTATAACTAGACCCTAGATAACTGGACCAGATTCATCAGAAAAAAATAAATTGCTTCAAAAAAAATTCAAAATAAATGGGGCCCCCTTGTGGGAGGAGGCCCTAGACGGCTGCCTAGCCAGCCTCCCCCTGGAGCTGGCCATGGGTGGAGGGGGGTCGATTTTACTAGGTTTTCCTGTTGGGTTGATTTAGTTTTTGGTATATTCCAAACATTTTTCCCATGTGGCAGTTTTTAATCATTAAGTGCTGGCACATTTTTTGATTTTTTGAGTCTCCAAAGACATCCGTGCATGCACGAAGCATCCTGGAGTCCGAGTCTGAACGACAAAAAGCAACTTACTTTCTAGGTGAACACCCCCACATGGCACCCACAAGTGCCCCACCACACCCCATGTGTACACCTCAACACATGCAAAGCAATACATTGAGATACCCACTTGGAGGTGTAGCCGATGTGGGTCTATTTTACACTAGTCCAAAGGCAAAAACACCAACAATCCTCCACATATCTCAATATATGTGGATTGAGCGTTCCCCACATTGACTGCACATCATGCATTACGATAGATGTCGCTACGACTTGAATCTTTCCACATGGGTTAAATAACAACATGATGCAAGAATGGACTAAGCCCTAAATTTTGTACCATTACATCAATTTTTTCTACTCACGTAATGACAACAACTGTATTTCTGGCTGCATATTAAAGGCCCTGTTCCAGCTTGATTTCGGTGCATGTATATTGGATGTTTAAATGGTTTCCCTCAAGAGATGGCCTATATCTCTATCCATACACTCTAGGTGAGTTCTTTTAAAGAGTCTTGGCATGAAGCCTTTCGCTTTCTTGTGGTGCTACGTCGCTATGACATGGCCCAAAGCCGAGACAATGTCTCATGTGGTGTCATACCACTATAGCATGAGTCCCTACCTCTTTGTAGTGCCAAAATACCCAGCATAAAGTCTTTTGCTTCCTTGCGGTGTTACGCCGCCGTGGCATGGCTCACGTAGCCGAGGCTTTACCCTTTCTAGGTACCACATGTGGTGTTCCTCCACTGTATCATGGAGTACTAAGCTCCTTTGTAGTAATGTGCTACCCATGCTTCCTATAAAGCACGTCAGACATCCTAAATACCTAAGAACTCATTAACGCTTCCAAGTCATCCTCTCACAGGATATTGTTCTATACAAAGAAACAGAAGACAACAGTAGTTATGGGTTTGTAACCCCGTATTTCCCAAAGGATTACCCACTGTCAACAGTGATTCTGGGTCCGTAACCCCATAATTCCCAAAGGATTACTCACTGTTCCTGATATTCTTCCAGTCAAAGATCCTTCTTTGAAATAAAAGCTAGATGTCGAGTAGATTTCTCTTTGAACTAATAGCATAAAACTTTGTAGTATAATTACAATGACATAATATCAGAGTATCTTCAAGCTTATTTTACATGCTGTGTCTTCAACCAGCTGGCAGTTGAGACCTTTGGAGAATAGATCTGCCAGATTCTGTAAGCCCCCTGAATTTCAGGATTTATTTTAAATTTTCTGAATGGATTATTTTTGATAAATATTTTATTATTTAATTGTTTTGATCATTAATGTTCCTTTCCGTGACTTTGACTTGTAGAGCGTCAGGGATGCCAATCTCTGTAAACTCTCTTTACGAGTTTTGTAGTAGACAATATTATCTTCATTTTGATATATCGTGTCCCACTTAAATCCGTTCGCTTGTGCTCTTTTTGTATCGCACAACTTTGGGTCAACTTAGACCAATTAATCGTTGAATAATTATTCTCACTTTTATCTTTGATCATCATTTGCACGTTGTCGTGACTTTTAATTTAGGAGCACCAGACCAGTCGTTTTCTCAGAACCAACTTCTCATGAATGATCTACTCGAGACGCTCTTCACCCATGACCTTCGTGTCCCACTCAGACACTCTATTTTGTGCTTCATTTCCTTCGTACAACTTTCTGTTCAATTTAGGCCAATTAATTATCTACCGTAAAATCTAATTTATTTTCCAATTTAATTTTGGGACCCGATATCGATCCAACCGGTCAACCCAAAGTATGGACGTGGCCCATATGAAGCCTACTACCCATATAAAACTTGTGTCCCATTTATTTGAGTCTCGCATGTTATTTATTTATCCATGATTATAAATACCTATTTTAATTCAATTATTGTCCCCTGTCCGATTTCGACCCGACCCGGCTCGACCGAACCCGAACCCAAGCTCCATGTTGTAGTCTCATGACTGCCCAAATACCCCACATAATATTTTACTTTTTCCTATTTTAAAAATATCTCTTCCTCTTTTACAAATATATCATTTTTAATTCATATATATATACACACATATATATAAATAAACATCTCTCTCTCTCCTAACACCTACACACACCACCTTACCCCTCCACCTCACAGCACAACACACCCCCAACAGTGGCCGACCTCCTTTTTCTTCCCTCTCTCTTCAAATAAAATCTCTCCCTCTCTCTAAATATCTCTCTCACTCTTTCTATATATATAATATATATACACACACACATACACACTCTCTCCTTCTCTTCTTCTTCTTCTCCCTCACCCTCACGTACACCACCACCACCATGAACTCCACCACCCACAGCCTCCATCTCCTCCTTCTTCTCCTCCTCCTCCTCCATTCTTCATTACCATCTCCACCATCACCACTATTTTTTATCATCACCATCACTAATATTATCATAACTACCACTACCTTTTGCCACCACTTCCACCTCTGCCACCACCGGCGATCGTGCCACCGCCATGCCTCGGCCTAGCACACCCCCGCGCAAGTAGCAGCAGCTGCAACAGCAAGCGGCAGCAGCAGCAGTGCGCATGCGTGCACGCACAAACGCGCGCTGCCGCGGTGGCCGTGCGCCACCACGTGGCCGGCCCGCCCCCGCGAGCTCCCCACGCCTCCGATAAACTCAGGCGACCCCCTAGGTGCGTCGCCTCCCTCCACGGTGTGACGTATAGCCGATTCGTGTGTTTGGCATGGGTTTCCGTCGTGACGAGCTCGGAAACGAAGTTGAAATGGCGTCCAGTCGTAGCAACTTTGCACACATTTTTTGAGAAATCTGACCGTTGGATCGGCGACTCTTTGCTCCGTCACAATCTCGGTATATCCATCTTCACTCCCCTCAAGTTTCGTCCGTTAATTACGTCGTTTGATACCTCAAAAATGGCCACCAAGTTGACACTTTAAATTGAACTGTTTTTGGACTGTTTTGTGGAGCCGACTTCGTCAGCTCGTAACTCCACCGTCGCAGATCTGGTTGACACGCTACCAGTTTTTGTGTGCAACTGGTATAACCCTCTTCCTGTCCCTTAAGTTTTGTTTCATTATAAGCACGTTCGGTTAGTCGAATTCGACGCCAAAGTTGGCCGTCCGAATTTTTTAATTTGTACTTGTTAAATTTTATTTTTGAATCTGGGACTCCGGATTCAATTTCTGACACCACCAGTAGACTCGTGGCGTCGTTCTGGCATATTTTCATATAAAGTTTGCTTGATTTGGAGAACGTGGACCCTGGCACGCATTTCGGTACAAGGCGGGTCCTACATTCCGAGTCAATGGGTCACTTTGAGATCGGCTCCCCGGAATCCAAGTCCGGATATACCATTGATTCCGTAACGTCATTTTGGACTCATTGACATATAATTTGCTGAGTTTTGAAGACATTTTCTCTGACATGTATTTCGGTGCAAACCATATTCCAAATGTCCCCGTCAACGTGTCATTTTGAGATCGTCACATCGAAATCCTATTTTGAGCATACCGTTGGGTTCGTATAATCATTTTGGATTCGTGGACATATAATTTGCTAGGTTTTGTAGACTTCTATTTCGATACGTTTTTCGGTACAAAGTGTGTCCAACGGCGAACATCATTTTGACCCAAAATTACCGTTTTGCCCATGTATCCAAATTGACTTATGGGTAGGATATTCTAGCTAATTTGACCATTTTGGACACGTTGGTGATAATTATTTTATCATCCGACAACATCTGTAGATTTTGTTTATGTATCATCCTTAATTTGTAATTAATTATTTTTCCAAAAATTGTTACTTTCTATTTTTGAATTTTTATATATATTTTAATTGCTGTAAAAATATGAAAACAATTATATCTAAATACTATGTTAATTTATCTAATTTATAATAATTTTTCCAGCATTTAATAAGTATTTTTGGCATTTTATAAAAATAGGAAAACAAAACTCATTTTCAGGATACATGTCTTTGCTGATTTTTAATAAATATCTATGTGGGTTTATAAATTCCAGAAAAATTAGTATAAATTTTTATAATTAAAAAGGATCATTTTGGTACTTTATTTTGTGTATATTTGAGCTTTTTGTCTATCTCAAAAATTGTTGGAACTCAGTGTACAGTTTGATTTATTTATTGAATAAGTTACGACTTACCAAGTTTTGTGTTAATTTGAGTTATTGTAGTATTGGACCACCCCCTACACTAGTGTAAAGACCCTAGGAAGTTAGTTTGGGTATTGTGTCACCCCACATTAGACTTTTATGCTAGGTCCCCACTTGGCTAGTATCCAGTTAGGAGTCGTGTCACACCACTAGTGTAATCTTGAACATAACTTAGATGCTGAGTTTGTATATAATATTGACAGGACACCGGACATCTATATCTTCGTATTAGTATTCTTGCTTTTCTCGATGCAAGTACCTCTGTAAACTCATTTACTATCTTTTAATGCTAGAACATGTTACAATACTGATCCTTGAGGTAGCAATTTAAATCTTCACATGTTGTATTACTTTCAGTACATACCATCCTTAGGACAGTTATCATATCTTCACATGCTTCTTACTGGTTCTCAGTACATGTCATGCTTTAAACTGCTCTGAATATCCACTATATTTTATACTGCTCTCAGTACCTACCATGCTTATACTGCTTCCAGTGTCTTTCACATATTTTATACTGTTCTCGTATCACTCACATGTTAATAAAAACGGGTTAAGGAGAAACTGTTAGTAGTGTACGTGATCATGCCCCCTTCTCCGTATGTATTTACCGAGTACTATTACATTCTATATGTACCTTTGTCGTATGTCTGCTCCCGCATTTGTGTATGGACATACACCGATGCCGTTAAGGGTACGTATGTACACTTCATAAAATTGATATGTACTACGGTACATCCTATTTTACCTATTGACTGATCACTCACCTACTATAGTTTTAAAACATTAAAATGAATATGTATTGCCATGATAAAATGTATCTAAAACTGAATAAATCAAGATATGCCATGTTCCCTATGTTACTATGATACTGTGATCCCAGTTGTAACATGAGGCCATATTTTCTAGTATTTCCTGTTTTATAGATTATCACACCATGTTTCTTGTTGTACATCTCTTTCGTTATATATTCAGTACTTTAGTTGTAGAGGTTGTACTTGCTCCCGTCCTGACAGGATAACGTTGTAGGTTTACTTTTCGAGGAGGAAATGCTATGTGTTACATATTATGGCACTGATTTTGAGGACCTGGCCTTAGCTCCAGAAGAGGCCCCAGCGGGGAACCTTGCTTAGATATTTTTTTTCATGTGTTTTGAGATTTAGACTTTGGTCTATACTTATATTTGAATACTGGACTTTGTCTCCAGTTAGATACTTTGGAAGTGTATTTTAAGTCTGTGCTTGTTTACTTTCGATTATAGATGTCGTGTTGTGATGAACCTTTTAAATGTGATATTAGAACTGTTAGCAGCTTAGATCCTTTATTGTCTATTCTTAGAACAGCATACTATGCTTTAACAAGCGTAGTCTGGACATGGCTCGGCCCGGCCCAATAATTTGGGTAACGGGTCGTGACATATTTTTAATGGCGGCCCATGCAGGTCCAGAAATAAATTGTTTGGTTACACCAAGCATGCCTGCAATTCGGATCTAGGACAACTTGTTCACACTAGGAATAAACATTTAGAACACCAAGAGGATTTCTAGGATTACAACATAGGAAAACACATCACAGCATAGGACCGTTAACTATATTTAGTCTCTTGTTTGAAATTCAGTGGGTTACAATTTTGACCAGGATAGTACCCTTGGGATGACCCCTGAGGATCTCACTCTAATCTTTTCCAGAAATCTGTTTCCACTTGTTTTCATTTGCTCTTCCTTAATTCATTGTTGAGTTTAATTTTTGATTTTTATTGTTGACTTTGATCTTGCATCGTGATAAATTTTGTGGATTGAATTATGATATATCCTGATAAGGTAAATGTCTGCTTTAGTTATGGAGATTAGAATTTATCGTAGCCATATTAGCTGGTATGACAAAAACATAGGGCTTGATTTTGGGTATACTTATCTTAGTTATAGAATTTAGATTTTCTCGCAGCCATACCAGTTGGCGTGGCAAGAATTCTAGATAATATGATTTTAGGGTGTATACCTTATTTTTGACCCTATCGTTTATTGCATCTAAGCTTACTGGTGTGGCAAAAATTCTGGCAACATGATTTCAGGAAGATGTGTATGGTTATCAAATCATATCTCAACTTGGTTCACTTTGTTATGACCGAATAAACAAGAACAAATTCTTATTATCATTCTTCTCCATCTTGATTAACTCTGTTCTATCTACATCTACAACTAGGACTATAGGCTCTCTAGGACTCTCCAACAGGATTGTTTTCATGTTATCTTTTGGACATAATTATTTTTGTATTCCATCTTTCCTATGACTTGACTAAACTCTTCTTCGTTAACCTCTTGGGTAATTCTTCTCGTTATGCATCTCGTTGTATTCGTACCATTCTTGGAGATATTCCAATGAACTTTTCTGTCTTGCTTGACCTTTAACTTGTTTGGACACTATTATGGATTGCTTGACCCAGTCTTAGGCCTTGTTACCTTCTATTTGTTAAGCGACCGAAATAGCCAAACCTTGTTAACTGATTCTGTAGTATAACTATAAATGTATTGTGTGATTGTGATAAATACTTTTCCTAGGGATTGGTTAGATTAAGCTTATAGGACAAGTATGAGTGACTGACTGTAGTAGACTTGGAAACCATTAAGAACGATTGTATTGATAGTATGACTTGATGATAGGGTATCTAAGATGGAATAATGAGATATTATATTGTTGTGATTACAGAATGAGGATCCGAATCATGTACTTACAAATTGAGGATTTAGCATTTGTAGAATTTTGGTTGGTTATCTATAGCTAATTACATATGATTAGAGGGTAGATCGATATGTGGAATGATATAGAATAAGTTAGAATGGGATATAATGTTGCATACGAGATCGAAAAGATATCAGTTAAAAAGACAAGGAACAAGACAAAGACATATGTACATTAGTAATTAATAAATTGGGAGTTTTGAAATCGAGGAATTATATTCGGAGGACTTATTGAGTAAAAGAAGAAGGCTCTACGCCAAGGATAAGAATTGAACGTATAATTTCAAGAAGAAACTGTAGGAAAGGATTGGCGACAAATAATACAAAGGGCCTGTGGATTGATATAATATGGATACTTAGGATACGATAAGGAAATCCAGTATTTACAATTGAGGTTAAAGATATGGTTGATGATTAAGCATTTTAGGCTTATAAACATACCTAGAGAATGTCCTATAGTTTAGGGTATACATAAATGTTTCATGTTAGTATGAAAGATTCTAAAGGATATATGACGTAGTTATGATAGAAGGACCATTGTTGAACCTGAACCAAAAAGATTGTAAGAGAAACGGAAGAGATGATTACAAGGGTAGCAGATTGAGTATCGTAGCCAGAGCAGCTACATGTTATAGTTTGACCTATTGGATGATTTTTAACTTCGAGGATGAATTTCTTGTAAGGTGGGTAGGATGTAAGCCCCCTGAATTTCAGGGTTTATTTTAAATTATCTGAATAAATTATTTTTGATAAATATTTTATTATTTAATTATTTTGATCATTAATGTTCCTTTCTGTGACTTTGACTTCTGGAGCGTCAGGGATGCCAATCTCTGTAAACTCTCTTTACGAGTTTTGTAATAGACAAGATTATCTTCGTTTTGATATATCGTGTCCCACTTACATTTGTTCCCTTGTGCTCTTTTTGTATCCGCAACTTCGGGTCAACTTAGACCAATTAATCGTTGAATAATTATTCCCACTTTTATCTTTGATCATCGTTTGCACGTTGCCGTGACTTTTAATTTAGGAGCACTAGACCAGTCTTTTTCTCAGAACCAACTTCTCATGAATGATCTACTCGAGACGCTCTTCACCCATGACCTTCGTGTCCCACTCAGACACTCCATTTTGTGCTTCATTTCCTTCGCATAACTTTCGGTTCAATTTAGGCCAATTAATTATCAACCGTAAAACCTGATTTATTTTCCAATTTAATTGGGGACCCGACATCGATCCAACCAGTCAACCCAAAGTATGGACGTGGCCCATATGAAGCCTACTACCCACATGATACTTGTGTCCTATTTATTTGAGTCCCCGCATGTTATTTATTTACCCATGATTATAAATACCTATTTTAATTCAATTATTGCCTCCTGTCCGATTTCGACCCGACCCGGCTCGACCGAACCCGAATCCAAGCTCCATATTGTACTCTCATGACTGCCCAAATACCCCACACATTATTTCTCTTTTTTCTATTTTAAAAATATCTCTTCCTCTTTTACAAATATATTATTTTTAATTCTTATACACACACACACACACACACACACACACACACACACACACACACACACACACACACACACACACATATATATATATATATAAATATCTCACTCTCTACTAACACCTACACACACCACCTCACCCCTCCACCTCACAGTATAACACCCCCCCAACAGTGGCCGACCTCCTTTTTCTCCCCTCTCTCTTCAAATAAAATCTCTTCCACTCTCTAAATATCTCTCTCTCACTCTTTCTATATATATAATATATATACACACATATATATACACACTCTCTTCTTCTCTCCTTCTTCTTCTCCCTCACCCTCACGTACACCACCACAACCGTGAACTCCACCACCCACAGCCTCCACCTCCTCCTTCTTCTCCTCCTCCTCCTTCATTCTTTATCACCATCTCCACCACCATCACCATTATTTTCATCATCACCATCACCAATATTATCATAAACACCACTACCTTTAGCCACCACTTCCACCTCCGCCACCACCAGCGACCGCGCCATCATCGTGCCCCGGCCTAGCACACCCCCGCGCAAGCAGCATCAGTTGCAACAGCAAGCAGTAGCAGCAGAAGTGCGCATGCGCGCGCGCGCAAACGCGCGCTGCCGCGGTGGCCGTACGCCACCACGTGGCCGGCCCACCCCCGCGAGCTCCCCACGCCTCCGACGAACTTAGGCGACCCTCTGGGTGCGTCACCTCCCTCCCAGGCACGACGTATAGCCGATTCGTGGGTTTGGCACGGGTTCCCATCGTGACGAGTTCGGAAACGAAGTTGAAATGGCGTCCCGTCGCAGCAATATCGCGCATGTTTTTCGAGAAATCTGACCTTTAGATTGGTGAACGCTTTGCTCCATCACAATCTTGGTATATCCATCTTCACTTTCCTCAAGTTTCGTTCGTTAATTACGTCGTTTGATACCTCAAAAATGGCCACCAAGTTGACACTTTAAATTGAACTATTTTTGGATAGTTTTGTGGAGCCGACTTCGTCAGCTCGTAACTCCGCCGTCGTAGCTCCGGTTGGCGCGCTACCAGTTTCTATGTGCAGTTGGTATAACCCTCTTCCTGTCCCTTAAGTTTTGTTTCATTATAAGCACGTTCGGTTGGTCGAATTCGACGCCAAAGTTGGCCGTCCGAATTCTTTAATTTGCACTTGTTAAATTTTATTTTTGAACCCGGGACTCCGAATTCAATTTCTGACACCACCAGTAGAATCGTGGCATCATTCTGGCATGTTTTCATATAAATTTTGCTTGATTTGGCGAACGTGGGCCCTGGCACGTATTTCGGTGCAAGGCGGGTCCCATACTCCGAGTCAACGGGTCACTTTGAGATCGGCTCATCGGAATCCAATTTCGGTTATACCGTTGAGTTAGTATCGTCATTCTGGACTCGTTGACATATAATTTACTGAGTTTTGAAGACATTTGCTCCGCCACGTATTTCGGTGCAAATCGGATTCCAAATGTCCGCGTCAACGTGTCATTTTGAGATCGGCACATCAGAATCCTATTTTGAGCATACCGTTGGGTTCGTATCATCATTCTGGATTTGTGGACATATAATTTACTAGGTTTTATAGACTTCTTTTTCGACACGTATTTCGATGCAAAGTGTGTCCAACGGCGGACATCATTTTGACCCAAAATTACCGTTTTGCCCCTGTATCTAAATTGGACTTATGGGTAGGCTATCCTAGCTAATTTGACCGTTTTAGACACGTTGGTGAGAATTAATTTATCATCCGACAACATCTGCAAATTTTGTTTATGTATCATCCTTAATTTGTAATTAATTATTTTTCCAGAAATTGTTACTTTCTGTTTTTGAATTTTTATATATATTTTAATTGCTGTAAAAATCTGGAAAAAATTGTATTTAAATACTATGTTAATTTATCTAATTTACTTTAGTTTTTCCAGCATTTAATAAGTACTTTTGGCATTTTATAAAAATAGGAAAATAAAACTTATTTTCAGGATACATGTGTTTGCTGATTTTTAGTAAATATCTATGAGGGTTTGTAAATTCTAGAAAAATTAGTATAAATTTCTATAATTAACAAGGATCATTTTAGTACTTTAATTTATGATATTTGAGCTTTTTGTCTATCTCAAAAATTGTTGGAACTCAGTGTACAGTTTGTTTTATTTATTGAATAAGTTACGACTTACCAAGTTTTGTGTTAATTTGAGTTATTGTAGTATTGGACCACCCCCTGCACTAGTGTAAAGACCCTAGGAAGTTAGTTTAGGTATTGTGTCACCCCATATTGGACTTTTATGCTATGTCCCCACTTTGCTAGTATCCAGTTAGGAGTCGTGTCACACCACTAGTGTAATCTTGAACATAACTTAGATGCTGAGTTTGTATATAATATTGACAGGACACTGGACATCTATATCTTCGTACTAGTATTCTTGCTTTTCTCGAGGCAAGTACATCTACAAACTCATTTACTATCTTTTAATGCTAGAACATGTATTAATTAACCCTATTACAATACTGATCCTTGAGGTAGCAATTTAAATCTTCACATGTTGTATTACTTTCAGTACTTGCCATGCTTAGGACAATTATCATATCTTCATATGCTTCTTACTGATTCTCAGTACATGTCATGCTTTAAACTGCTCTGAATATCCACTACGTTTTATACTGCTCTCAGTACCTACCATGCTTATACTGCTTCCAGTGTCTTTCACATGTTTTATACTGTTCTTGTATCACTCACATGTTAATAAAAACGGGTTAAGGGAAAACTGTTAGTAGCGTACGTGATCATGTCCCCCTTCTCCGTATGTATTTACCGAGCACTGTTATATTCTATATGTACCTTTATCGTATGTCTTCTCTCGCGTTTGTGTATGGACATACACCGATGCCGTTAAGGGTACGTATGTACACTTCAGAAAATTGATATGTACCACGGTACATCCTATTTTACCTATTGACTGATCACTCACTTACTACAGTTTTAAAACTTTAAAATGAATATGTACTGCCATAATGAAATGTATCTAAAACTGAATAAGTCAAGATATGCCATGTTCCCTATGTTACTATGATACTTTGATCCCAGTTGTATCATGAGGCCATGTTTTCCAGTATTTCCTGTTTTATAGACTTATCACATCATGTTTCTTATTGTACATCACTTTCATTATATATTCAGTACTTTAGTTGAATAGGTTGTACTTGCTCCCGTCCTGACAGGATAACGTTGTAGGTTCACTTTTCGAGAAGGAAATGCTATGTGTTATATATTATGGCACTGATTTTGAGGACCTGGCCTTAGCTCCAGAAGAGGCCCCAATGGGGAACATTGCTTAGATATTTTTTTCATGTGTTTTGAGATTTAGACTTCGGTCTATACTTATATTTGGATAATGGACTTTGTCTCCAGTTAGATACTTTGGAAGTGTATTTTTAAGTCTGTGCTTGTTTACTTTCGCTTATAGATGCTGTGTTGTGATGAACCTTTTAAATGTGATATTAGAACTGTTAGCAGCTTAGATCCTTTATTGTCTATTCTTAGAACAGCTTACTACGCTTTAACAAGCGTAGGCTGGACATGGCTCGGCCCGGCCCAACAATTTGGGTAACGGGTCGTGACAGATTCTCCTGGCTTCGAACATCAACCACGATAATGAATCCTCATTTGATAAGATTATTTACCGCCATGTGCCTTAGACGTAAAGTCCTTTTTTTGTCATTGAAGAAGTCATTCGATGCCACTGTTGCAGTCATCTGGTTGTCGCTGTATGTCGGTACCGCTGGTATTGATGCACCAACCATTGGAAGATCATACATGATCTCTTAAAGCCATTCTGCTTCATCTGCTGCAGCAACCAGTGTATAGAACTCAGATTTTGTAGAAGACTGTGAATGCATAGTCTGCTTCTTTAATTTCCCCAATATAACATCTCTACCCATAGAGAATATATATCCTCATGTGGACCTTTCACTCTCCACTTCTAAGCACTAGATCGTATTACTGAAGCCTTCTACTACAGTTGGATCTTCGCAGTAGTGAAGTGCATACTTCTGGGTCCTCTTGAGGTATCTCATTACCCTCTTCACAGCGTTATAATGCTCCACACCTGGATTGCTCGTGAACCGACTCAGCATCCCTACAACAAAAGCTATGTCAGGCCTTGTGGCTGTAAAACCCCTATTTTTTAAATTATTTTTATTATTTTATTAGACTTCAAATTTAATGTATACAATTTATGGTTTTGATTAATTATTAAAAATGACCTTTGCCATTGTTGTGTTTTGAGCACAAGACGACCATGAATTTTGGCACGAAAGATGTAGCAGTGTGCTTTGACCAGTATATTAGCCATGTCGTGGGAGGTTTAGCCATAGTTCAGTCCGAACTAGGAAAACCAGGCCGAGTTGTGAAATAACGCATTTAAAATATTTTTATTTAGATATTAATTTATATATTGATTTTTAGATGACCCGGTTTGTCCAATTCAGCCCGAACCGGGCCCGAACCAAATTTAAGCCCATGTGAGCAGGTGGGGTGACCAAGGTGGCCATGTAGGAATATTTTATGTATATACAAATATTTTTTAAATTACTTTAGAATTTTATGTGCAATTTCTAATTTTTTAATTATTCGTACTATTATTGGTATTTTATTATTAAATAATATCGTGCAATATTTGTACAAATTTTTGGACCCGGATAAGGGTGCGCGGTATAAGTTCACCCATTGAAAAGATTTTATTAATTTATTATTATTAAAATTTATTTTACGAAGATTTAGTAAACATGTTTTCCGATTTAAATATTATTACTATTTTGAGTTGAATTATTAAGGATTGAATTTATATATATATGTAGATATGTTCAAATATATTAAATAATTAGATAGTTGACTTTTAAATGGTATTTGGATTTTAAATAGATTTTTGGTGTATTTATGGATATGTACATAGATATGTATATATATATATATATATATATATATATATATATATATATATATTATATATATATATATATATATATATATATATATATATATTTTTATATATATATATATATATATATATATATATATATATATATAATGAAGTATTTAAGAAAAAAGTAAAAGATTTTAAAAAAAAGAAAAAAATATAAACCAAGTGGTCGTCCCCACCATGTGGGAGCCGACCACACAACAAAAGCAAAGAGCAGCAGCATAGCTAGATCATAAATGGGGCCGACCCCATTAGCAATTAGTAGCAGCAAGCTACATTGGCCGAACCCCCTCTATTCCATGTATATATATATATATATATATATATATATATATATATATATATATGCGAGTTTTAGCAAATCAAACCCTAATTTCTTCCTCCTATCTCCTTTCTTCCTCGTCCTCTCTTCTCGGTGTGTGTGCCCAATCTCGCTTTTGCGACAGCAGCCCCGCCTCATGGTCGCCATGGCAACAACAACAAACACCCACAACAACGACAGTTTTTAATATCGAGGTACTCGACTTCTCCAATTAATTTCTCTTCCAATTCTTGTCCGTTTTTTAGATTAGTAAATTCCTGTAGAAAGCCCACATGACCCTCCAACATTCCCTTCAAATAGTTTTATTTATTCTGTAATAAATTCCAGGTTTAATTAGATTAAAATCACGAAAAATCAGTTTTCAAAAACTTAAAAACCCCGGTACGAGGTACGTCCCGACAAACCGGGCGACCCCGTCGCAAACCGAGAGTACCGAAGGGTCCGTATCGACTTTACGGACGTGCGGGCTTTGACGAAATTCAAGTTGGTTGCGTGTACGCGACGAATTTGATCCGTATCCGTCAATTTTTTCCGTATCGGGCCTTTTTGATATTTCTCAATTACTTCGTGTACACTCATCAAATTGCGACAAAACTTGCGCCATTGGACTCGAAATATTTTTCTGGTCCTGTATGCCAAGTTTGGTCCGATTCTGAGACCGTTGACTGGGACGCCATTTTGGCGGGCCCACAATTCCACTGAACGGGCGATTTTGTGCACGGCTCATTGGAATCCAAAATTGGACTTACCATTGAGTTCGTCTCGGAAAAGCAAATTTGTAGACATTTAGTTTGACGACTTTAGAGACCGTAGGTTCTGGCATGTATTTCGGTGGAAAGCGGGTCCAACGGCGGACATCGTTTTGACTCAAAATTACGATTTTGCCCCTGTACCAGAATTTAACTTTTGGACAGGCGTTTCCTAGGCATATATGTTATTCCAAACTCGTTCGTGATATTTGTTTCAGCATCCGGAGCTCCTTGTGGATTTTGACTTTCGTTTTGACGATTCTGACTGTTGGATTTGCTACATCTCGCACCACCCTCAGGCGACACCTTGCCATTTGCTGTTTATTTATTTTAGCTCATATTTTATGCATTATTCATTATTTTCTTTATGCAAAAATAAACTGTGATACATGGCATAACCTGTTAGAACTTACTGTTCAGTTTTATTTTCTGCTATGTATTATTTTTCTTACACATTAAACCTACATTGACGGGACCACCTTGTGTGTTACATTCATAGGCCTTGACACATTTATAACACGTTATTGTGAGTCACATATAGGACTCGGACATGCGTGATTGGCTAGCCACCAGTACGTATAAGTCGTGCGTTAGAAAATAACTGCTAATAGAATTGCATGCTAGAAGACTTAGCAGTTATGAGTTGGCATTGGGCGGGGAGAACATGATTAGCAGTTGACTACCACCCTATCTATCGTAGACTCGCTCACTACTGAGGAACGATAGGTAGACTATATGCTATAGACTCGCTCGATACCGAGGAATAGTATATGGTGTTGTGACTCGCTACTGGTATTTTTTTGACTTGACCCGGTAGTCATGCGACCATGAACTGTTCTTAAAACTGCATTCACTTAGAACGGTTAGTATATCATATCCGTTAGGTATGAGTACTCTTGGTTTGGGTGCTTGTATCTGACCGTAGCATGGAACAATAACTTGTCGCGAATTAGTTCGTCTCATCTTGTCCTTGTTTGGTTGTAGGTGTGACTTACTACTTCGATGAGAAGGTATTGAACCTTGTTGGGGTCCGGATACCATATTGGATTCATAGCATGAAAAGATACGTCATCGTGAATTAGTTTACCATCTCCTGTCCTTGTTTGGTTGGAGGGATGGTACGCTAGTTCAATAGGTGCGTGTTGGACCATGTTATAATTCAATTAACTTATTTATTTGAGCAATATTTATTCAGTTTATATGGCATGATATTATGTGTCTTGTTACGTCCCTCTGAGGACCTGGTTATCTCTCCAGGTGTGTGTTCTTGTCTTTCGCAGGTGCTCTAGCTCTAGCTGTGACCATCTCTATTTCTTCGAGGATGATTGCGCTTAGATCGTCTTCGCTTCGCTAGCCAAAAATTATTCTTTTATATATCTTGTATTTCTTTTCATAGTTGGTAGTGGATTTGTCTCCGCCCAACTATATGTATCAATGACAATTCATTATCATTATATGACATCTTTTATTCTTATATTTTGTGGATGAGATTATATTACTCTTGGTTACTGCATTTTACAGCTTATGTATTCATACGAGGTTTCCATATATTGGAGTATACTTCGTATGTATACAGCTGGCATGTCTATGTACCTAGTCCTACGTATTTTGGGACTGGGGCGTTACATGTTTTTGTGGTGGCCCATGCAGGTCAAGTTTATCACTTCGATTACGTAATTGTACCGATGTGAGCCTGCAACATAGGATTAGAATCTAGGAATCTCATCCATACAGCTTGACCTCTTCCCTTGGCTTCAAATTCCGAACTCTCGTTCGACTTCCTTGAATTGCATCTTCCTTGATTCCTTTCTACCGTTGATTCTTATTTTCTTGCTTAGTGTCAACTAGGAAGATGACTACACTAGTATATGCTCATAGGTCAAACACATGGCTAGAATGGTTATATTGGTAATTGGAATACATTCAAGACTCTAATTGAGTTAAAAAGACTTTTTTTAGTGTGATTTAATGATTAGTAATTGGTAAAGTAGGATATTACCCCAAAAAGTTTTAACCTTGAGATTTCTAAGTAGTAATCACCGGAGGATTGATAGAATCTTATTGGATACTACAAGAATATTGTTAGAACCTATATACAACTGATTTAAGAAATTGAGTTGATTTTGAGGTTTGATATCATGAATTATTGGATTATAGTTATACATCTTTGAGCGGATATAAAGTTGGTTTGGAAATGATCTTAAGATTGTAAAAGTGGCAGTATGAATTATTTAAATTAAGTCGTACAAGTTGCACTTAATATGTTAATATGATTCAAATTTTAAGTGGAAGTAATGATATTAAAATTTTGGTTAAAATATTTGGAAGATATGAAAACGATTTTTTTAAGAAAAATTTCAAATTTGAAATCGTGTCCTTTGATTGAAGATTTACAAAACTATTTAAATTTTGGGTTTAAAAAGTTGTGATTATGTTTGCATGACTTAGAAGTAGAAGTTATGGTTGGTGAGTGCGTTAAAATATTGAGCGGTAAATTTTAGATTGCTTTATAATATTCTAAGAGTTTATCTAGAGGGTTAATTAAATTTTTAGAGTTTTAAAGTTATGATTTGTTATGGAAGTTTATTTTTATATAGATTCATGATTGATGAACTCTTGAGCTTAAAAGTTGGATTGAAAATATTAATTTTGGAAAAGTTAGTAGTAACGTGATAAAGGTTTACTTCGAGATTATGAAAGGGATTTAATTCTTAAGTCATGATTTAGTTGGACGGCTTAGAGTGAATACAAATTATGGTAGATTTATTTTTGAAAGTTTTTATTAGAAAACTTTGGAGGGGAACTTGAGGTAAAATTTTAAAAGGTAGGCCACCAAGGTAGCCCTAATAAGTTAGAAGTATTCCATACAAAATGCCATGTCACTCATGACTATGATAGTACTATATACACAAGTGTTGTTAGTCATCTACCAAGCTATGCGACAGTATTCCAACCTTGACTTACTCGACCTTCCCTCGTGACCTACTAACCGTTTGCAATTTGAATAGTGATTTGATTGTTCCTTAAACTGTATCCATCTAGGAGACTATTTTCTCTCTAGAATTGTAACCCTAAATTATATTATTGGATTCCTTAATTAATCTTATTTCATGCTTTAACTTGATATTCTTCATTTTATTTTATTTTTGGCATTAATTGTCACATCTTGAACTTCCACTTTCTATTTTAGATCTTTTGACGTCCTTTACTGTGACTTGGATATTTGGGGCACAACACTAGACTTTTTCTTCCAACAAATTTCATATGTAAGACCAAGACAAGTCCACCTTCATGTAGATATATCATGTCCTACTAAAACACGTCTTCTTGTACCCTATTTTCATGATATGACCTTCTGGTCAAAATGGCCAAACTATAACCTCTACCATGACACCAAAATACTTCTCGACTTCAATTAAGAGATCCAACCTTGACTCAATCCCTTAACCCGATAGGTGAATTTTGTTCTACTTGGTTCCTTAAATGCTTAAATTTGTGCTTTATCTTGATTGCTTAACCCATGGTCCCATCCCACTTCTAGTTTAACTCTTGTAAGTTGGGTAGAATACCTCACGGCCTAACAAAGCCTTTGTCCTTGTGACCCATGTTGATAAGTTTGCTTAGACTATAAGTTCAGAGGACCCTAACTTAGCTAGTCAACCAAAACAACTGTATAGGCCCAAACTTCAGGCGAGCCTTGATTTTAAAAGATCTTGGACTATTTAAAATTCCTTCATCAGAACCTCCCTTGCTCATATTTTGACAATCTCATGCTGCTAATGTAGCTTCTGTTTTGCAAGCTTATTTCGTTATCAAGCTTGATCATGACATATTTTATTGGGTGCACCCACTAACATATTATCAAATCAGAACCGGTGCATGATGGTCTGATCAACCTATTGCACTTTGGTTCGCTTATCATATATTATTCTATGCGGATGGAGACATAGTTAAACCTGCCTTAGAGTCTCATCCCGACAGCATTGATAACTCTCTTTTGGATTATTTTTGTCGCCTATGAACTTCTTATTCGTACTCAATAGCATCGTCTTGAACCCTTTATTGTTCTTGTCTTTTACTTATTTTAGAGAGACAAGACACTGTACTTGATAGATAGATCCAAGGTATCACTTTAGTCATGTGGCTATATCCATGCCTTAAACTACTCCTTTTACCCCTCAACCCCATATACCCTATTATTCCTAAATTTCGAGGACGAAATTCTTGTAAGATGGATAGGATGTAAAACCCCAATTTTTTAAAATTATTTTTTTATTTTTTTATTAGACTTCAAATTTAATGTATACAATTTATGGTTTTTATTAATTATTAAAAATGACCTTTGCCATTGTTGTGTTTTGAGCGCAAGACGACAATAAATTTTGGCACGAAAGATGTAGCAGTGTGCTTTGACCAGTATATTAGCCATGTCGTGGGAGGCTTAGCCATAGTTCAGTCTGAACTAGGAAAACCAGGCCGAGTTGTGAAATAACACATTTAAAATATTTTTATTTAGATATTAATTTAGATATTAATTTTTAGATAACCCGGTTTGTCCAATTCAGCCCGAACCAGGCGCGAACCAAATTTAAGCCCATGTGAGCAGGTGGGGTGACCAAGGTGGCCATGTAAGAATATTTTATGTATATACAAATATTTTCTAAATTACTTTAGAATTTTATGCGCAATTTCTAATTATTTAGTTATTCGTACTATTATTGGTATTTTATTATTAAATAATATCGTGCAATATTTGTACAAATTTTTGGACCCAGATAAGGGTGCGCGGTATAAGTTCACCCATTGGAAAGATTTTATTAATTTATTATTATTAAAATTTATTTTGCGAAGATTTAATAAACATGTTTTCCTATTTAAATATTATTACTATTTTGAGTTGAATTATTAAGGATTAAATTTATATATATATATATATATATATATATATATATATATATATATATATATATATATATATATATATATATATATATATGTAGATATGCTCAAATATATTAAATAATTGGATAGTTGACTTTTAAATGGTATTTTGATTTTAAATAGATTTTTGGTGTATTTATGGATATGTACATATATATATATAGATATATATTGAAGTATTTAAGAAAAAGTAAAAGATTTAAAAAAAGAAAAGAAATATAAACCAAGTGGTCAGCCCCACCATGTAAGAGCCGACCACACAACAAAAGCAAAGAGCAGCAGCATAGCTAGCTCATAAATGGGGCCGACCCCATTAACAATTAGTAGCAGCAAGCTACTTTGGTCGAACCCCCTCTATTACATGTATGTATGTATATATATATATATATATATATATATATATATATATATATATATATATATATATATATATATATATATATATATATATACGAGTTTTAGCAAATCAAACCCTAATTTCTTCCTCCTCTCTCCTTTCTTCATCCTCCTCTCTCCTCGACATGCGTGCCCAACCTCGCTGGAGCGACAGCAGCCCCGCCTCACGGTCGCCATGGCAACAACAACAAACACCCACAACAACGGCAGTTTTTAATATCGAGGTACCCGACTTCTCCAATTAATTTCTCTTCCAATTCTTGTCTATTTTTAGATCCATAAATTTCTGTAGAAAGCCCACATGACCCTCCAACATTCCCTTCAAATAGTTTTATTTATTCTGTAATAAATTCCAGGTTTAATTAGATTAAAAATTATGAAAAATTAGTTTTCAAAAACTTAAAAACTCCGGTACGAGGTACGTCCCGACAAACCGGACGACCCCGTCGCAAACCGAGAGTACCGAAGGGTCCGTATCGACTTTGCGGACGTGCGGGCTTTGACGAAATTCAAGTTGGTTGCGTGTACGCGACGAATTTGATCCGTATCCTTCAAATTTTTCAATATCGGGCCTTTTCGATATTTCTCAATTACTTCGTGTACACTCATCAAATCGTGACGAAACTTACGCCATTGGACTCGAAATATTTTTCTGGTCCTGTATGCCAAGTTTGGTCCGATTCTGAGACCGTTGACTGGGACGCCATTTTGACGGGCGCACAATTCCACTCAACGGGCGATTTTGTGCACGGCTCATCGGAATCCAAAATTGGACATACCGTTGAGTTTGTCTCGGAAAAATAAATTTGTAGACATATAGTTTGACGACTTTAGAGACCGTAGGTTCTGGCACGTATTTCGGTGTAAAGCGGGTCCAACGGCGGACATCGTTTTGACTCAAAATTATGATTTTGTCCCTGTTCCAAAATTTAACTTTTGGACAGGCGTTTCCTAGACATATATTTTATTCCAAACTCATTCGTGATGTTTGTTTCAGCATCCGGAGCTCCTTGTGGATTTTGACTTTCGTGTTGACGATTCTGACTGTTGGATTTGCTACATCTCGCACCACCCTCAGGCAAGACACCTTTCCATTTGCTGTTTATTTATTTTAGCTCATATTTCATGCATTATTCATTATTTTCTTTATGTAAAAATAAACTATGATACATGGCATAACCTGTTAGAACTTACTGTTCAGTTTTATTTCCTGCTATATATTATTTTTCTTACACATTAAACCTAGATTTAAGGGACTACCTTGTGTGTTGCATTCATAGGCCTTGACATATTTATACCACATTATTGTGAGTCACATATAGGACTCGGACATGCGTGATTGGCTGGCCACCAGTACGTACAGGCCGTGCGTTAGGAAATAACTGCTAATAGAATTGCATGCTAGAAGACTTAGCAGTTATGAGTTGGCATTGGGCGGAGAGAACATGATTGGAAGTTGACTACCACCCTATCTATCGTAGACTCTCTCGCTACTGAGGAACGATAGGTAGACTATATGCTATAGACTCGCTCGATACTGAGGAATAGTATATGGTGTTATGACTCGCTACTGAGATACTGCATTGGTATTTTTTTGACTTGACCCGGTAGTCATGCGAACATGAACTGTTCTTAAAACTATATTCACTTAGAACGGTTAGGCTACCCTATCCGTTAGGTATGAGTACTCTTGGTTTGGGTGCTTGTATCTGACCGTAGCTTGGAATAATAACTTGTCGCGAATTAGTTCGTCTCATCTTTTCCTTGTTTGGTTGTAGGTGTGACTTACTACTTCGATGAGAAGGTATTGAACCTTGTTGGGGTTCGGATACCATATTGGATTCATAGCATGGAAAGATACGTCACCGTGAATTAGTTTACCATCTCCTGTCCTTATTTGGTTGGGGGGATGGTACGCTAGTTCAATAGGTGCGTGTTGGACCATGTTATAATTCAATTGACTTATTTATTTGAGCAATATTTATTTAGTTTATATGGCATGATATTATGTGTCTTGTTACGTCCCTCTGAGGACCTGGTTATCTCTCCAGGTGTGTGTTCTTATCTTTCGCAGGTGCTCTAGCTCTAGCTGTGACCATCTCTATTTCTTCGAGGATGATTGTGGTTTGATCGTCTTCGCTTCGATAGCCAAAAATATTCTTTTGTATATCTTGTATTTCTTTTCATAGTTGGTAGTGGATTTGTCTCCGCCCAACTATATGTATCAATGACAATTCATTATCATTATATGACATCTTTTATTCTTATATCTCATGGATGAGATTAGATTACTCTTGGTTACTGCATTTTACAGCTTATGTATTCATACGAGGTTTCCATATATTGGAGTATACTTCGTATGTATACAACTGGCATGTCTATGTACCTAGTCCTACGTATTTTGGGACTGGGGCATTACAGTGGCAGTAGTCACATACATCAAACTTCCGATGATGCTTGAATACTCCAACTGTATCTGACGCTTTTCCTTAGATTTGGCTTTAGTTTCTTTTCACACCTATATGGCATATCGATCCTTGGAAGATCTTGATGCCCATAACGTATGAGCATCTTTATAATTTAATGAGACTGTGATAATCTATTCCAATTTTTGTCCAGATGATCTTTATCCCTAGGATAACATCAGCTTCCCCTACGTCCTTCATTCTGAACTTAGACGAGAGGAACTTCTTTGTCTCAATGATACTTGCTAGATCTGTAGCCAAGATCAGCATGTCATCCACATATAGATAAACGGTAACTCCTCTCCCGTCAACGAACATTGTGTACACACACTTGCCCGTCTCGTTGACCTTGTAGCTATTTGATCTTATGACTTTATCAAACTTCTCATGCCACATCTTGGGAGCTTGCTTGAGACCATATACGATTTCAACAACTTACAGACTTTGTCTTCAAGTCCCTTGACGACAAAACCATCGAGTTGTTGCATATAAATCTCTTCGGTCAACTCACCATTCAGGAATACAGTTTTAACATTCATCTGATTTATAACTAGCTTGTAAATTGTACTTAGAGCAATCAACATCCTCATGGTCGTCATTTATACTTTTGGAGCATATATGTCAAAATAGTCGATCTCCTGTTTCTGAAAAAAATCCTTCGCTACCAACCTAGCCTTGAACTTGTCTACAGTTCCATCGGCCTTCATCTTTTTTCTTGAAGGTCCATTTACATCCGATTGATTTTTCTCATTAAGGAAGATCGACCAGCACCCACGTGTTGTTGGAGTTTATCGAGTTATACTCATCATTAATAGCCTCCTTCCAAAGGATATCATCTCTGGTCTTCATCGCCTCATCATAGGTAAGCGGACCTGCTTTGATAGGTGACAAAATTCTTTCTGAAGTACTTTTGTCTTCTTACTTGCTTAGACACATGTTGTTTGAGTTCTAGTTCAACAGTTGTTTCTGCAACAAGAACTTCTTCTTGGACTACAACTGCATAAGGAGCTGCAGCCTCCTGTGCACCCATACTATTCTCCAGAATATTCGCGAGAACAATATTCTTTTGCCTTATAAATTTATATTTAAAGAATTATATATTGCGAGATTCAATGATATGATTTGATTCAATATCAAAGAACCTCCGAGCATGGTAAGTAAATATCTAGATTATATTATTTTAATTTTAATTATTAATTATTGTCTTAACTTATAAAAAGAAATCTATTTTGATAATTAATTGTTGATATTAAATATTAATTTTTGGTTTATTATTATAATCAGATATTAGAATCGGTTTTGTTTGCCTCAAAAATGTTCTGTGATAATTATCGGCATACCGACGGTATACTCCGGCATACCGACGGTATACCGTTTTGTGAGCCATAAAATATTCTGTGACAAAACATCGGCATACCGACGGTATGCTCCGGCATACCGACGGTATACCGTTTTGTTTATCACAAAATGTTCTGTGACAAATATCGGTATACCGACGGCATACCGCGGCATACCGGGTTACGAAATTTAATTTTTGAATTGCAAACACTGCATTAATGGCGAGCATTAAATGCTCCCAACGGATATAATTATGACCGTTACTGTTTGACCGGCATACCGACGGCATGCCAGTCCATACCGACGGTATACCGGTCAGCCTGTATCCAGGAGCATTGAATGCTACCTACTCTTGGTTTCTTTATAAATGTAAGCCTTCTTTCTTCTTGAAGGCTTATCCACTCTTGCCATAAATTTCCAAACAACCAAGAGCTCCACCATTAATACTCTACCAAGCTTTTAATTGTCATCCTCTCCCAAAGTGCTAGAGTATTTAAGAGTTGTAATTTTCGATCTTTAAGTGTTAGAAGATCAACAAGTTCTCTTCTCATTTCTTTGAAGTTGGCGAGCCTTCATAAGAAAACTCGTGTGTTGAAGTTGGCGAGTTCTTCGGATCCAAACTCGTGTTAAAGTTGGCGAGTTCTTCGGATCCAAACTCGTGTGTACTATTTTATTAAATAGTGGATTTAAGCCGGAGAGAGTTCCGGGACTGGATTGCCTCAAGCGAGGATACCAGGATACATCTTGTGTTTGATCTTCTTACTCTATCTTTTTATTTGACGTATATTCCTTCTTGTGCTTGAGTTATTTTTTATTTCCCTATTCATCCCCCCTCTAGGGTTCTACAATTGGTATCAAAGCTTTGTTCTCTCGATTTGGATTTACACCCTTTGAGTGATCCATGGCCACTAACCCTAGTATCAACACCTTCCACAATGAATGACACTCCATAAATAGGCCTCCCATATTTGATGGAACCAACCATAACTACTGGAAGATTAGGATGAGCATTTATCTGAAGTCCATAGATTTTGATTTATAGGATTGTGTGATAAATGGTCTTCCTACTCCTTCCAGAGTTATTGAGGATGTTGCATCTGACACCCTTAGGGACTTACTCACTGAAAATACCAAGAAGCTTGCTAGTCGAGATGCTAAGGCTATGAACGCTCTTTACTGTGCTCTCGATAGAAGTGAATTCAATAGAATCTCTACTTGCAAGACTTCCAATGAGATTTGGAAGTTGCTTGAAGTCACACACGAGGGAACATCACAAGTAAAGGAATCCAAGATTAGTAGACTCACGCAAGAATATGAGTCCTTTAAGATAAAACATGATGAGTCTATTACTTGCATGTTTACTCGTTTTGGTGATATTATTAATCCTCTTTCTTCTCTTGGTAAGGAATATCCTGCTCATGAAAAGATCAGAAAAATCCTTAGAGGATTGACAAAAGGATGGAGTACTAAAGCTACCGCAATCATTGAGGGGAATGACCTGACAGTCATGAACCTTGAGACCCTAATAGGGAAGCTTATGACTCATGAACTCGATATGAAAGATCAAGAGGAATCTTCCATACAAGAGAAGGAGAAGAAGAAGGCCAAAGAGAAGGAGAAGTCTCTTGCTCTCAAAGTTATAAAGTCCTACTCCAAGGATAGCTCCAACGACAACGAATCGGACGATGATGAAGAAATAGCTCTCACAGCTAAGCACTTCCGAAAGTTCCTCAAATTCAATAAAGCCAACCGCTTCAGACAGGACAATGAGAAAGATCCGGCGTGCTATCAATGTAGAAGAACCGGATACATCAAGAGGGACTGTCCCATGATAAGAAAAGACTCAAGCAAGTATGAGAAGCCTAGCAAAGGAAGCTCGTCCTCCAAAAAATTCGCCAACACAAGCATTTGGTGTGAGAGTGAGCAAGCGACTCCGACAACGACAAAGAGTACAAACACAATACAAACGTTTGTCTCATGGCAACCGATGAGGTACTTGATGAGTTCTCCTTAAATACTCTTACTTATGATGACTTGGAGAAAGCTATCCTTAAACTACATGAAGAGCACAAAGGTGTTAGGAATAAATACAAGAAATCTCCAAAAGAGGTTGATGCTCTTCAACTTGAAGTAGAGAGACTCTCTAGCATCACTATTGATGTAAAAGGGAAATCTCCCGCTTCTGACACGGATGAGATAGAGTCTTTACGACTTAAGTTTCAAGAATCCCTTATCACCATCAAGAAAAAGGATGATGAGATTCAATCCCTCAGAAGGGCTTATGAATTTGCTATGCATAAAGTTCAAGATGCTAATAGAAGAGAAAATGATACTTCTATTAAGTATAATGATCTTCTTTTATAGAGTAAGAAACTAGGTAATAAAAATACTACTCACACACATAGTCCAAGACACCTCCACACTCATCACAATGCTAGTCATACTTCTTACATGAACACTACACACAAGTCCTATTCTAACACAAGGAAAGGACCATTTGTTAAGAAAAATACTTCGCATCATGCTTTTTATTATCATCATCATAATACTAATGATAGAACTCCCCGTATTAGAGATTCACATATGCATGATACTCACACGTCTTCTTCTAAATCCTCTATGATTTGCAACTACTGTGGCTTGCTTGGACAAACTACCAATTATTATCATACAAGGAAACTAGTTGATAAGAAAGTTTTTAAATGGGTTCCTAAGACTAACACTCAAGGGCCCATACGATCATGGGTACCAAAATGTTTATCTTCAACTTATGTTGTAGGTAAAGAGTCCTTCTCATGCTAGAAGCAAGTAGATTCTCGATAGCGGTTGTTCGCGGCACATGACCGAGGATGCTTCATTATTTACAACGCTATCGATGAAGAAGGAAGGACACGTTTCCTTTGGTAACAATCTTAAAGGTCACATTATAGGAAATGATAATATCGGTTTCCCTCCTTATCCTTGTATTAAGAATGTGTGTCTTGTTACTAATTTTAAACACAATCTTCTTAGTATTTGTCATCTTACCGATAATGGTTATGATATCAAGTTTGTTAAGCTTAAATGTTTCATTACCGATAGTTCAAGTGGATCTATTATTTATGAAGGCATTAGAGAAAACAATATCTATGTTTTATATCTTGTCGAAGACACTAACAATGACAGGTGCTTAGTTGCTAAGAACGATGAAAGTTGGCTTTGACACATGAGGCTCGGACACGCCAACATGGATACCATTTCTCGTCTTGCCACCAAGAAACTCGTAAGAGGACTCCCAAGTATCCCTTTCAAAAAGGATATGGTGTGTGAAGAATACAAGAAAAGTAAGTTGACCAAGTCATCCTTCAAATCCATCAACTCTGTGAGTACCTCTATACCTCTTCATCTTATTCATATGGATCTTTTTGGTCCTAGTAGAGTTGCTAGTCTTGGAGGCAAGCTTTATGCTTTTGTTTTGGTTGTTGATTTTTCAAGATTTACTTGGGTTATTTTTCTTGCTTGCAAAAGTAATACTTTTCGTGAATTTGTTGCTTTTTGTAAATATGTTCAAAATGAGAAAGGTTTTTCTATTAACAAGATTAGAAGTGATTATGGAGAAGAATTTGACAATACCGATTTTAAAAGATTTTGTGAAAAGAATAGTTTTGGACATGATTTTGCTTGTCCATGAACTCCTCAATAAATTGGTGTTGTGGA
Source organism: Iris pallida (assembly GCA_029216955.1). Taxonomy (NCBI): domain Eukaryota; kingdom Viridiplantae; phylum Streptophyta; class Magnoliopsida; order Asparagales; family Iridaceae; genus Iris; species Iris pallida. The sequence continues at coordinate 976,831 of JANAVB010021792.1, forward strand.
GAGAAAGAATAGAACCCTTGACGATATGGCCCGGGTTATGTTATACAAATATAAGCTCCCCCAATATTTTTGGGCGGAAGCCGTTAACACGGCATGTCATGTTATAAATAGGGTCTTGATTAGACCTATTTCTAAAAAGACTCCTTATGAGCTTTGGTTTGACAAAATTTCCTCTATTGAATATTTTAAAGTTTTTGGATGTAATTGTTTTATTTTGAATACCAAGGATAACCTAGGTAAGTTTGAAGAAAAAGCCTATGAAGGAATATTCCTTGGATACTCTACTCATAGTAAAGTTTTTCGTGTTTTAATAAAAGAAGCCTTGTTGTCGAAGAGTCAATCAATGTCTCTTTTAATGAACTTGACTCTTCCACATTCTCCTCTTCCGATGATATTGATGACATCTCGTTTGGGTTGGAGAACTCCTCTATTGGAGATCGTCCGTCTTCATCTAACAATGAAGTTGTGACTCCTCCAACAAAAGAGTCTCCATACTCGAGTCTCCTCAAAAAGATCTCCCAAAAGAATGGAGATTTGTCACCAATCATCATAAGGAGCATATCATTGCGGATCCTTCTTCCAGTGTAAGCACTAGATCCTTCACTCGTGATCTTTGTGCAAACGTGGCTTTTATCTCTCAAATAGAGCCTAAAAATATTAATGATGCTTTTCATGATGAATTTTGGATGATAGCGATGCAAGAAGAGCTAAATCAATTTGAGCAAAACAAGGTTTGGGAACTTGTCCCAAAACCAAGCAATCACCCCATTATTGGAACTAAATGGGTGTTTTAAAATAAACTTAATAAAGATGGGTTAGTTACTCGTAACAAAGCCCGATTGTGCTCAAGGCTATAACCAAGAGGAAGGCATCGACTACGACGAAACCTATGCTCCGGTTGCTCGTCTTGAATCCATTCGTATGCTATGTGCTTTTGCTTGCTTTAATAATTTTAAACTCTTTCAAATGGATGTTAAGAGTGCTTTTCTAAATGGTATTATTAAAGAGGAAGTTTATGTAAAATAACCTCCTGGCTTTGAAGATTTTTAATTTTCTAATCACATGTTCAAACTCCACAAAGCCCTTTATGGCCTCAAACAAGCTCCCCGTGCTTGGTATTAGCGCCTTAGCTCCTTTCTTGTTTCACACAATTTTTCTAATGATAAAGTCGACACGACACTTTTTATCAAATCCCATAATGGCACTCTTTTATTGGTTCAAATTTATGTCGATGACATTATTTTTGGTTCTAGTAACAATACACTTTGTGTAGAATTTTATAAAGTTATGCAGGAAGAATTTGAAATGAGCATGATGGGTGAACTATCATTCTTTTTGGGCTTACAAATCAAACAAGGACCCAAAGGGACCTTCATCAATCAAGCAAAATATACAAAGAATTTCCTCAAGCGTTTCGAACATGACCCATCCAAATCAATGAGGACTCCTATGGCAACAGCGACAAAGCTTGACAATGATGAATATGGCACATCCGTCGACATTCGTAAGTATCGAGGTATGATCGGTAGTTTACTTTATCTAACTGCTAGGCGTCCTGATATCATGTTTAGTGTATGTCTTTGTGCACGATATCAAGCAAATCCAAAGGAATCACACCTATGTGCCGTCAAGCGTATTTTTCGATATCTCAAAGATACCGTTAACATGGGACTTTGATATCCGAAATCTTCATCCTTTGAGCTTCACGGCTTCTCGGATACAGATTTTGCCGGATGCAAGATTGACCGAAAGAGCACTAGCGGCACATGTCAATTCCTTAGTAAATCCTTAGTATCGTGGTTTAGTAAGAAATAAAATTCTGTTGCTCTTTCAACCACTGAGGCCGAGTATATTGCAGCCGGTTGCTATTGTGCACAAATTCTTTGGATGTCACAAACACTTATAGATTATGATATTTCTCATACTTGTACACCTATTAAATGTGATAACACTAGCTCGATCAATCTCACGAAAAACCCGATTTGTCACTCACACACGAAGCACATTGAAATTAGACACCATTTTCTTCGTGACCATCAACAAAAGGGGGATATCCGCCTTGAATTTATTGACACTACTTATCAGTTAGCCGATATTTTCACCAAACCACTCCCGGAGGATCGCTTCTTTTTTCTTTGCCAAGAATTTGGCATCTTAAACTTCGATTCATAGTTCTTCTCGGCCGGCACACCGCGGCATACTACGGTATACTGACTGCATGCCAATTTTGGTTCAGAATTATGTTCTGTGCCAAAAATCGGAATACCGTCGGCATACGTCTGCATACTGGCGGTATACCGATTTGCGGCGAACTACTGTGTCAGATCGAGCTCGGGTCCCACCTTTCTTCTATTCTCTCTTTATTCCTTTCTTCCCCTCATTAATACCCATCACATCCATCATTTCCCTATTTAATACCCAACTCCTCCTCTCCTCTTCTCCATACCCTAACTTTCCATCGACATTAATACCCATCTCTTCCTATTCCCCATTAACTCCTCTTTTATCTCCATTTTCATCATTTCCAACCCACCACCCTTTCCACTTCCTCTCTGTAACCGTTCCCACCCTTTCCCTTCCAAACATCTCTTTTAAAAACCCTATTCTCTTCATCATCCTCCTCCACTCTTTCATATCTTCTCAAAACAACCTTACTTCCACTTCTAATTTTCTTCATCTCCTCCATGGCCAATCCTAAACGTCCTCGTTCCTCCTCCACTGCTTCGAATCCCTTCACCCCGATGGCTCTCCCCCATGGATATGACCAGCGGGTCTTCACTTCCTTTTTAGCTACAGAATCTTAGTTCCAGCACTTCGTGCACCATAACGTCTTCAAAGGCCGTGCCATTAACTAGAACCTTTTCCCCGGCCATGTTTCTCTCTTCGAGGAGGCCGGTCTCTCTTCCCTCCTTCGGCGTCAGGTGCCTGTCTACCCCGCCGCCGTGCGTTTGTTCTACTGCAACCTGGTTCTTGACATCGAGAACGGTGCCATTGAGACGATGGTCAACGACCGCTCTTTTCGCCTGACGGCTCATGACATCGCTACCATTCTCGGCATCCCGGACAGGGGAGAGGCTCTGTCGGGCTTGGCTGCTCTCTATCCTTCGGTGGAGTGCTCCTTTGACGACTTCTGTGCTATCATATACAAGTGCCCCAACCCTCCTAATATCCCGGTACTTTTCGCCCAGCTGGAGACGTTCTATTACGAGCTCCATAGGATCGTGTGCCACACCCTCTATCCTAAGGGGAGCAACTATGATGCCATCACCGCTGACGACCTGGTGTGCATATACTTCCTCTATTCGAAGAAGCCTTGGTCCTTCCCCAAGACTCTTCTCCATGCCTTCTTCGGCGTCCTGTCCGCGGGGAAGCAGAATCTGTACTATGGATCCTTCATTACTCTCATCTTGGAAGCAAAGCAAGTCGACCTCTTCCTTTGCTACTCGGACGGCGTTCTATCCTTCCTTGCTGTCTCTCATTCCCTCGGTGGTGGTGCCTCCACATCTCGTGCCTCCTCCTTCCAAGAGCTGCCATCTTCTACTCCTGCTGCACCCGCCTCTACTCCTCCTGCCTCCGGCCGCTACATGCCGCTGACACAGCAGCATTTCGACATGCGTATGGCTCAGGCAGAGGAGCAGATGCAGGCCCACACTCGTGGCCTTATAACCCTGATCCAATCCCTCTTCCATGACCAGGCATATTTCATTCAGCACACCCTTCAAGATCGAGATGCATTTCTGGATCTGAATCATCAGGATCCAATGTACCAGGCCTTCCACTTTTTCGATCCCAATGCCTACGGCTTTATGTACCCGGACGGTATTGATCAATTTGGTGCTTTCTACCGGGTTCAAGATGGAGGGATGATCCGGCCGATGAGTAGGGATAGCTTCCTTGTGTTGGTGATATCGAATATGTGGTTGTCTTTTTCTTTTTTTATGGTTTTATGTCCTTTGAGGTCCTTCGGGGACCAGTGTTTGAAAGTCTTTAGTTGGGTGTGGTCCTGCGGGGACTTGATATCTGTTTTCTTTATTATCTTGCTAACTCTCGTAGAGGAGAGTTTTTATCAGTTCTTATGTAGTGTTGACTATCTTGTCACGCATGTATCCAATTCCAAACTTTTTATTTATCAATGCATGCTTTTTTCTATGATACTGTGTTCCATATTCACTGCTACTTACTTTTTATATATTTCCATCTTTGACTAAGTGACAAAGGGGGAGAAAACGTATTGAGGGGGAGTTGTCTAACTACGGGAGAGTCACTCCCTGAAGATGCTATCTCTCTATTTTGTCAATTATCAAAATGGGAGAGATTGTTGGCACATTTTATTTTGATATATTAACAGCATCTTCGTAGTTTATTTTTCTCTGTTATCAGATTGACATCATTTCAGAAGCTCTCTACATAAAGTCTGCCCATTCAAGAATAGCAACCATGGACTTGAAGACTGAAGCAAAGACCGACATTCCTTGACAAGATGGCTCTCTACACTTCAAGATTTCGAGTCTGTACAAGGTCTAGGTCTTTCTGTAAACACTTAAGGTTGGATGACAAACTAAAAGCTTTCTAATTATTCAGTCAAAAATCAATACCTTATAGAACGGCATACCGGCGGTATGCTCCGGCATACCGACGGTATACCGTTTTAATCACCACAAAACTTTTTGTAAGAAATGTTGACATACCGACGGTATGCTCCGGCATACCGGCGGTATACCGTTTTGTGGACCACAAAATGTTCAGTGACAAACATCGACATACCGACGGTATGTTCTGGCATACCGACGGTATACCGTTTTATTTGCCTCAAAAATGTTCTGTGATAATTATCGGCATACCGACGGTATACTCCGGCATACTGGTGGTATACCGTTTTGTGAGCCATAAAACATTCTGTGACAAAACATCGACATACCGACGGTATGCTCCGGCATACCGACGGTATACCACTTTGTTTATCATAAAATGTTCCGTGACAAACATTGGTATACCGACGACATACCGCGACATACCGACGGTATACCGGGTTACGAAATTTGATTTTTGAATGGCAAACACTGCATTAATGGCGAGCATTAAATGCTCCCAACGGATATAATTATGACCGTTACTGTTTGACCGGCATGCCGACGGCATGTCGGTCCATACCGACGGTATACCGGTCAGCCTGTATCCAGGAGCATTGAATGCTACCTACTCTTGGTTTCTTTATAAATGTAAGCCTTCTTTCTTCTTGAAGGCTTATCCACTCTTGCCATAAATTTTCCAAACAACTAAGAGCTCCACCATTAATACTCTACCAAGCTTTTAATTGTCATCCTCTCCCAAAGTGCTAGAGTATTTAAGAGTTGTAATTTTCGATCTTCAAGTGTTAAAAGATCAACAAGTTCTCTTCTCATTTCTTTGAAGTTGGCGAGCCTTCGTAAGAAAACTCGTGTGTTGAAGTTGGCGAGTTCTTCGGATCCAAACTCATGTTGAAGTTGGCGAGTTCTTCAGATCCAAACTCGTGTGTACTATTTTATTAAATAGTGGATTTAAGCCGGAGAGAGTTCCGGGATTGGATTGCCTCAAGCGAGGATACCAGGATACATCTTGTGTTTGATCTTCTTACTCTATCTTTTTATTTGACGTATATTGCTTCTTGTGCTTAAGTTATTTTTTTATTTCCCTATTGACCCCCCTCTAGGGTTCTACATCTAGGCCCTCCGATTTCTCTGACAACCATCAATAATCGACCACCCGATCAACCGCAGCCGGGAACTCTGCCATCCCTCTCGACGTTCACCACACATCCTCCCTGATGTCAACCCCTTGACCAAATTTACCCTCATTTTTTTTCTTTTTATTATTTTTTTATTCCATTTGTCACATACAGTTGTTATGTGTTACTTTGGTTTTATTTGAAATACTATTAGAGGGTTCAATGGGTAATAAAGGTAAGCGACGAGGGGTTTTTTGCAAAAACTCTAGATTCAAATCAAAACCCTGGCCGACCCTTACAAGATTGAGGAACTCAAATTCTGATAACTCTCAAAATCCCTCCTGTTCAAATCCCGATCTCTCCAAATCCCTGAGGGATTCGGATCTATCCAAAACTGAGATATATAGATGATCAGTTGATAACACCCAAGCCATCTTTCAAACCCTAGAAGTTTCGCCCATGAGGAGTAAGCATAGGAGTTGCGGCCAGGATCTCTAGGACTTCGAAATAGCCGTACCAATTCGCGTACTCATTAGGTAACCATCTAACCTTCTCGTCCATGCAAGTTATTATCTCAAACTAATCATAGGCCCCCTTGTGCTCGATATAATGGCTAGGAAATCATATTAAGTATCGGTCGAATCTGGGATACAGTAGTCGCCCTGCAAACTGTGGAGTTAAACATTCAGTTTGGGAGGGACAGATGTATCAGTAAATACGGATCGGCAGGTATCAGACCCATGGATAATATGAGAGGGTATCGGAGACAGGGTACTAGAGAGGTGCAGGGTTTTGCTTTGCAACAACTAAGTATTAATTCGCCTACTGCCAACTGCAGACGGGGTAGTAGACTTTGTACTAGGAAAGAAAAAGAAAAGGTGTAGGACATGTCCTATGACTAATAAGAAGTACCTACTCGAGTATTAGTAGATTAGTTTGCCTTCAAATAGAAATAATGGTCTGTAGATGCTAGGTAAAACTTGAACAGGTTTGTACCAGCAATAATTGGGCATTCCAAACAACCCATGTGTGTTTGGAAGAGTTGTTGCAATTGTACTACAGGGTGTCCTACCACCAGTTTATAGTATATGGAAGAGCTTCCAAGAGTAACAGGGAGGAACCCAAGTATCAGGAATTACCTGATCCAATAGGGAACTGTGACAGGGAGGATACTTACCTATGCTCCTACAGAGGGTTGTATATAGGCATGACAGATTCTAGAGGCACAATGGGAAGCAGGAAAGGATTAGAGGGTTCTTAGTCCTGTACTCAATATATATAGATGCGGTAGTAGCAGGAAGTGGCTCCTTGCAATTGTGTGTTTTGCCTTATGCATACCTGGGAATAGAGTTTCGGAAGTATAAGTTGCAAAGTACAGATTAGGATATAGCCTGGGTACCCAAACCATAGAAGAGAAGAAGTGTAAGGTAGCCACACTTGTGTGCCAATTCTGTGTGGAAATTGGGAAAGGCCATTGTAGGTGTATCTGTTATTTGGCAATGGCAGGAGAGAGGAGTATCAACTCGTTTGTGTGTGCGTGTGCGTGCAATTTTACTTTGTTTATGTTCAGAGCAGTTGGGTAGGTTCAATCGATATAAGCAGAAGGAGTCTTAGGCCTGTACCTAGAAAGCGTAGGTTCAATATGCAAGGTAGATTATGTGTGAGACTTGTGCTAAAATTGCAGCAAGAGGCCAATTGCTATTTGGTCAGCATTAGAGCATCATGTGTACGTATGTATGGCATTGCAAATAAATATCAGGTTAAGCAAATAGTGGGGTGTGTGTACAGGCCATGATTACAAACTACTTGGGTACAAGTGAGAGTATATTCAATAACTGTAAACCAGGCTACAAGTGCAAACAGCCCCTGCAGTTCCACGTTTCCAACAGTACATAGCTAGACCAGTCACACTTGGGAAATTGTTTCTAGGTTGTAGAACCACATGGTGGTGCACGATAGTGGGTGTCCAGGTGTAGACAAAATGAATAACAGAGTAATTGCTGCAACTCAGCATCAGGTAATGAATACATGGGATGGATACCTAATCTAAATCAATGATTGGGATATCGGGAACACTCATAGGAAGACTTAGATGACCAAGTACCAACAACCCTATAGTAGACACAAAAGGTAATTAGAGATTCAAAGAGCATCCTCTTGTGAAAGCAAATTTCATTGAGAAAGAGCTTTGTACCCTTTATTTTAGTCTCCTTGCATCAGTTAACAGGGTGCTATAGCAGGGGCAGGTAGCCTACAGCAGGCTGGTGGCATTGCAGGAGCTAAGGCAGCAAGTAGATTTCTAAATGCAAGTGTATGGAATCAAGAAGGATAGTTAGTTGCATAGTCTTTATACCCTGGTAGACCAAGTACTTTCAGTAGAATTATCTCGTGTCGGTTAGAAATACTAAAGGTTAGTGGCTCCTTATGTGTTCAGTTTGGGAAGGTGCCTGTGATGCAGCCATTTGACAACAGAGAGAAGCTTAGAATGTGGATTACTTCCACATTGCAATGGAAATGCTTGTTGTTTTCTTATGAAATTCAAGTGGAACTCCAGTATCAACTATTTCGTTAGATACTGAGATGTCTGTGATTATATGTGAAGAGTCATCAGTCATCTAAATACTTTTTTGCTGATTTTGCAAGTTGTGATTATTTTTCTTTCCACTATTTATTTTGAAATGAAAATAAATAAAGTGCATATGAAAGGACCACAGTGTTTCTGTAAGTTCTTAATGGCAGTAATAAAGCACCTATACTTGTGTAATATCTCAATAGCAGCAGATGTATATTGGGGTCGGGGTACATAAGAGAAAGCCTAGTATACATGGCAATAAGATTAGAGGAAAAGACCAGTAGGGGTACCAGTTATGCCAATTGGCAATTGACTATAGTAGTAGGCTTGAGCTATGAACCCACATAGCAGAGTCTAAGGTAGTGAAGAAGGAATATCTATCTATACATCACAGGATATTTATGAATAAGTCTAATCACTACAACAAAAATACCTTTTAACGACGGCTAAAAAGCGTCATTAATTGCAAACCATGACGCTTTTTTCTCATTCCAAGCGTTATGAAATCGGGTTTTATAAATGTTTTTAAAAGCGTTATAGATAATTCATCCAAAACCGTTATTAATAGGTTGAATTTCTGCTACGTTTTTATTTTCAAAGCGTTATGGATAGTTATGAAAAATCGCTCTATATGGTCGTTGTGTCACATTTATAACGCTTTATACTGCATGACATTCCAAACGCTGCTCAATTCAATTCGAAAACAACCACTTTGAACCATATTCACAACAAAGTATTGAAATATAATATAAAGTACCATTCTCTATTTCATTGTGTCAAAATAGAGTATTTTAGTTACCATTCTACATTTTTCCATTTCATTATATACATCTTCTCAAAATATATAGAGTATCCAATATAAAGTACACTTCAGCTTCATCAAAACTATCGACATCAAAAATGTCACAGATACTGTAGCGAAGAAGCATACTTATAACGCTTCAACTTGGTCACATGAAGACTGTCCATAGCACATGTACGTATAGCAAAACCCTGAAAAAGAAAGCAAAACCCTCATTTTTAGAGTCTGTCAATTTTAGAGTCTGTGATTTATATCGAAAAACCGAGAGTATCAGAGTACTCTAATAAAAATCGAAACCGACAAATAATGTAAAACATCTAGGCATGGCATAGTGGACGTAGTCCCAAAATCAATGATGCAGGCATGCTAATGGAGAGGTCATTCCCGAAATAGAAATACTCCCAACTAATATATACCCGCATGTGATTTATATCGAAAAGCTCCCAACAAAAACACCCACAGTACCAAGTTAAACCCTTCATGCATAATAGATACCCAACCAACAATTTTAATCCAAATAGCAGAATATCTCCTACAGCAAAGAAATCTTTCCCAACCCAACATGTATAATAGGGAAAACCTAAACCAACATCCCACAACAAGTATAGGAAGGAGAACCCAAGCAACAATTTATACAAGAAACGCAAACCAACAATGCATGCATCACAAATAATTCCAACAGCAGCTAGGTAACCCGAAACCGAAAATGATCCAATAGCAAGTAAAGAACCGAACATGATCTAAAGATCATTCCCGCTTCACAAACAAAGACAATCGTAGGATCATCAAGCCAAAATCGAACCCAACACGTATCAGTCGATCGAAACCCTTTTTATGTAGGGATCGAGATCCAACAATATCAATGACAAACAAAATAAACCCAAAAACTAAATCAATCAAGAGTTTATAATTTATGCCCCAGAATTTGGTGTCGAAATCCGAAGGGAGCCTTCGGGCTCGGCTCGCAGGCACGCACAGTGCCTCGCCGGGTCGCAACTGCAACTGTGGAGAGGCTACATCATCGACCCGAAGATATCCTCACACCCGTTCCAGTATCGACTCGTACAAACACGAGCGTATTTGTACCCAGAATGAACAACCCAACAGTACCAACATACAAACTACGACCAACGACAAGAAACGAAATGAGATATATAAGATGTCTCAGATAAGGATCAATCATCATCTGCTGTACTAGCGTGCCATAACACGTATAGGACACGTCCCGACACGGAGCCAGTGTATCCAATACGATCTGCAACGCTTTGGTTCATTTGGTCGAACGACCATCACCAAGTGTATCAGAGTACTCTAATAAAAACCGAAACCGACAAATAAAGTAAAACATCCAGGCATGGCATAGTGGACGTAGTCCCAAAATCAACGACGCATGCATGCTAATGGAGATTGTCAATCCTGAAATAGAAATACTTCCAACTAATATATACCCGCATGTGATTTATATCGAAACGCTCTGAACAAAAACACCCACAGTACCAAGTTAAACCTATCATGCATAATAGATACCCAACCAACAATTTTAATCCAAATAGCAAAACATCTCCTACAGCAAAGAAATCTTTACCAACCCAACATGTATAATAAAGAAAACCTAAACCAACATCCCACAACAAGTATAAGAAGGAGAACCCAAGCAACAATTTATACAAGAAATCCAAACCAACAATCCATGCATCACAAATAATTCCAACAGCAGCTAGGTAACCCGAAACCAAAAATGATCCAACAGCAAGTAAAGAACCGAACATGATCTAAAGATCATTCGTGCTTCACAAACAAAGACAATCGTAGGATCGTCAAGCCAAAATCGAACCCAACACGTATCAGTCGATCGAAACCCTTTTTATGTAGGGATCGAGATCCAACAACATCATCGACAAACAAAATAAACCCAGAAACTGAAATCAATCAAGAGTTTAGAATTTATACCCCAGAATTTAGTGTCAGAATTCGAAAGGAGGCTTCGGACTCGGCTCGTAGGCACGCACAGCACCTTCCCGGGTCGCAGCTGCAACTGTGGAGAGGCTACATCATCGACACAAAGGTAACCTCACATCCGTGTCTAGTATCGACTCGTACAAACACGAGCGTATCTGCACCCAGAATGAACAACCCAATAGTACCAACATATAAACTACGACCAATAACAAGAAACTAAATAAGATATATATAAGATGTCTCAAATAAGGATCAATCATCACCTGCTATACTAGTATGCCATAACACGTATGGGACACGTCCCGACACGGAGCCAGTGTATCCGATACGATCTGCAACGCTTTGGTTCATTTGGTCGAACGACCATCACCAAGAGTATCAGAGTACTCTAATAAAAATCGAAACCGACAAATAAAGTAAAACATCCAGGCATGGCATAGTGGACGTAGTCCCAAAATCAACGACGCATGCATGCTAATGGAGATGTCAATCCCGAAATAGAAATACTCCCAACTAATATATACCCGCATGTGATTTATATCGAAAAGCTCCCAACAAAACACCCACAGTACCAAGTTAAACCCATCATGCATAATAGATACCCAACCAACAATTTTAATCCAAATAGCAAAACATCTCCTACAGCAAAGAAATCTTTCCCAACCCAACATGTATAATAGGAAAAACCTAAACCAACATCCCACAACAAGTATAGGAAGGAGAACCCAAGCAATAATTTATACAAGAAACCCAAACCAATAATGTATGCATCACAAATAATTCCAACAACAGCTAGGTAACCCGAAACCGAAAATGATCCAACAGTAAGTAAAGAACCGAACATGATCTAAAGATCATTCCCGCTTCACAAACAAAGACAATCGTAGGATCGTCAAGCCAAAATTGAACCCAACACGTATCAGTCAATCGGAACCCTTTTTATGTTGGGATCGAGATCCAACAACATCATCGACAAACAAAATAAACCCAAAAACTGAAATCAATCAAGAGTTTAGAATTTATACCCCAGAATTTGGTGTCGGAATCCGAAGGGAGCCTTCGGACTCGGCTCGCAGGCACACACAACACCTCACTGGGTCGCGGCTGTGACTGTGGAGAGGCTTCGGACTCGGCTCCCCAAATACAATTATATTCCCTTGAACAAGAACAAACAGAAAAAAAATCAAAAAACACAAGCATTTGGTACTTACAATTATTTCATCGAACATGAAGCGCACATAGAACAATTCCCAACAAAATCTTTTTTAGGGAAAAAAATCCAAATCAAAATCACTCTCTTAATCAAGAGAAGTCAACGATGATGCAGCCCTTTTCGGATCATCGCCGACGTGGACGGAGACGTCGGGAAACCCTAAAAGAACCCTAATTTTGGAGAGATGGATGCATGTATGGTTGTCAAAAATTAGGAGATTTTACTAAAATCATGTCGAGGCAGAATTTAGGGCATAAAATAAGCAATAATCAAGATTTTAGGATAAACCGGTGGTGAAGGCTACGCCGGTGACAACCTTCCCTCTGCGGTGGAGTCTGTAACCGAGGGAGACGAGGAACGGGTTGAGGGAAGTTGGGGAGCGGGGAGCGGGATGAGGGGAGTTGGGGAGCGGGGAGTGGGCTGAGGGATGTTGGGGAGCGGAAGGAGAAGGAGAAGGAGAAAGAGAGAGGGTTTAGAATTTTTCTTAAGTGCGGAAGAATTATGGGGGAGTCGAGGTTTCGACTTAAATTTTTGTGCTTTTATAAACCGTCATAGATTCTAGTCTTTCTGAACTTTGATGACGCTTCCACATCAGCCATCACGAAAACCACTTATCAAGCGTCATTAATAGGTCTTTTTGTTGTAGTGAATGAACCTGAAGACCCAAGAGGAGGGTAGTGAAAGGAACTTGTGTTAATTAGTGTGAGTCATAGAAACCTTAAATAGATCATAATTAGCTATTATCTAGATCTCTCCATGGTAGTCGACTTAGAAACCTAACCATCTAAATAGATAAGTTTAATTGTATCTCAAATTGTATTTTGATCACATTGAACCATCTAAACAGGTAAATTGGGTTTGACTCAGTACATCGACCCGTACCAGCAGTTCAGGACCTAAGGCAAGTATACCTTGTCTTCCTTTACAGTTTTATTTACATGCAGTGTATTTTATTTTCCAGTTTGATTGTTTATAGACATGTGCTTTTCGTATTTTATTCTTTTGAGTTGATTCATTGCATATAGCCGTGTTCATGTTTGGTCTTGTGGTTCACACATGGAGTTTTTGTCAGTACCTTGTTTGAGTCGTGTCATAGAACAAATGCATGTAGTGAACTGCCATAGCCTTGGTTATCGTTTTACACAACTAGAGAGTCACACTCGGAACGAGGGTTGTTTGGTGCACCAGAGAGTCCACACTCGGGACGAGGGTGTTTGTCGTGATCAAATGGCACCAGAGTCCACACATGGGACGAGGGTTGACTATTTACACCAGAGAGTCCACACACGGGACGAGGGTGTCTTGCCGTGAGCTAACCAGAGAGTCCACACTCGGGACGAGGGTTAGTGCTTAGTTCAAACCCGTGAGTCCACACTCGGGATGAGGGTTTGGTTCTTCCATTGATCTCGTGTATCGTTCATCCGGCAGTTCATTTATGCGTAGTTGTTCTAGTGTTCGTATTCGTGTTCATGTTCATATCCGTGTTCGTGTTCGTATTCGTATTCATATTGGTGGTCATTTGTCGGGTTCCTATTTTTTTGTTTATCTATTTTACGCATGATAAAACTGTTAGATAGGCATGTATATTATGTATCTTGCTATGTCCTCTGAGGACCTGATGATCTCCTCAGGTTTAGCGATTGCATGGAGTTAGCTAGTGGTTCTGGATGGTAAAGGATTTGCGGTTCTTGTGGGATTCAGGTATCATTATTACGTTGTTATCCTTTCGTGCTTTACATTCCTTATCATGAGATATCATGTTTCTTGATTCAGTTTAGACTCTTGTTATTTCCTTTAGAGTCTTATTGGACATATATGCTAGTGGACTGCAGACCACGACCTATAGTGTTCATTCATATTCTTATTGTGGATTGAGATATAGATTTATTTGCCATGATTTGGCAGTATACCATAGCCTTGACAGCGTTTACGTATTCGAGTCGGGCTGGAGTCCATTCGATACGTAGCAAGCTTACTCACGAGCTCGCATCCGAAAAGCTGGTACGGGTCGTAACAAGTTTTTTTGGTAGCCCATGCAGGTCAGAGCATATTGTACCGATTACGTAACAATACTGGTACGAGCCTGCGTATCTGACTAAACCTTAGAAATCTCAATCCACTCTGCCTTGAAAATTCTCCTAGAAAATATCTACGTCCTTGAAAATTCCATATTTGCTCTCGATTATACTTTCTTGCTTTCCGAACCATTGATTCTCGTCCCTTCCTATTCCGGGGTGACGAATGATCGTGCTGTCTAGAATTCATTAGAGATTCTTAAGTTATAGTATAATATTGCTTGATTTTTGTTATTGGTTGTTTGACAGATATGTGGGGATTATAGTTGCCATATGCCTAGATATCTGTCGGTAGAAGTGTTAGCAACTAGTTAGAAGATTACAAGATTTTAGTGACCTTGTTTTGAAGAGTAGTGTGACCAAAGGTGGGTAGAAGTTCTCAAGTATTCATAGTTATGAAATGACTAGAGAGGGTTATAAAATACTTTTGAGGAGTTAAAATTGAGGAAATTAAGGTAATAGAAGACTTCCTTTGATTTTAAGGAATAGTTATGAATTAGAATTTCGAGGACGAAATTTGTTTAAGGGGGGTAGAGTTGTCAACCCCTTGACCAATTTTACCCTCAATTTTTAAATTATTTTTTTATTAAATTTGTCACATACAGTTGTTATGTGTTACTTTGGTTTTATTTCAAATACTATTAGATGGTTCAATGGGTAATAAAGGTAAGTGACGAGGGGCTTTTTGCAAAAAACTCTAGATTCAAATCAAAACCCTGGCCGACCCTTACAAGATTGAGGAATTCAAATTCTGATAACTCTTAAAATCCCTCCTCTTCAAATCTCGATCTCTCCAAATCCCTTAGGGATTCGGATCTATCCAAAACTGAGATATATAGATGATCAGTTGACAACACCCAAGCCATCTTTCAAACCCTAAAAGTTCTGCCCACGAAGAGGAAGCATAGGAGTTGTGGCCAGGATCTCTAGGACTTCGAAATAGTCGTACCAATTCGCGTACTCATCAGGTAACCATCTAACCTTCTCGTCCATGCAAGTTATTATCTCAAACTAATCATAGGCCCCCTTGTGCTCGATATAATGGCTAGGAAATAATATTAAGTATCGGTCGAATCTGGGATACAAAAGTCGCCCCACAAACTGTGGAGTTAAACATTCAGTTTGGGAGGGACAGATGTATCAGTAACTACGGATCGGCAGGTATCAGACCCATGGATAATAGGAGAGGGTATCGGAGAACAGGGTACTAGAGAGGTGCAGGGTTTTGCTTTGCAACAACTAAGTATTAATTCGCCTACTGCCAACTGTAGACAGGGTAGTAGACTTTGCACTAGGAAAGAAGAAGAAAAGGTATTGGACATGTCCTATGACTAATAAGGAGTACCTACTCGAGTATCAGTAGATTAGTTTGCCTTCAGATAGAAATAATGGTCTGTAGATGCTAGGTAAAACTTGAACAGGTTTGTACCAGCAACAATTGGGCGTTCCAAACAACCCATGTGTGTTTGGAACAGTTGTTGCAATTATACTACAGAGAGTCCTACCACCAGTTTAGAGTATATGGAAGAGCTTCCAAGAGTAACAGGGAGGAACCCGAGTATCAGGAATTACCTGATCCAATGGGGAACTATGACATGGAGGATACTCACCTATGCTCCTACAGAGGGTTGTATATAGGCATGACAGATTCTAGAGGCCCAATGGGAAGTAGGAAAGGATAAGATGGTTCTTAGTCCTGTACTCAATATATATAGATGGGGTAGTAGCAGGAAGTGGCTCCTTGCAATTGTGTGTTTTGCCTTATGCATACCTGGGAATAGAGTGTCGGAAGTATAAGTTGCAAAGTACAGATTAGGATATAGCCTAGGTGCCCAAACTATAGAAGAGAAGAAGTGTAAGGTAGCCACACTTGTGTGCCAATTCTGTGTAGAAATTAGGAAAGGCCATTGTAGGTGTATCAGTTATTTGGAAATGGCAGGAGGGAGGAGTATCAACTCGTTTGTGTGTGCGTGTGTGTGCAATTTTACGTTGTCTATGTTCAGAGCAGTTGGGTAGGTTCAATCGATATAAGCAGAAGGAGCCTTAGGCCTGTACCTAGAAAGCGTAGGTTCAATATGCAAGGTAGATTATGTGTGAGGCTTGTGCCAAAATTGCAGCAAGAGGCCAATTACTATTTGGTCAGCATTAGAGCATCATGTGTACGTATGTATGGCATTGCAAATAAATATCAGGTTAAGAAAACAGTGGGGTGTGTGTACAGGCCATGATTACAAACTACTTGGGTACAAGTGAGAGTATATTCAATAACTATAAACCAGGCTACAAGTGCAAACAGCCCCTGCAGTTCCACATTTACAACAGTACATAGCTAGACCAGTCACACTTGGGAAATTGTTTCTAGGTTGTAGAACCACATGGTGGTGCACGAGGGTGGGTGTCCATGTGTAGACAAAATGAATAACAGAGTAATTGTTGCAACTCAGCAGCAGGTATGGATACCTAATCTAAATCAAGGATTGGGATATCGGGAACACTCATAGGAAGACTTAGATGACCAAGTACCAACAACCCTATAGTAGACACAAAAGGTTATTAGAGATTCAAAGAGCATCCTCTTGTGAAAGAAAATTTCATTGAGAAAGAGCTTTGCACCCTTTATTTTAGTCTCCTTGCAACAGTTAACAGGGTGCTATAGCAGGGACAGGTAGCCTACAACAGGCTGGTGGCATTGCAGGAGCTAAGGCAACAAGTAGATTTCTAAATACAAGTGTATGGAATCAAGAAGGATAGTTAGTGCATAGTCTTTATACCCTGGTAAACCAAGTACTTTCAGTGGAATTATCTCGTGTCGGTTAGAAATACTAAAGGTTAGTGGCACCTTGTGTGTTCAGTTTGGGGAGGTGCCTGTGATACAGCCATTTGACAACAGGGAGAAGCTTAGAATGTGGATTACTTCCACATTGCTATGGAAATGCTTGTTGTTTGCTTATGAACTTCAAGTGGAACTCCAGTATCAACTATTTCATTAGATACTGAGATGTCTGTGATTATATGTGAAGAGTCATCAGTCATCTAAATGCATTTTTGCTGATTTTGCAAGTTGTGATTATTTTTCTTTCCACTATTTATTTTGAAATAAAAATAAAGAAAGTGCATATGAAAGGACCACAGTGTTTCTGTAAGTTCTTAATGGCAGTAATAAAGCACCTATACTTGTGTAATATCTCAATAGCAGCAGATGTATATTGGGGTCGGGGTACATAAGAGAAAGCCTAGTATACATGGCAATAAGATTAGAGGAAAAGACTAGTAGGGGTACCAGTTATGCCAATTGGCAATTGACTCTAGTAGTGGGCTTGAGCTATGAACGCACATAGCAGAGTCTAAGGTAGTGAAGAAGGAATATCTATCTATACATCACAGGATATTTGTGAATAAGCCTAATGAACCTGAAGACCCAAGAGGAGGGTAGTGGGAGAAACTTGTGTCAATTAGTGTGAGTCATAGAAACCTTAAATAGATCGTAATTAGCAATTATCCAAATCTCTCCATGGGAGTCGACTTAGAAACCTAACCATCTAAATAGATAAGTTTAATTGTACCTCAAATTGTGTTTTGATCACATTGAACCATCTAAACAGGTTAATTGGGCTTGAGTCAGTACATCGACCCGTACCGACAGTTCAGGACCTAAGGCAAGTATACCTTGCCTACCTCTACAGTTTTATTTACATGCAGTGTATTTCATTTCCCAGTTTGATTGTTTATGGACATGTGCTTTTCGTATTTTATTCTTTTGAGTTGTTTTATTGCATATAGCCATTTTCATGTTTGGTCTTGTAGTTCACACTTGGAGTTTCGCGTCAGTACCTTGCTTGAGTCGTGTCATAGAACGAGTGCGTGTAGTGAACTGCCATAGCCTTGATTATCATTTTGTACAACTAGAGAGTCCACACTTGGGACGAGGGTTGTTTGGTACACCAGAGAGTCCACACTTGGGACGAGGGTGTTTGTCGTGATCAAATGGCACCAGAGATTCCACACACGGGACGAGGGTTGACCATTTACACACCAGAGAGTCCACACACGGGACGAGGGTGTCTTGCCGTGAGCTAACTAGAGAGTCCACACTCGGGACGAGGGTTAGTGCTTAGTTCAAACTCGTGATTCCACAGTCGGGATGAGGGTTTGGTTCTTTCATTGATCTCGTGTATCGTTCATCCGACAGTTCATTTACGCGTAGTTGTTCTAGTGTTCGTATTCGTGTTTGTGTTCATATTCGTATTCGTGTTCGTGGTCATTTGTCGGGTTCCTGTTTTCTTGTTTATCTATTTTACGCATGATAAAACTGTTAGATAGGCATGTATATTATATATCTTGCTATGTCCTCGGAGGACCTGATGATCTCCTCAGGTTTAGCGATTACATGGAGTTAGCTAGTGGTTCTGGATGGCGGAGGATTTATGGTTCTTATGGGATTCAGGTATCATTATTACGTTGTTATCCTTTCGTGCTTTACATTCCTTATCATGAGATATCATGTTTCATGATTCAGTTTAGACTCTTGTTATTTCCTTTAGAGTCTTATCGGACATATATGCTAGTGGGCTGCAGACCACGATCCATAGTGTTCATTCATGTTTCATATTCTTAATGTGGATTAAGATATAGATTTGTTTGCCATGATTTGGCAGTATAACATAGCCTTGATAGCGTTTACGTATTCGAGTCGGGCTGGAGTCCGTTCGATACGTAGCTGGCTTGCTCACGAGCTCGCGTCCGAAAAGCGGGTACGGGTCGTGATACCTGACCATCGCCTAATGGCTATGTCGTATCCAGAATCACCGTACCACCATCGCTGCGATGTAGTCCATCCACCGGTGCCACGCCTACTCCCAAACACCACCAGCACTACCACCTCTCCATACCGGCCAACCCAACCAAATCACCGACCTCAAATCTGCCACCACTACCCCCAATGACAAAGGCCACCACCAAGACCATTTCTCCATAGACGACCCTCCGCTAACATAGCCCGGCCCCGGCATGTGTTCGGCCATCCCAACATCCTGACTACCCCGTACAACACTCAAACCCCTCACCGCCCAACACACGACCGCTACCATCACCAACAGAAACACCAACACCATTGTCGAGAAAATAGAAGGGCTTACCTTCCGCCAGCCAGGATCCCACTGCCACCTCCGCAATCTCCCACGTCCAAACCCAGTTCCACGTCATGGAAACTCTACCTCATCGCACCGCCTATCGATGCCCGCGACCGTCTAGCCCCTGATCGGGCCGCATGTCTTTCGCGTTGCTCCGTCACGATGCGCCAAGCCTCTCTCTCTTTCCTTCTCGCTCTCAAACCCTCTGACCCTTTTCTTTCTTCTTCCTTTGCTTTGAGAAGATGTCATCCATTTTATCTCTAAACTTTCTCTCATGAATGAATCTCTCTCTCTCTCTCCAATGATTTTCACTCCATGAAGGACAGCCAGCTGTCCGTTCATTAATTCTTATTTTATCCAACGCGTTTTCTCTCCAGCACATGCTCGTCCGTAATAAGGAAGTAGGATGCAGGAAGAATAATAGGTTTAGTAATATTTGTTTTAGTGGATATTTATTAGGTACAAATGTATGTAGTATTATACAATAATAATTTTATTATTATTATTATTATTATTATTATTATTATTAGTATTATCATACTATGTATACATATATATTGTTAAAAAGTTTTATTATTATCATTATTATTATCTTTAGTATTATTTTTTATTAAATAAATTAATATATAATAATTTCCAAATTATTTTGCTAACAAAAGTATATTGGTGCTTGACTATATACATAATTCCAAAGCTGATTTCAAAGCTTAAATAAATTACAATATTATTTTATGACATTTTAAAATAGTCTTTGTTCGAAAATCCTAGTTTTGACTAAATTAGTTTTTAGCCTAAATTGTTTTTCTACATTTCAAGTATTATTTGTAATAGTTTGAATGAAAGAAAAGCATAGTTTTATCTATAATTGATTTTCAAATATAGTTTCCAAATAAAATGTATTTTATACAAATAGATATAGTTATTTATTTATATAAATTTTCTTCGATTATCTAGCCTTATCCATGACCTATCGTTCGTTTTCGATCTCTTTTCAAATCTTGAACCTCCTTATATCGTCCCTAGATAAGTTGACTATTCTAGACTTAATGACATGGTCTATCCTATCATCTAAAATCGTCTTGCGTAGTTTTGACTTCTGAGACTATTTTCGTGCCGACATGATCATATTATTCCAGTCAACTTCAAATCCAACCGTGGCAAGTACTTGTTGACGCTTTCATGTGCATTTACTTTATATTGTTATATTTTACTTATACATGCTATTTTTCGTGTCTTGACTGTTTACACACACGAGAATTAAGTGATTGACTAATATTTTCTCATTGTTATCATGATCGTTATCGTGGCCGTGTTTTTATGATTATGAGGTATGGATATTGGAGGGGTACAATTACTAGGCATGTGGACAAAGCCCAGATTGTATTATTGGCTCTTCTATTTATGGGGTTTGGCCTTATAACCTCATTGTTCATCCAAGTCGTCCATGTGTAGGAATGTTGTACTTCTCATGACAAGTACAATAATATTGTTCATATGAGTTCATTATTTTTCTTGCTTGCTACTTTCCTTATTAGTTCCCCTATTACATGTTTTCTTCTTCATATTGTTCATGTTTCCAGTGATCATTGTTTCACATATTTAGTATTATATTGCTTTATATTGTATTTGTATTGTGATGGCTAGACTTGTACATGCTCCTATCCTGACAGATTTTTTTTTCTAATTGACAAATTCATGATGATTATTTTTCGATGACTTGCTCTCTTGCTTTGTGTTCTCTCGGGTGGAGTTAGAGGTATCGTAGAGGCCAACTATAGATTCTAAATAGAATAGAGAGTTTTGAATTAAATGTTTAGTGGGTTGTTCCCGAATATAATTTGGTTGTATTATTGGATTATAATTTAAATAATTATTGTGAATTAGCAAAAGAAAGATATAATTTTATTGTATTTGAGATTTATATTGAGCTCCAAACAACGTACTACCGTCGATACTAGGGCGTAGGCTGGACTTGGCCACGTACTCATTTTTCGAAAATCAGGAGCGGGTCTTAACAGCTAGACACCCCCATACTCGAATAATATTCAAGTTGTGTCTAACCTTTAACCAGAGTTCATGAGGAGTGACATCGAAAGTTGCATACAGTACTCTATTTAGAATGAAAGTAGCCGTAAGCACTACTTCACCCCAGAGGCAATTTGGAAGACCCATAGTCAACAACATTGAGTTCATAATCTCTATTAATGTTCTGTTCTTCCTTTATGCAACACCATTTGATTGAGAAGAGTACAGAGCAGTCGTCTCATTGACAATTCAATGTTCTTCGCAGAACGATGTGAATTCATGAGACCTATACTCTCCACATCAATCACTTCTGAGTCTCTTGAGTTGTTGTTCGGTTTGACGCTCGACTTCAGCCTTGAAGCCGATAAATTTCTCAAATGCTTCATCTTTAGACTTGAGCAGATAAACAAACGCATATATTGAGAAATTATCGATGAAAGTAATGAAATACTTTGTCCCGGCCTTTATAGAGAAGTGTTTGAAGTCACAAATATCTGAGTGCACCAACTCCAGAAGATCTGTACTTCAGTTTACCTGCTAAAATGATTTTCTAGTTATCTTTGTCTGCACAACGACCTCACACTTCTCCAACTCCTTACCCCATAGTTGGATATAAGCCCCAGATAATATATCTTGTTAATTCTTTTACAATTAACATGTTCTAGTCTTTTATGCCACAACTCAAGAGAATAGTCAAAAATAGATACAACATTAATTTTCTCAATTGGATTTACAAGATGAAGTTTGAACATCCGTTCGGTATTAAAAGCTTTTTCGAAGTAAGTTCCTTTATATGACATAACTATTTGACCAACGTTAATGTCCATCCTCAAGCCTGCGCTACAGAGCAGACTTCTAGAAACTAGGTTCTTGGCAATCATCGGTACGTGCTTTAGATCCTGACGCGTCAACGACTTCCCCAAAGTCAGTTTTAGTACCATCGTCACTCTCTCCAGCACTTCATCTTGTGTCTGGTTCGCCATCATAACTTTCTCAGATATAGGCTTATACGTGGTGAACCACTCATTCGTAGAGAAAACATGGCAAAATGCCCTAATGTCTATCCACCAGTCCGTGTCAACACTAGTCGAGTTAACTTGCGCAATCATAGCAACAAAGTTGTAGCTTCACCTTGCTCTTTTCATTTAGGTTTTTCCTTGCAGTCTTTCTCTAGTAGCCTTTCTTGCCACAGTTGAAACAAGTTCCAGGAGCTTTGGACTTTTGCTTGAACTGAGCCGACTTCATCTTCAGTTGGTGAACATCCTTTTTGTTGTTGTAAGAAGACTTTTGCTTCCTCTTGGAGTCTCCAGCTTGCACCAGATTAGCCTCAGCCATCTGTTTGGGCAAGGTGTCCACTTTGATTTGATCCCTCAAGTCGTCTTCAACATGAAACCAGTACAAGAGGCATTCAAGATCCACCTCCATCTTCTTGCGATACACGTCCACGATGAAATTGCTTCACCCCTGACGGCGAAAGCATCGACCAAAGGCATTTTGTTATCCTCAAGTTTCTGATATAACTTGAGAAATTCTTTGACTTGACGAAACATCATCTTGTCGTCCTCAGATCTCATCCTCTAGACCTTTTCGATCACGTGGATGTTGTTCATGTTCTCATCTGTCTTGTAGAGATTCTCTACTGACTCCTAAACGTCCTTGGCGTTAGCCGTCTTACTATATAACTCTGCCAGAGAATCCTCCATCGAGTTTAAGATCAACAACTTGCAGAGGTTGTTATCTCTCCTCCACTTGGAATACAAAGTAGTGGCTTTAGCGCCCCTTCGAGCATTTTCACCTTATAGAATTAAAGGCTCAGGATATGTCAACACATTATCGACGCTCACGAGTTGAAGATTAAGGCTGACCTTTCTCTTCCACACGTTATAATGCTCCCCATCAAACTTTTCAAGTTTGTTAAAACTTGTGTCGATAAGGTTTGCACGGTTGTTCTCCATTTGATCTGGATCTTGCTTTTAGGTTGTTATTTCCGAAATAGATCTAGATGGAAGAAAGATCAGAATTTAAGAGACCTCTTGAAAAATAAATTTTACTCTCTATTCTGATTTTACTACCAAAAAAACCTCATTTTCGAAGGCAATACTTTCTCGGAAAAGGCTATTTGCCGTCGAGAATAGTATTTTCCGAGGGTAAATGGTCGTCGTATGCCCTCGGAAATGCTAGCGTCGGAAAGGGTATTTTTTCGACCAACCGTCTAGAATGTGAGTATTATCGATAAAAACTAGCCCTCATATTTATTTTTCCATTGTCGGAAACAAGCTTTATGAATATATGACGGATGGATATTTCCAATGAGTGTACGCCTTCGAAATTAATGAATTGGTGGTCACAAATGTTTACAAACACGACGAATGTTTTATTTTCCAACAATCTGTTTTTAACAATCAATGTTTCTAAGAAATACTATTTACGATAAAGAAAAAAAGGAATTTAGCCTCTCGGAAAAACGATTGTAAGGTTATTTACGACGATAAGAGATACTCGAAAATGTTTAAGATTTTTTTCCATGAAAGGAAATTGTCAAAAATGTTTTTTGTGATTGCTAAAGCAGTCAAAAATTAACTTATGTTTAATCAAAATTACTTTTTTGCGAGAATTTGTATTGTCAAATTATTTGTCGGAAATGACGATTAAACATCATTTTTCGATGTATGAGGGTTGTCGTAATTTTTTTACGATAGCAATAGTAATTTGAAATTTATGTTATTATGATGTCTATGTTTGTCCAAAATTTTGTCAAAAATGGTATATGTCATGATAATTGCTAATTCTGATAGAAATAATTATCATAATATAGCATAACTTTTCTCAGAATTTAAATTAATAGTAAAGCATAAATACATTGACAACTAAAGTAAAAGATAATCTTCTAATTATTCATTGATATAAAAAAATGTGTTACAAAGAAACCAATGTATTTTAAGTACAATAAACTTAAAATGTCAAATCTATTTTTTTTTCCAAGTCTACGTATAACAATGTCAAAATAATTTTATGAAACTGAAGCTTGCTTGAATTATTCTTCAAAGTCATCGCTAAGATTAGCATCCAAACCATTACTTCCAACATTATCCTGTTACAACAAAAAAAAATTCCAATAAGGACTCATGTAATTTAAATAAAATTAAGATTTAAACTCAAATTACAATTATAAAATCGTAAAGAAATGTATATACCACAAATGGTGATTGCCTTGCACTATGTTCAGAATTTTGATATTGTTTAATAACATTTAAACTTGTTCTTGCAGAATGCTTAATTGGCCTTTCACATCTTTCAGCTTATCTTTTAATTGTTGGCGATTTTCTTCAAGTTCAACACACCTACGCTTGTTGCAACTTTGGCTTGACGAGTATAAATCTTTACCTTTCAAACCCCCCTCCAATCCAAGTACACGACCATGACTAGGTACGATCACCTCATTATATATGTCCCAGTTATTAACATTAAGATTTTCCTCTATAGCAGTATTTTTTTGTTTTCCATCGCTTTCTACACAATAAAAATTACTACAATATTATATAACATCTCGATAGAATATTACAAAAACACTCTAAATTAACAGAATATGGTATGCATTTAAAGAACACAATGGAGAATGAAAAAGTTGCCTATCATACAAAGATTTCTTTTGCCTTATCAATTTGCCAAATTTCTCCTCCTTCCTCCTTTTCCTTACTTACATGAAACTTTTTGAAACATTCAATTGGACTGGGTTCAATTCCAGTTTGATCAAACTATTAAGAGAAAATATTATTATTATTTTCTTATTGTATTAAACTAACACCAAAAATATCTTACTTCCCACATATCGAAGTAACCAAAAATATGCAAAAATACTTATAGACATGAAAATATAAACTATACAAAAAAATTGGGAGCACTCTACTTTTATATCTCATCTTTTTTGTATTTGGCAAAGGAAACTGAACTGGTAGTGTGCACAATTGTTGATTTTCCCCTATTTGCTTTGATTGAATTACTTTGATCATGCAAAATGAAATAATTCCTCCTTTGATATAATCTATAATTCAATAAATAATTCATAAATATGCACACACAAAAATACTAGTCATGCCATGGAAAATTAATGTACCATTCAATATAAGAACTCTACATCTGATATATAAAAGCCCGTGTCATGCTATAAGAAATAACTTAAATTGATATATGAAAGTTCAAGTTTATTTACCTGCCATTGGGGATTTAACCATTCATCAACAATTGCATTCATACTTCAGGATCAGGTACATTTTTTATGGACGATTAGAATATCTCTCTCCGGTACTATTATACTTTTAAAATATTGGTTTTCTCAAATTCCACATCCAATAAGCATAATTTCTTTTAATATAGTCAGTGAATGCAGCCTTCAATTATGCATTTGAACATGTATAAGTATAGCCATATTCCTTAAACCTATCAAGCAACACATCTAATTCCTCCTTTGGATATTTAAAAAAGTATACTCATGGCCCTTTAATCTCTTGCTTGAACAATACACCAATATTACTTATAGCTTCAGTTGTAATGATCCTAGGTATTAAAATCACATGAGTATGCAATATAAATTTACCAAAATAACTAATTAGAAAAATAACATGTTAATGTTCTGTCATGACCATGTCCGTAGTGTGTCGTATCCGTAAATGATACAATACACAATAAAATATGTAGAAGATGCATTGATAAACATGACACCATACGAATACATGAAGGTAAAAATGAAATGACTCCAAAACTGTTACTCCAAGTGGCATTTGTATCCTAGGACAATTTGTCGAGTACCCTGGTTGTAGCCTGGGACTATTGATCGAGTGTCATTTGATCTATATAATATTTCATGGTTATTTGTATCCTGGGACTATTGCCCAAGTATCCTGGTTGTATCCTGGGTCTATTGGCTGGTTGTATCTTGGGACTATTGACTGAGTGGCATTGTTAAACATGACATGATACGAATACACAAAGGTACAAATTAAATGACTCAAAAATTGTTATTCCAAGTGGCATTTGTATCCTGGGACTATGGGTCGAGTATCTTGGTTGTATCCTGGGACTATTTACCGAGTGTCATTTGATCTATATAATATTTTATGGTCAATTTTTTAGTTTCATTTGTAGGAAGTTTGTAATTGATTGGGATAACAGCAGTTGTGACTGACTGCAGTCCCATATTTTGGGTAGCAACAATAGTTTGTTATTGGACTGTAGGTTCCAGTTTACGGTAATGTGTATGTAGCCAGAGTATTAAGAACCATGTACCCAGTTGTGTATCTCAGTGTTCTTTTGCTTCCATTAAAGAAATGACATGACTGTAGTCCCACATGTTGTGAACCATGTACCCAGCTTTTATGTGTGCACATGGGTTTTGATGTATATTAGTTAAACTCATTTCCTTATGCAAGAATATATGCATAGGATGTGTACGTATGTTTTCTGTGTTGTTAGATAAGAGGCAACATATTTGACTACTGAATACAGAAGCATGAAGTTTCATTAGTCATTTGATACACCAGAATAAATTTTCTAAGGAAAGTAAGATACTTTGTAATGACCAATTGAATACTGTAATAGAAACAAAAAAATTAGCTTTAATTTCAATAAAAATAATATGGAGAGACAAAAAATTTAGCTCTTGTTTCACATTATACTCCACTATCTAAAGCTCAAACCACTATATAAGAAAATACGACCCACCAACTGATAGAATGGAGCATCATTTCTAGAAAAGAATAATATAAAATGGTGCTTTCCTAACTCCTAAAGTACAAAGTGAAGCTTAAAACATTGCACGAACAAATGTAATGTCATTTAAGTAGACCCGAATAACTATGTGAATTCAGGTATAAGAGAAGGGTAAATTTCAACCTATAATATTGTCAAACCTTCAATGAAGATTAATTCAAAAGGAACATGCAAACTGCATAAGGAAAATGATCAAAAAATAAATAAAGAAAAAGATAGCCCCATGAAGTTCCTGAGAAAGAAATATTTTCAAAAATAAAGAGAGAATGATCTCATAGTATATTCACAACTACACATGGCATGGCTGTCTTAGCCATTAAATATCAAGAATAAAAAATTACAGAGAAATTGAACTTGATTGCAAACTCGCTTGTACAAGAGAAAGCCTAGAAAGAAATCCTAGAAAATAATCTAAGTAAAATTATTTAGTTTTGATTCTGAGGGGTGACGATAGAGGCTCGACAAAGTTTAGCAACTCTGCCTTATTTCTTGGACTATCTGACACCGTCCTTGCTCTTGAAGAAATTGCCCTTCGTAGGTTGCCAGCCTTTTGCATGGGTGTGGTACCCTGCTATTTATAGTGATATATGTTTTGAGCCGCATAGATGGCCACGTGGCCACGTGGCTACAACATCACATAAAGACCCGCTCTTTGGCCGCCAGCTGGTGACTTGTTGAAATATTGTTGCAGCAAATCTGGGTGGTTGAGACTTGGTCAGCCTGCCACGTGTCCCATCGCAAGATAGGATCAGTCAGCTTGAGTCATTTTGAGCCGCATAGGCCTTTCAGTGTTCGCCCATGCTGGGCCGCATAAGACTTATGCGGCAGTCTCCCTTAGTTCGCATGTAGCTTGGGGACCTTTGAGCCGCATAGGTTCTATATTCTGGGATGCATAAAGCTCATGCAGCTCAGATTGCAGTTACCCTTGGCCGCATAAATCACATAGATTGAGCCGCATAAGGTTCATGTTGCTCGGGTCGCAGTCCTTTTGGCCGCATGGCCATGTCCAGTCTGGTGACATGACATTTTGTCTGATCATATCTTATCTTCTTTTTGTCAGAGTGTCAGAGTTGTCAGACCTGTCAGTTTTGCCAATTTTGACAGAGTTTGTCAGCTTTATCAGAATGGTTGATCAGCTTGGTCGCATAAGTAACTATTCTTTCTGCGACTCAAAATCAGTCCGGTGAAGATGGGCTGCAGGGGGCATGTTGAGTCTATCATACGGCTCTTCTTTATGCGGATCAATTTGTTCCAAAGTACTCATGCGGTCAGTTTTGATTCGTATGAACCCCATATTTTCCATGCTTCTACAAGACCCCCTTCAAAATTTTTAAATTGCAAATTTGGAATACTTTGAATAAAAAGCATGGACATATGTCAAGTCACAGGAAAATCTTCGAGTCAGGAGAGACGTTGTGCCGCAGGGACAATTTTGAGCCACAGGTAGATCTTGTGCCGCAGGAAGATCTTGTACCGCAGGGAGATCTTGTCTGCCAGCTGTCACTGTTGCATTTAATGCCTTGATTTGGTTTTAGATTTGGGCTCTTTTTCGAGATAAAGCTAACAGTTACTAAGGGAAAAAATCCCAAACATCATCATTATCTTTTAATGGATACGAGAATTGAAGCGACGATGACGGTTATTAAGGATGAAAAATGCTCGAGTGTCATTATTATCTTTAATGTCACAATAACCGACGCGACGTTAATCTGTTTCCACTTTGAAAAGCTATAAATATGGTCCATATGGAGAGAGAATTTTTAACTTTTTCTTCTTCATCTTCATTGTTCCTGTCATCATTTCTGTCCCAGTTAGCCATGGCTCCAAAAGCTTCTAAGTCGACTGATGCTGCGGCCAAAGGGAAGGGACTTGCCTTTCTGTCGAGAGCTGAGGACTCTCCTTCCATTCATCCTGACGTGGAACCCCCTACCAAGGGTAAGGACGGCAGGAAGACGACGACTTTAATAAATTTTTTTTGAATGGCCATATTGCATATTTTATGCGTCGGCCCGTCATGTGTTGCCTTTGTGCTTTTGGCGTGATTGATGCATGCCCTATCTGTATATGTTTTGTATGATGGGACCGCATGGCTGATGTATAGACTTTGTCATCTTCTGAATGTTAACCCCCTACCATTTTTTTCTTTTCATATTCTATAGGGGTTTGGCTAGCAAATTTCTCCAGGACCGGTATCGGCGATTTTGGGCATGGTGAAGACGCAACACTTGGCACACACATCAGAGAGCTCAGAACTCTTCATGCTTTGGAAGAGTTTTTCTCGGATGGTAGGAAGTACCTTTATACGTCGAAGAGTCGGACGGTGGTGGGAATTCATCGTGAAATTTCTATTTTTACGGCTCTTGAAGTTGGCAAAAACAACACTAGGGATGTTGTTTTGAAGGTATGGTCTTTTGGAGAAACGAGCCTAAGATGTCCGCGATACGGAGGAGAGAAAAGCATGTTATATTTGCCTTCTTCCATGCGGTACCTCGGAGATTGAACAGCCTTGTTTGCTTCTCAGCAGTAAAATATGACTTCTTTCGAGGGCCACGAAACTGCTTTTTGATGAAGGCGAAGTGCTGCCAAACTGACCAAACTATGTATTGCTAGATTTTCTTTTCTTTTATTTTTGCTGCCGATGTCGTCCTATAAATATAACTGATTTTGAATAAATAGAATACATTCACCCCATTCTTTGTTTGTGGTATTTGTGGTGCTTGTACTAAAGGGCCTAATATAGTATTTGTGTTTGATAAAGGATATCCCACTAGGGGACTTTTTGTGGACCTATTGTCCTTTTGCGCATCTAAAAATACGAGCAAATAGATTTGAATGATATTTTGTGGACCTACTACTCTTTGGTACACCGATGGTACGAGTAATAGATTAGGATAACTTTTGTGGACATATTACCCTTTTGCGCATTGGTGTGCGGGTAATAGATTTGAAACAAAATCCAACAGAGGTAATATGGACGTGATAGGTTTGTGGTCTTAACACCATGTCTTTTATCCCGGGTTGGGTACAGGTGTTAAGTCGGGAGACTATTGGTATCAGAGGTAATATGGACGTGACACACGATAATCTGGCATAATCTTTGGTGGACCTATTACTCTTCTGCGTACTGGTGGTGCGAGTAATAGATTTTGAGATAAAACTAAATAGAGGTAATATGTACGTGATAGATTTTGTGGTCTTAACACCATGCCTTTTATCCTGGATTGGGTATTGGTGTTAAGTTGGGAGATTATCGGTATCAGAGGTAATATTGACGTGATACACGATAATCAGGCATAATCTTTTGTGGACTCTTCTGTGCACTGGTGGTGCGAGTAATAGAGTTTGAGACAAAACCTAACAGAGGTAATATGGACGTGATAGGTTTTGTGGTCTTAGCACCATGTCTTTTATCCCGGGTTGGGTACAGGTGTTAAGTCGGGAGATTATCGGTATCAGAGGTAATATGGCCGTGACACACGATAATCAGGACCAGGAAGTTTGCTCAGAGATAATGATAAGCTGGGCAGATTCCTGTGTGATAAAGCATTATAGTGGGTGTTCAGAGGTATCAGCATACATGACTCGCCACTCATGGAGATGCGATGGAAATCTACTCGGAGAAAAATAGAGTGTGAGTTCAGAGGTACTTGGTGTACATAACTCGATGATCTGGGAGATTTGGTGGTTTGAGGAAGTACTAGCATATCCTTAGACATAGTATTTCTTCAGGAATTTTCCGTTTATGGGCATCATGAGCAAGTCTTCATTCCGCTTCGCGAGTCGGTATGCGCCGTTGGAGAGTACGGTCTCAATGATGAATGGACCATCCCATTTGGGCAGGAATTTGCTGGCAGTTTTGTGAGTCATGACCATCAGTCTGCGAACGGCCAAAACGAGATCGCCTATTTGGAATGTCCTCTGCTTGACTTTCTTATTGAAGGCCCGAGAGATGCGTGCTTGATAGAGCTCGATGCTTTGTTGAGCTTGCAATCGCTTCTCGTCTAAAGTGATAAGAATGTAAAATATTATATTTGTATCCCTTAGTGTTCACCTTAGTGTTCTCCAACTTTTCTTTTGAAGTTTTGATGAACATGTGCAGCTAGAAGGCTTATTGGTCGAAGTGTACGGAAGCCTTGGAATCAGTAAACTTGTGATATCTAAATTGCTTTATATATTTGAGTTATACTTTGAATATTGAATGATTTTCTATGCCAACTTTCATGATTGTTTTGTTTAATTACTAGGAGGCCTACTAGTTTATTATTCATTTCGATCTACCGCTAAATTAGATATCAAATCCGTAATAGTTTGATGTTTCTAATTTGTGAAGCAACCAAGCTTTAATAAACTGCTTTATTTTATTAGATCTTAGGAGAAAAATGTTTGACAAAATTAAATGCAATCGCTTGTGCTTGTATTATTTTGCTTTATCGATTTCTTTGTTCTATAAGAAACTGCTAGATTAAATCTATAGCGCTTGTCTTAGATTATTTAGTAAGTAAAGTTAATTAGGTCGCTTGTATCTGATTCACTAAGCCTAAGAGAGATAGGAAGATACTTCCAACGGTAAATATTCAAAGTATGATTTAATTTATGCTTGTATCAATGATCAAATTTTATGATTTTCAATGGTGAATGTTCACTGAGACCAATATTTGTCCCTTGATTGATTTTAATACTTTAATTACTTTAACTCTTCTTAAATTTTCTTTTCAAAACTCTCTCCCCCAATCCTTGTTCACACAGCATAAAATTTATACTAATTACTCTCTGTGGGATCGATCATTACTCTCTCTACTACATATAATTTTAAGAGTAAGGTTTTATTTTTGGGTGCCTGCGACAGCACACCAAATTTTGGCGCCATTGTCGGAGAGTAATTTTAGTTAATTTTGTTGGCCCATTGGTCGTATGGTCAAACTGATTTTAATAATTGATCAAACTCTGTCTCGATATATGAAGCTAGTCAGGATGTGTCGGACTCTTGGACATGATCAAGAACAGCTATCTACACAGTTCAAGACTGAAGCGATGTTTGCCTGTTCGAGTCTGTAATTCCTTGAACAATGTATTTTTCATTTTATTGAGTCTAGGAATACGTTGTACACCGAGTCGTACTAGCAAATAGGCTATTCCAAAATATTTTCAAAATGTTTTTTAAAATGTCCTTAGTTTTGAAAAACATTCATATTAACAAAAGCTTCAAAAAGGTTTTGAAAAAGGTTTTCAAAAATCCCCAAAAACTATTTTTTTAATACCTAACCTAACCCTGACAGAACTCGGCCAGAGTTCGGCCAGAGTTCGGTTAGTGGCCGTTTTAATTTTTGAATTCTCTGGAACTTGGTCCTCCTGCAGTTGCGGATTTGATCGAGATTTTCTCAACGAGTTCTGCCCGAATTCTGCCAGAATTCTGTCTTTGGAATTCCTATAAATAGAGAAGGATTTCGATCATTTCAATTCACTCATTCACTTTCAATCTTCTCTCTATCTAAAGCTTTCAGTCTTCCAAAGAGTTTTTCTTGAGCTTTAAATTTCAGATCCCTAGCCAATTACAATCCTCTAGTCGATTTGCCAGTGCGGTGCGGCCTAGAAGTTTCTGAGAGATTGTAATCAGAAGGCTTGATTGAAGAATACCTCTTCACAATTGAAGTTGGACGAGTTCTTCGTATCAAAGCTCGTGTTGTAGAAGTTGCAAGGACTTCGTAAAAAACTTACGGTTTTGCCAAATAGTGGATTCAACTGGTAGCAAGAGTTCTACCGACTGGATTAGTCCTCAACAGAGGGAAACCAGTATACATCGCTGTCTTTGCGTTTGCTTTCTTATCTCTGCCTTTACATTATTTAGTTGTGATTATTATTCTGTGATCTTGCTGCTAACAAATTTTTAATTAACATATTTCCGCTGCCAACTCTATTCAGCCCCCTCTAGAGTATTCTGCTTTACGATTTCGTTCCTATAATTGGTATCAGAGCGGGTGTTACAGGTAAAAGCAAGGTAACATTACAATTATTTATTCATTTAATTAATTGTTATATAGATCACAGCACAACACATGGCAACTGTGAAATTCACAAATAAAGGCCAGGCCACAAATAGACCTCCATTGTTTTATGGTACGAATTATACCTATTGGAAAACACGGATGAGTTTATTCTTGAAATCACTTGACTTTGATTTATGGTCTATTGTTATTGATGGCTATCAAAAGCCACCTCGTATAAATGTTGATGGAGTTTTAGTTGAAAAACCCCATAACAAATATACAGAGGAAGAAAAGAAAAAGGCCAGTCTTGACGCACGTGCTATTAACGCTCTATTTTGTGCTTTAGACAGAACTGAATTTAACAGGTGTCTATCTGCACAATGGCTAATGAAGTGTGGAAGCTTCTTGAAGTCACACATGAAGGCACGACGCAAGTCAAAGAATCAAAGGTCAGCAGACTTACTCAAGAGTATGAGGTGTTCAAGATGAAGCCCAATAAAACAGTTACTCAGATGTTCGAAAGATTCTTGGATATTGTAAATCCTTTGTCCTCCCTAGGCAAAGAGTACAGTAACCATAAAAATATTCGCAAACTCCTGCGAGCACTTACCAAGAACTGGATTCCAAAGGCTACTGCAATCATTGAAGGGAACGACCTCACAACCATGTCCCTCGAAGTATTCATGGGTAAGCTACTCACTCATGAACTGGAGCTACAAGATTTTGAAGAGTCTGCACCAAAGGAAAAGACGATCGCTTTCAAGGCTCAGCACAGAAAAGCTGCTGAAGGTGATTCAGACAACAGTGAATCTGATACTGAAGATCAAGCACTCCTAGCAAGGAAATTCAAAAGATTTATGAGATATGAGAAGAGAGCCAAAGAAAACAACAGCAGTAACAACTGGTATCAAGATGATGCTGTCTACTACGGCTGCAAAAAGAACGGACACATGAAGAAGAATTGTCCTACAAACTCATCATCAAGTAAGAAGAGCAACATGTATGAAAAAGGGAACCTGAAGAGATCAATATCTCGGAGATATGCCAACACCAGCATATGGCATAAAAGTGAAGCCAGCGACTCAGAAGACGAACAATCAAAAGACGCTGTAAAAGTATGCTTTATGGCATCCGATCAGGTACCTACTGAACCTGTAGTTGATACATATGATGACTTCACCTTTGAGCAACTAGGAGATGCCTTCAGTGAACTGATAAGTGATTATAGGAAACTGCGTAGCAAATATCAGACCTATAAGAAGGTACTCAAAGAGTACAAAGAAGAAATAGGAAGACTTACCGACCTACTAGCTGAGGTTAGAAATAATGTTAGTGAGTCTGGTGAGCTTTCCTCTATCAAGCTCTTATTATACGAGACTACCGAGTCATCTGAAGAGAAAGACAAAGTTATTGACCAACTCAAAGAAGAACTTTCTAAAGAGAAGAAAAGTCTTCAAAGTGCACAAATCAGAATGGAAATACTCACTTCTGATTATACTAAGTTGTATGACACTTCCAAAAGATTGGAAATTAGGTTAGGAAAACAGCCTGAGACAGCTGCTTCCTTCCCTAACACGTGTCACTTACCAAAAAATCGGAACATTCCCAAGCCAAACACTGTCAGACCTAATCCTATCAAACCTTTACCCCAAAAGGTTAAGCCCAAACAGGATTATAGGTATGCTTTCTTCTATACCAGAAAACCCAAACCTACCAACCATGCACACCACTCAGCTTTCAACACTCAACATGCACAATGTCATTGTTGTGGCCTCATTGGTCATATTTTACCTGCATGTAGAATCAGAAAGCTTGTTGATTTAAATATTTATGCTTGGATACCAAAGGCTAACATTTCAGGACCCTACAAGAAATGGGTACCAAAAGTTTCATTTGCAAATTGTTTTGTAGGTGGAATACCCTTCACATGCTAAAAGAAAATGGATCCTCGACAGCGGTTGTTCACGGCATATGACCGGTGACGCTACATTATTTGCAACACCGTCGAAGAAGAAGAAGGAAGGTTATGTTTCCTTCGATAATAACTTGAAAGGGTATATTATTGGTATCGGTGATGTTGGTAAGTCTCCCTATCCTGTAATTAAGGATGTCTGTCTGGTTACCGAGTTGAAACATAATCTACTCAGCATAAGTCATTTAGCTGATCATGGTTATGGCATCAACTTTGGCAAAGACAAATGTACTATAGTTGATAGCTCAACTGGTAATACTATCATTGAAGGTATCAGGGAAGACAACATATATGTTTTCTATTTGTTGGAAGAAACTAACATTTCAGGTAGATGCTTAATGGCTAAAAGTGATGAGAGTCATCTGTGGCATATGAGACTCGGTCACGCAAATATGGACACAATCTCAAGATTATCCACAAAGAAGCTAGTACGCGGTTTACCGGACCTTACATTCAAGAAGGATTCGGTATGCAGTCAATGTGAAAAGAACAAAGCTACCATATCCACATTCAAGTCAGTAAACGCAGTATGTACTACTAGACCTCTACAATTGCTTTATATGGACTTATTTGGTCCTAGCAGAGTTGCTAGCCTCGGAGGTAAGCTTTATGCTTTTGTAATTGTAGATGATTTCTCTAGATACACGTGGGTATACTTCTTGACACGCAAAAATGATGCATTATCCAAATTTGTTGCCTTTTGCAAGAAAGTACAGAATGAAAAAGGTTACATGATCACTCGTATTAGAAGCGATCATAGAGACGAATTCGAGAATGCAGAGTTTGAGCAATTTTGTGACACACACGGTTTTGTACACGAGTCCTTCTGCCCTAGGTCTCCACAACAAAATAGAGTTGTGGAACGTAAGAACAGAACTCTATCCAAAATGGCCAGAGTATTGTTAAACCAGTTTAGTCTACCCAAATATTTCTGGGCTGAAGCTGTCAATACAGCTTGTTTTGTTCTCAATAGAGTTCTAATTCGACCCAAATCGAAGAAGACTCCATTTGAGTTATGGTTTGATAGAATTCCATCAGTTTCATATTTTAGAATATTTGGTTGTAAGTGCTTTATTCTTAATATAAAAGACAA
This sequence comes from Iris pallida, assembly GCA_029216955.1. Classification (NCBI taxonomy): domain Eukaryota; kingdom Viridiplantae; phylum Streptophyta; class Magnoliopsida; order Asparagales; family Iridaceae; genus Iris; species Iris pallida. The sequence continues at coordinate 1,013,125 of JANAVB010021792.1, forward strand.
TTTGGAAAAGTTTGACGAAAAGGCCAATGAAGGTATATTTTTAGGTTATGCGGCCAAGAGCAAAGGATACAGAGTCTTCAACAAACGAACCATGATCATCGAAGAGTCAATCAACGTCACTTTTGATGAACTGAATCAAATGACTATCGATGACAATGACGAAGATCCAACTGTACCAAACTCAACAACAGCTGATTCTCAACCAAGCTCGGCACTAGCTGATCCTCCTAGAGAAGATCCAGGAACCAGCTACCTTCAGAGTCTGCCGAAAAGATTAAAATTTACGGCTGATCATCCAAAGGATTTGGTAATTGGTGATATTACCAAAGGTGTAAGTACTCATACATCCAGTAGAGATATTGTTTCTAGTGTTGCATTCATTTCACAGCTAGAACCCAAAACTATTGATGAAGCATGTAGTGATAGTGTTTTGATAGATGCTATACAAGAGGAATTAAACTAATTTGAACGGAATCAAGTTTGGGAACTTGTTCCCAAGCCTATTGATCATCCAGTCATTGGTACTCGTTGGGTATTCCGAAATAAACTAAATGAGAATGGTTTAGTGACTCATAAAAAGGCTCGACTCGTAGCTCAAGGATACAATCAGAAAGAAGGTATCGACTACGATAAGACTTATGCCCCAGTTGTGAGATTGGAATCCATTCGCATGTTATGTGCATTTGTATATTTTCATAATTTTAAATTATTTCAAATGGATGTCAAGAGTGCATTTTTAAATGGTTTTATAAAAGAAGAAGTTTTTGTAGCACAACCTCCAGGTTTCACAGATTTTAAAAACCTTGATCATGTTTTCAAGTTGAAGAAAGCTTTATACGGTTTGAAACAAGCCCCTCGTGCTTGGTATGATCGTCTAAGCTCCTTTTTACTTGACAACGGTTTTTCAAAAGGCAAGGTTGATACTACACTTTTTATTAAGTCCTTTAATGGTAAGCTTCTTTTAATACAAGTCTATGTTGATGATATCATATTTGGATCTACTGATGAATCTCTGTGTCAAGAATTTTCTAAGTATATGCAGAATGAGTTTGAGATGAGCATGATGGGAGAGCTAAAATTCTTTCTCGGACTGCAAATCAAACAAACTGACAATGGGACGTTCATAAATCAAGCCAAGTACACAAAAGATTTGCTAAGAAGTTTGATCTGGACAATGTCAAACCTATTGGCACTCCGATGGCAACTTTAATAAAGCTTGATATTGATGAACAAGGTAAGTCGGTCGACACACGTAAGTATCGAGGTATTATCGGTAGTTTACTTTATTTAACTGCTAGTCGTCCAGATATTATGTTTAATGTTTGCCTGTGTGCACGTTTTCAAACTTAATCAAACAGCAACAGCAGCCGCACGAGAGAGCCCCCCAACCCTAGTTCTTCACCACTCCTTCTCTTCCAATCCAAGTGGTAAAATCAATCCAAACTTTGGATTCGTGCGGAGTTTGTCGTTCTCTACAACATATTCAAATTTTGGGAGGTATAACTTCGTATTTCCCCACCTTTCAATTTCGCGCTATTTACTTATTTTGTACAAATGGCACCTAAGGGATTTAACCCCTTCAAGAGGAAGAAGACAACCAATCCCAGTGAGGAAGGTTCATCTTCGAATCCACCCACGGATTCCCTTATTTCGCCAGTCCAATCTAGCGATGGCGCGTTCGACGGGTTTTACTTTCAAACCCTAGATCAAGCCCTACTGTGGTATAGAGATTTTTCCATGAGATCCATATGCACAGGCGCTCCCATCAAGTGGACTGTATTTCTAGAACACCGACCTTTCTTTGAGGCATTAGGGTTACAATATTTTGTTAAACTCTGTTTCCCCGTAGCAACTAATGCCATTAGACTGTTCTACTGCAATACCATATTAAACACGTTTGATGTAAGCACTCGTGTTGGAGGATTAGATATCAATTTCAATGATGTTATCTTAGCGAAAATCCTTGGTATTTCCAACGAAGGTGAACCGCTTGTTGATATCACTGAATTTGATTTCTCCGACGACACGACACTTACTAGTTTCAAAGCAGAACTCTGTGCACCTGATCGAGTTCACTCTGGAAAGTTCAAGGCAAACAACTTGAACTTGTTTAATTATGAATTACACCGTATAATTTACTCCACTCTCCTTCCTAAGTCTACTTCGAATGACGATGTCACGTCTCTTGAATTATCTGCTATGTATCATATTCTTAAGAGGATTCCATTTTCTGCCCTTAAGACCATTATTCAGATGATAGGACGTTGTCGTGCAAGAGATAGAAATCTCTCTTATGCGATGATTCTCCCACGCATCTTTCAGCATTTCGACATTGATTTATCTACTTGTACTCAAGACCCTGAGCCCAAGTTTCTCAAGTTATCTCGTCGCAGTTTGACTGCTGCTGCTCCTCCTACTGCCCCTGCTACTGCTCCACCTCTTCCACCTCCACAGCAGTATGCTATGACATTTGAGGGCATACACCAGCACCTTTCAGATTTGCAAGTCTAGATGACGGACATGGCTCGCGAACGTGAGTTCCGCGACGTCGCCCGTTATCAGGCGATTGTAAATTCTTTAGCTGATCTTCGATTCGTCCAGACTGGACATTCTGCCGGTTCCATTCCTAGAGATCCAGCTTTCTCTAGTTACCTCTATGAGGATGAGGCTGTTCATGCCTACTTTCAGCCCGGTAATGCATATGATTGGTACCGTTCTGACCGTGCTCCTCCTCGAGACTATGTCGGTGAGTTTTACACTGGCGCTCCTCCTCGCCCTTCTAGCGCGGGTACCTCTGAAGCTGGTCCTTCTGGACATGCTGGTCATGCTGATGATGATGATGATGATGATGAGGATATGTGATATGTTATCTGATTTTTGAGACTTAGACATTATCTACTCTATACTTGGAAATGCTCCGACATTCTAAGTTTTTCTATCTTTCTAGACTTTATTATCAGTATTTCTTTTGAGGACTTGTACTAGATATTTATTTTATTGATGTCTTCTGAACATCTTTTTATCTTTATGAGATTCGTAGTTTATAGTTCACATCAGTTTATTTACTTAGCATCTTTTTCTGCTTTAATAACTGTCTGTGATATAATACATGCCTGAGACAAATACATGCCTGTGATGTCATTCAAATTTTTTTTACTATTTCTATCATTTATCATGATTATTTTCTTGTGTTTCTTCACTGTTTGTTATTTATGCATTGATTGCGGGGGAGTTTTTCTCTTTTGCAATTATTTTGCTAAATGAGAACGGGGGAGAAAAATAAAGATCTAACATTCTTTTGAGAAAATGTAGGAGCTTAAATGTTATATCATTCATAGTTTGTCAATTATCAAAATGGGGGAGATTGTTGGCCCATTGGTCGTATGGTCAAACTGATTTTAATAATTGATCAAACTCTGTCTCAATATATGAAGCTAGTCATGATGTATCGGACTCTTGGATATGATCAAGAACAGCTATCTACACAGTTCAAGACTGAAGCGATGTTTGTCTGTTCGAGTCTGTAATTCCTTGAACAATGTATTTTTTATTTTATTGAGTCTAGGAATACGTTGTACACCGAGTCGTACTGGCAAATAGGCTATTCCAAAATATTTTCAAAATATTTTTTAAAATGTCCTTAGTTTTGAAAAACATTCATATTAACAAAAGCTTCAAAAAGGTTTTGAAAAAGGTTTTCAAAAATCCCCAAAAACTATTTTTTTTAATACCTAACCTAACCCTGACAGAACCCGGCCAGAGTTCGGCCAGAGTTCGGTTAGTGGCCATTTTGATTTTTGAATTCTCTGGAACTTGGTCCTCCTACAGTTGCGGATTTGACCGAGATTTCCTCATCGAATTCTGCCCGAATTCTGCCCGAATTCTGCCAGAATTATGTCTTTAGAATTCCTATAAATAGAGAAGGATTTCGATCATTTCAATTCACTCATTCACTTTCAATCTTCTCTCTATCTAAAGCTTTTAGTCTTCTAAAGAGTTTTTCTTGAGCTTTAAATTTCAGATCCCAAGCCAATTACAATCCTCTAGTCGATTTGCCAGTGCGGTACGGTCTAGAAGTTTCTGAGAGATTGTAATCAGAAGGCTTGATTGAAGAACACCTCTTCACAATTGAAGTTGGACGAGTTCTTCGTATCAAAGCTCGCGTTGTAGAAGTTGCAAGGACTTCGTAAGAAAACTTACGGTTTTGCCAAATAGTGGATTCAACTGGTAGCAAGAGTTCTACCGACTGGATTAGTCCTCAACAGAGGAAAACCAGTATACATCGCTGTCTTTGCGTTTGGTTTCTTATCTCTGCGTTTACATTATTTAGTTTTGATTATTATTCTGTGATCTTGCTGCTAACAAAATTTTAATTAGCATATTTTCGCTGCCAACTCTATTCACCCCCCCTCTAGAGTATTCTGCTTTACAATTTCGTTCCTACAAATTTTTGTGCTTTTGTGAACTTTATTTCATTCTTGTAATAAAATAATTTTTTATTAGCGAAAAAAACGTTAACAGCACATGGCGACCAATTCTCAATTATTTGCCACTTGTCTAGATCTTTCATCTAGGCATGCTAATGAGGTAAATATTTATTCTCTTGAACAACAAATTGCTAGTTTAACTTCTCTTGTTCATCAAATGGTTGTAGGTTGTAACATGCAAACAACAATGGTTTGTGAGATTTGTTTAATAGAAGGGCATCTAACTGATATGTGCCCAATACTTGAAGACGAGTCCAGTGTAACTCAAAATTGCCCAAGTTACCAATAGTGCAAGCAACCGTACCCTGGTCAACAACAATTGGACCAAACTTCTAATTCTGCTATGTCTTTAGAAGATACTGTTATGTCTCCTGCCACTAATACTTCTCAATTTCAACAGGAGACGAGGGCCAGCATCCAAAGTTTGAACAATCAAATGAGCCAAATGGCTATAATAATTACTAAACTGGAGGCACAAAGTTTGGAACAACTGCCATCTCAAATGATAATAAATCAAAAATAAAATATAAGTACAATCGTTTTGAGAAATGACGAAGAGGTTGACAACCTAGTAAAGAAAGCGCCTACATCGTCAAAACAAGCAGAAGAGATCAACAGCGTTGCAGACACGAACATTCCTAATGACAACGTAGTACCAAATGGACAAGAAATTTTTGAACTTGATGGCAAAGATGGATTGGAAGTTGCCATCAGTGAGCATGTTGAGAAAGGGAATGAAGAGTTATCTTTGAGTTCTAATTTGCAAGAAGCTGTATTAGCATTGAATAAATTTCAAAAAATGCAACAGTCATCTAACTTTCCTTATATGGCATTATCAAATTCTAACAACTGGCATTTACCATCTATTTTGCAGGCCTCTATCCAAGATGAGAAACCCTTTCATAGTTATGTCAAGTGTGCATAAAGTCAAGCCAACGACGTATTAAACAAAGGCGCTGCTTGGGAGGCAACCCAAGGGAAGTTTGTTCTTATTCTTGCATTTCTATTTTTGTTTATTTTTTCTTTTATTTGCATTTAGGCTTACATTGGGGACAATCTCAATTTTAGTGTGGTGGTGGATTTAAATTATTGTAAGCAATTTTAGTTTTTTTCGATTTAAAAAAAGTTTTTTTTGTGGTTTTCAATAAAGTTTTGTTTTATTTTATTTTCAAAAAAAGTTTTTTTTTTGTGATTTTCAATATTTTTTGTTGTGTATGCCATGAACAAGATTCAACTGAGTTTGAAAAAATTTATAACATGATTGAATAAATACTCTTTTCAACTTAGAATTAATTAGTCTAGTATTTTTCCTTGAGAATTGTTGTGACTAAATTTGGTAGACAAAAGCCGGTGAGATTTTGAGCCTTTAGACTAACACATCAGTCTTACTATTTTCTTTGATGAGAGTTATTCTTCCATGGACTTCTTTCTCTAGAACTTGCTTTGATTCTCTTCAAGGTCAGATCAATACATGCATACATGAACATGATTAAGGCCATCTTTGTTATACGCTACATAAGCCAAATAGCCTACCCTAAAATTATTTTTCCTCTGGTTGAACCCCTTTGAGCCTTATTGCTTCTATTTTTGTGAACCCATATTACAAGCTTTAACCTGAAAAAAAAAATCCTTACCCAAGCCGAAAAACTAGTGGAGCATTATGATATATATGGGTGTATAAAAATAAGTGTGGGGGTATCTGAATTTTTAGTTTGGCTACATATTTTTATTCTCAAATTCTTAAGTTCCATCATGAAAAAAAAGCAAAAAAAAATGATGAAAATGAAAAAAAAATGAAAAAAAGATGATGAGAAAAAGAAAGAAAGAAAGAAGTAATGAAAAAAAAGTGATGGAGGAATTTACTTTTGATATTAATTTTCATAATTCTTCCTCCAATTCCAATAAAGGGGTATGTTGAATGCTTTAAGGTCAATTTGAAGAAGCTAAATGGGGTGATTGGTTTTATATATTTTATATATGCGAGCTTGAGTTAAATCATTTTTGCTCCACTAGTTTTGATGGCTTTTGAGCTACACTCCCAAAATATATCCTACCTTAAGCCTAAACCCCGCTACAACCCATAAAAAGTCCTTATGATTTGTGTTATGCATGTGATCCAAGTGGTGGAGAATGAGAAGATATGCAAGGTTATGGTAGATCATTTATATTGGAATAAATTTGAGCGAAACACATACCCTTCAAATATACGAGAGTTGAGTGTTTATTCCCGTGAGGGTCTACCAATTTAGTTTACTCTATCTTCAAATTAAATTACTTACTAAGTAATTAGAAGTTGTTTAAGAATATATTTTCATGATATGTTATGGGTTTTAAAGAACATGGTTATTCTTTATTTATGATATTACAACCTTGATTTTTGTTTTGAAAATAAATAAATAAGAGTTTTGTCCGAGGACGAACAAAAGTTAAGTGTGGGGGTATTTGATGAGAACATAAAATGTTATATTAGTATCCCTTAGTGTTCACCATTTTATGCTCATTTTATGACTAAAGGTACTGATTATATTTATATTTTGCTTTAGGATGCAATTGGAGACACTATGTGAAAAATGGAGCTAAAATACAATTCTGGACAGTTTTGACACCTTTCACCAAAATGGGCATAACTTTCTCATCCGAAAAGCAATGGAGGTGATTCAGAAAGGTTTAGAAAGCTAAGACACAGGGCTACAACTTTTATATTTTGTTTTTTTCGCAAATCAAGCTGCATCATGGACGAAATCAGACTTGAAGTTGGGTCAAAGATGGTGTGAACAAAAATAGGAACCAAAACAACCATGTTCCTACTTGTTCTATGACTTATTCTATTTGGTTTGAGAAGTTGTAATTTTTAGAGGATATGTGGGAAGATATTGTGGGCTTGATACAACTAATTTATGGTGTATAAAAGGGGGTAGAAATCATGAGAAGAAACACACAACACAACTCATCTTCTTCTTCTCCAACTTTTTTTTGAAGTTTTGATGAACATGTGCGGCTAGAAGTCTTGTTGGTCGAAGTGTACGGAAGCCTTGGAATCAGAAAATCTTGTGAGATCTAAATTACTTTATATATTTGAGTTATACTTTGAATATTGAATGTTTTTCTATGCCAACTTTCATGATTGTTTTGTTTAATTACTAGGAGGCCTACTAGTTTATTATTCTTTTCGATCTACCGCTAAATTAGATATTAAATCCGTAATAGTTTGATGTTTCTAATTTGTGAAGCAACCAAGCTTTAATAAACTGCTTTGTTTTATTAGATCTTAGGAGAAAAACGTTTGACAAAATTAAATGCAACCGCTTGCGCTTGTATTATTTTGCTTTATCGATTTCTTTGTTCTTTAAGAAACTGCTAGATTAAATCTATAGCGCTTGTCTTAGATTATTTAGTAAGTAAAGTTAATTAGGTCCCTTGTATCTGATTAACTAAGCCTAAGAGAGATAGGAAGATACTTCCAACGGTAAATGTTCAAAGTATGATTTAATGTATGCTTGCATCAATGATCAAATTTTATGATTTCCAATGGTGAATGTTCACTGAGACCAATATTTGTCCCTTGATTGATTTTAATACTTTAATTGCTTTAGCTCTTCTTAAATTTTCTTTTCAAAACTCTCTTCCCCAATCCTTGTTCACATAGCATAAAATTTATACTAATTACTCTCCGTGGGATCGATCCTTACTCTCTCTACTACATATAATTTTAAGAGTAAGGTTTTATTTTTGGGTGCCTGCGACAGCACACCATAAAGCTTCCATTTCTTGTATCCGTCGGCGGTAGTTATCATCCAATGTTAACCGGTAAGTAAGAGCCACACGAAGTAAGGGGATCTGAGTCTCCAATAGGAGAACGGCCTCGCTCCAGTACACCAGAGAGAACGGTGTATTTTTCGTAGCCGTCCGACTCGTAGTGTTGTACGCCCATAAGCATTCACCCTGCTTTTCATTCCAGTCGTGCTTATTTGAAGACACAAACTTCTTGAGAAGCTTGATTATGGTCTTGTTAAAGGCTTCAGGCAGACCATTAGTCGCTAGGTTGTAGGCCGTTGAAGCCATATTCTGAATCTGATTCTTGTCACAGAATCGATAGAAGGCATGGCTTGCGAACTGCGGACCATTGTTATGAATAATCCTCCGTGGCAGTCCAAAACGATAAGTGACGTGATATTTTGTGAACCTGATAACGTTTGACGTCTTTTCCTCTACTAACGGAACAACTTTCGCCCACTTGGAGAAGTAATCTGTGATTGCAAGTATAAATCGGTGTCCTTTGGATGACGGCGGGGTGATTGGGCCAATGATGTCCATTTCCCATGCTTCAAATAGCCAAGAGGCCACCGTTGGGTACAAGAATTTGGATGGAAGATGTATGAAATCTGTATGGATCTGACAAGTCTTACACTTCTTTGTATAGTCTACTGCGTCTGCTACCATTGTAGCCCAGTAGTAACCCATCCGACGAAGACGATCTTGCAACTTCGGGCTCGGTTGGTGAGCCCCACAAACGCCATCGTGAGCCTCGTGTAAGGCTTTTTTGGCTTCTACGTTTGACAGACATCTTAACAGTAGTCCGTCGTAAGATCATCGATATAACCTTTTTGTTTCGGCGTCATAAAAGAATCTGAGAGAACGCCTTATGATTGAAGTTGCTTCTTTCATATTCTCAAGCAGGATCCCGTAGGCTGCAAAGTCGATGAACGAGAGTCTCCAGTCTTGCACATCATTAGTTATCAGGGCAGAGTAACTCATATCTAGTTGAATGATATTTTTGGGACAGACCAACTCATGGCCTATCACGTCGACTAGATGATGAGCATAATTTGGAATCGCCAGAGAAGCGGTGAGGCCAACTAGGGCATCGGCTTCAATATTCTGGAGCCTAGGAACATGTTCTATAAAGAACCCCTCCACGGTTTTAATGATGGTAGTTACTATCCGATGATAGGGAATCAGGTCCGCGTTATGAACCTCGTACGAGCCTTGGATTTGATTAACAATCAGCTGTGAGTCGCCATACGCTTCCAGGTATTTGACCCCTATCTCTTTTGTGGGTCGGAGTCCGATGACCAGAGCGTTGTATTCGGCTACATTGTTTGAGCAATGTTCTGTGAGAAAATATGCCCGATTGACTACCAATCCAGAGGGAGAAATTAATACTACCCCGACTCTAGCGACGATATCACCTTGTGGCCCTATTTTTGAAGTACCGTCTAATAACATTCACCAAACGTCATCATGTGAAGTCATGTTTGAGTCAACGACTTCATCTGGGATTTCTTCATAGATTTTGGCTATTTCTGAGCCTGGATGGGCTGTTAGAAAGTCGGCCAAGGCTTGACCTTTGACAGCCTTCTGCGAAACGAAGACCATGTCGTAGGAGGATAACAGTATCGCCCATATGGCTAGACGAGAACTGAGTGCGCCTGGCTTGGTCATGGGAACCCTGAGGGGATTAACTTGCGAGACAACATGGATGGTCTTCCCTGACACATAGTGTCGTGTTTTCTGAATGGCGAACACCAAGGCAAGGCATTCCTTCTCCATGGCGTTGTACCTATGCTCCGGCCCACCATCATTCAACTGAGATAATACATGTCTTGTTCATGGCGGCACCATTGTTCTGTGCTAGCAAGGCGCCGAGGGAGTGTTCTATCACTTGTACATAGAGTAGGAAAGGCTTTCCGGTAACTGGGGCTACCAGAACCGACAGATTCGACAGGCATTCCTTAATATTATCAAAGGTGCGTTGACATTCTTTAGTCCATATGAAAGAGATGCCTTTTTTTATGTGTTGTGTGAAGGGTTGACATCGTCCTGAGAGGTTAGATATGAACCTCCTGATGTAGGCTAGTCTTTCCTGAAGACCGCGGAGTTCACGGAGGTTCTTCGGTGGACTCATCTCCATGATTGCCTTGTTGGGCCATTGGTCATGGTTAAACCTAATTTTAATAATTGATAAAACTCTATCTCGATGCAAGTTAATTCAGATGTTTACCTACGACATTTTGGACATTGCTCAACGATGGATATCTATGATGTTCAAGACTGAAGCTGTTTGCCATTCAGATTGTATTTCCTTCAAGCAATATGATTTTTCATTTTATTGAGTCTAGGAATACATTGTACACCAAGTCGTACTGTTAAATAGGCTGTCTGGAATCATTTTTCAAAATCACCCTATCCTTTTAAAAAATGACCTATGTTTTGAAAAATATTCTTTTTACAAAAGCTTCTGAAGGACTTTTCAAAAAGCCAAAATGATTTTTCTCAAAATCAACTGGCAGAACCCTAGCAGAACTCGGCCAGAGTTCGGCCAAGTTGAACGTTATGTAAATGTTTGATTTTGAACTTGGTCACCCTTCAGTTGCGGTTTGTTACCTTTGTCTTATCGGGGTCTATGTGGATTCCCCGTAAAGTAATGACAAAGCCCAAGAACTTCCCGCTGGCCACACCCAGGAAGGACTTGGTGGGATTCATCTTCAGATTGTGTGCTCGCATAAGGTCGAACACTGTTCTCAAATCGTGTAAGTGATCATACATGGAGCGACTTTTGACGGCGATGTCGTCAACGTAACACTCCACCGTCTTACGCAAGTGATCTCTGAAGGTGACGTTCATAGCTCGTTGACATGTAGCACCGACGTTCTTTAGGCCGAAGGGCATGACTGTGTAACAAGTCACAACGATCGGTGTTCGGAATGACGTATGCTTCTTATCGTTAGAAGACATTTTGATTTGGTTGTATCCTGAAAAGCCATCCATAAAGGACATGCACTCGAAGCCACATGTATTATCGATCATTATGTCGGTGATGCGAAGCGGAAATTCATCGTTAGGACATGTCGCATTCAGATTGCGAAAGTCGATGCAGATTCGGATCTTTCCATTCTTCTTGACAACTGGTACTATATTAGCTATCCAATCTGGGTGTTGCTCCTCACGGATGAAACCACTAGCTATAAGCTTATTTACTTCCACTTCAATGGAGTTCATGATGTCTGGACGGAACCACCGTTGCTGTTGTTTGACTAGTTTTGCGTCCGAATGAATATTGAGCTTATGGAGTACGATATGGGATTTAGCCCTGGCATGTCTACATAACTCCAGGCAAAAATGTCGATGTATTCTCTAATGAGTTGCAATAACGATTCCTGCTCGCCGTCCGTCAAGCTTTTACTGACGAAGATTGGATTTGGAGAGGATTCATCACCAAGGTTAACTTGCATGACCTCGTCTTCAGTGGGAGGGTCTAGTTCAAAGCGCTTCTCCCATTGTGCATCCAGTTGTTGGACCCATGGCTCCAATTCAAGAGGTTCGAGTAGATCTTCGTCTTCCTCTTCAATGTCAACGGATGCCATGTTGACAGATAATGTTTGCTTGAATATATCTCCAATGCTGTCATCGAAATCGTATGTAGGTGATTTGGATGAGTGAGAATGCCACTCGGATTTCTCATCGGAGCTCTCGGGCGTTATTGCTGGTGTAACATAACCGAGGCCGCATTTAGACTTGGCGTAATAATCCCGAGGTTTTCCAGACGGGGTTGGCAGCTGCAGAAGCGATCGCCGATCGTTGTCGTAATTCAAACCTGGGGTACCTCCATGTCGTACCTATGCTTTTGCATGAAGTACTTGGCTTGAGGACTATACAGGTAGAGTGGTAATCTTCCAGTATTGGGTTTGAGATCAAACTCTTGTGGCATGAAAGGTTGAGGACCTTCTTTTCGGCCGAAGATGATCGTGCGATCCCCTTCTCTTCTGCCTGGGACTATGAAGTAGGCACCTCTAATAGGAGTAAGCCGGTTTGCGACATGGACGGTTGTCACCTGTGTGTGCAGGTTAATGTCCCGATCGTGCCCCACAATATACATCAAACTAAGTTTATTACACACAGGATAGTTCAACGGCAGCCTCTTATTGATGAAATAAGGAATTTTGTCCATAGGGATTACATCATCAGGAGAGGGACTATCCACCTTTGCGATAAGATTCTTCGCGAGTTATGCCTCCTCTTCAGCTACCTCCTGCGTGACCGGAGGTTGGGACGCTGTCTTGGACAACTTGACCACCAAGGGTTCAGCTTGTGGCATTGGCTTGCCTGAGGGTCTCGGATCAACGCTTGATTACCGGCTCGTTTTAGGAAGACGGATAACCATCGGCTCGGCAGAAGACTTCACGTCTTCCGATTGCTTTTGACTGGATCTTGGCGATTAGATCACCATCGGCTCCCCAGAGGGCCTTGCATCTTCATGTCGCCTTTGATTGGATTTTGGCAATCGGATCACCATCGGCCCTCTAACGGGCTTTGGCTCTTGGCTGGACCTTGGGAGTCAGATGACTATCGGTTCCGACTGTGCAGCTGGGGCGGGAGAACTAGGCACCTCTTTATGCAAAGTTGCGATAAGGGGTATGGCTTTGCCAGGTTTACGGGCCTGGAGATGAATTCTCAAGGGTTCCTCTGGCCCTATGACGACCTCTAGTTCGTTAATTATGTGCTTCTTGCATTTTTTGTATAGACAGGCCTCCGAAGAGTAATAAGACTCAACCCCTTTGAAGGGATCAATGTCGGCGAATTTAGTCTTCACGAAGCCGTGCTTACTGACATATTTGAAGCACTGGTGGAGTGTGGATGGCACGATCATATAGTCATGTATCCATGGACGTCCCAGTAGGATATTGTAGGACGTATATGCATCTATGACGTAGGAGGTAACCTCTGTCCTCAGGTCGCCGATCTGACATTTCAATCGAATCTTTCCTAAGGGATATCTCCTTCCCGAGTTGAAACCTCTAATGGCAGTGTTGGTCGCCGCTAGCCGGTGCATAGGTATACCGAGGACTTGAAGCAAGCTTTTCAGGATGATGCTTATTGACGAGCCAGGATCGATGTGCATCCGATCCATCTTGATGTCGTATATGTATCCCGTGTAGTACAGGGGGCGATCATACAAGTTGGTCTTGATCAACATGTCCTGTGGGGTGAATACAATATTGGGCATTGCATCCGTACAGTTGCTACCCTGGAGATCTGCGGACGAGTCTTCCCTTGTAGGTTTGACCTAGGCTACGTAAGCGTCAGTATTCTGGAGCGTTTCGCTCAATACGACATGAAGATCCTTTGAGAGCCTTAGGAGCTCGTATAATGACAACTTTACCGGCGTATTAGCCAATTGTGCTAATATGTCAAAGTTGTAAGGTCTCTCCAGCCCTCAAGGTGCATCTTTACGGAGCGACATGTTGAAGCGGGTTTCTTTCGGCTTAGCTCGATCTGCCGATGGAGGCTGAGATGGCCCCGGAACATCAATGGCGGGCAGCGTTGCCGGCTGAGGGTCCTCGACTGAACTACCCATAGTGGGCTGGACTTGTGCCCCAGACCGGGTAACAACAACTGTCGTCGCCTCAGCTTCGGCTGAAATTGTATGGCAGGATCTGGACTTCCTGCCCTTCTTCTTGTTGGCTGGAGATGACACCGCCTCTGTAACTTCGGGCACTAAGTCTGGGTGGACCCACATGATCTCTTCTTGTGACGTGCTGAGAGGTACCAAACCAGTCGTTTGGTCCCGGACGGGGAGAAGATTAGTAACCACCATCGTTGCCCGAAGGATAGGTATTACCCCGTCTTGAGTACTTGTTGGAGGGAAGTCGTCGAACTGAATTGACACCATGGTCGCCGCCACGATAACCTCTACAAAGTCTAGCGACAAAGCTTTGGAGTCGATAAGACTATGGATGTACCGCTTTAATTGAAAGCAGTCATGAGTGGCATGATGAACATAGCGGTAGAAATAGAAGTATTTTGGGTCCTCTATCTCTACCGCTCGAGGCTCGCGCCTTGGTGGAGGGAGGGAGATCATGTCCCCTTGTAAGAGCATGTCGAAGATAGGCTTGACATGACTATCTTCGAATGAGTAATCCACCTTGGGCTACTGAGCTTCTTCTTGCTTTTGTTCAGGCTTCTTGGTCGTACTAGCGACCATAGCCTGTTTGCCTTTATTGTCCCAGTTATTGGAGGTGCCGTCAGTATTGTTGTTATTGGAGGTGGTACCAGGACGTTTGTTTTTGACATCTCCATTCGGGATGTGTAATCCAAGCTGGCGAGCCTTCTTTAACTTTGCCTCGACATTGGTGGCACTTATGATGAAGGTTGTCCAATCCCTGAACTAATCTTCACCCATCCAGAGGCTGATTGCGGGAGCAACTTCTTCTGACAGATTTTAATCAAGGAGCTTTCGGGATTGCCTTGGGGCAATCTTATTACAGTTTGGTGGAACCGCTCGATATAGTTCCTTGTCAGATCCCTCTCCCCCTGAACGACGTCCATGAGGGATGACATTGTCACATCATGTCCCACTTCATAGAATCTTGCTAGGAACATATGCTTGAAACCGTCAAAAGAATGGATGCAGTTGTCCAGAAGGTTGCGGTACCAGTCGAACGTGATTCCTTCTAATGCTCCGCTAAATAATTGTGTGAGGATGGCGGCGCTATACGGCAAATGGTCGGTTGTGACCTCAAAATAAGTCATGTACTGACTAGCAGACGTCTTCCCATCATACGAATCAATATGAAACAGTTTGCACCGTGGCGAAAAAGGAATTTCTCTCTACACAACGGGATACGGCTGCCATATTCTGAGTTCTCGGGAGGAATCTCGGGCATTAAACATTACTCGAAGCTCCTGAACGTCCCTCCATGCCTCCCTGGCTTCATCTGCAGCTGAAAGAGCAGATGCTCCTAGAAGATTATCACCCAAAGGAGGAGTGGTCGTATTGGAGTCCGCGTTAACTGCGGGTCCCAAGCTTGTTTGTCCAAGCGTCCTTGCCGGTTGGGTTGGCAAGGCAGCTTTGATTTCGTCTACTGATTTGACCAAGGACAGGAGCATGGCTTCAAGTACTTCTAGACATTATCGGTCAGTAGGTGCTTTATGACCATCGTTGGCCATAAAGACTGTCCGCACATGGGTAGACGTGGAAGGGATCGTAGCAGAGGTGCTCTCTGTGTCATATCCTCGTACCGAGAAATTGTTGGAAAATGTCAGAATGTCTTTCTCCTCAGACTCGGAAGGGGTGCTATCCCCGGTGTAGGAAGCCGCATCGTCATGGCGAAGGCGGTCATCCTCAGCGACGTCCACGTCTATTGCATAATTTCAGTGGATCGCTACCCCCTGTGTATGCTCTTGGAACATCAGGTTATCGCATACTTTGAGGGGACTGCTACCCCCGGCCTCATCTACCTCCAGGAAGGTCAAAGATGTACCCCCAGGTGTTAGGATCTTCTTTCTGGATCGGGTGCCTAGGTAGACACCCCCTGCGGCTGTCGGTGGCAATGCTCCAGAAGTGAGTTTCCTTGCAGTGCTGGCTGAGATTGTCGGGCTGAAAGAGCCTACCTTCTTTCCTTCTTTGTTGGAAAGAACCTTCCTAGTTGAATTACAGGAGACGAAAGGAAATTCCTCGTTTCTCAGAATTTGCACCTGTTTCTCAAGTTGTTGTCGGGAAGGTGTTGGCTGGTGCAGATATTGAAAAATAGACTACCGATCTTCAGGTGCTGTCGACTTGTCGCAACAGCAGTTGATGATGACTTGGGTGCAACGACATCCCGGAAGGGGCTTATCACATGCCAAGGTTGCTTCTTTCTCCTTGAGTTTGTGAGTAATCACCTCTCGCAAGTCGATTATAGGCTGATCTACCATTGCATCCAATTTGTGGAGTCGGGTATCCCGAGCACATGGGTGCGTATGTATCATGTTTGCTCCCTGATCTGAGGCTAGTAAAAGTACTTGTCCTCGATCGTTAGAGGAAGACTTTTGAGACCCACCCTGTCCGTTAGCCTAGGGGGACTAGACGCGGGTGGTTCTGTACAACTTTCCATTAGGGGCCCATATAACAGTTAACGGTGCTCGCTGACGGTCAGCAACTTGGACAGTTGACTAGGCTTGTTGGGCCCATACTGCCCTAGACTTCTTTAATTTAGCACCAGTGGGCACATAATAAGAAGTGTCCAGATTGGAATATCCCACATTCTCAATAGGCCTATAGAGTCGAGCCCGCATGAGAGATGGTCGAATACATAGCTTCTGACATGGCCGCGTGAGACACTCTGTCTATGGCCAGGATTGGCTGCCGCATGGGCCTTTTTCCTGCGATCGGAGTTGACTGTCGCATGGGCGATCTGCCTACGGCTCGAATTGGCTGTCGTATGGGCGATAGGTCTGCGGTCAGATTTGGCTACCGCATGGGCGATCTATCTGCGGCCAGAGTTGGCTGCCGCATGGGCCATCTGCCTGCGGCCAAAGTCAGCTGCCGCATTAGTCATCTGCCTACGGCCAGAGTCAACTGCCACATGCGTCATCTGCCCATATATCTTATGCGGCCTCTTTTTCGTCCGCATGGACTTCCCTTGTGCCCTAAAAAACTCAACATCGTAGTGTTTTCCTTTGCTGGATTTGGAGACAGTGGGGTTCTCTGCGGTCAGAAGCAAGGCCGCAGGAGAGTCTTGATTACCGTCTTGGGCCGCAGAAGGAGCTTCTTCGAGAACCTGGTTGGAGGCAACAATTTTGTGCTTTGACATCCTACGAGTTCTTTTTGAGTTGGCTCGCTTCTGCGATAGGCTGGCACTCCCTTCAGAGAGCATTTCTTCGAATGCTCATTGGTCAAATCGAACCACGAGCATTTGCTGTATAGAATCGAGCTTGGATGCGTCAGATTGTGTCACCAACTTCTCATCAGAAGAGAAGGATGTCCCCAGCAGAGTCGCCATCGTGTTTGCCATTAAATATCAAGAACAAAAAATTACAGAGAAATTGAACTTGACTGCAAACTCGCTTGTACAAGAGAAAGCCTAGAAAGAAATCCTAGGAAACAATCTAAGTACAATTGTTTAGTTTTGATTATGGGGGGTGACGATAGAGGCTCAGAAAAATGTAGCAACTCGGCCTTACTCCTTGGACTATCTGACACGGTCCTTACTCTTGAAGAAATTGCCTTTCGTAGGTTGCCAGCCTTTTGCATGGGTGTGGTACCCTGCTATTTATAGTGATATATGTTTTGAGCCACATAGATGGCCACGTGGCCACGTGGCTACAACTGCACATAAAGACCCGCTCTTTGGCCGCCAGCTGATGACTTTTTGAGATATTGTTACAGCAAATCTGGGTGGTTGAGACTTGGTCAGCCTGCCACGTGTCCAATCGCAAGATAGGATGAGTCTGCTTCAGTCATTTTGAGCCGCAAAGGCCTTTCAGTGTTCAGCCATGCTGGGCCGCATAAGACTCATGCGCCAGTCTTTCTTAATCCGCATGTAGCTTGGGGACCTTTGAGCCGCATAGGTTCTATATTCTAGGCCGCATAAAGCTCATGCGGCTCAGATTGCAGTTACCCTTGGCCGCATAAAGCACATAGATTGAGCCGCATAAAGTTTATGCGGCTCGGGTCGTATTCCTTTTGGTCGCATAGCCATGTCCAGACTGGTAACATAATATTGTGTCTGATCACGTCTTATCTTCTTTTATCAGAATGTCAGAGCTGTCAGTTTTGCCAATTTTGACAGAGTTTATTAGCTTTATCATAAGGGTTGATCAGCTTAGCCGCATAAGTAACTATTCTTTCTGCGGTTCAAAATCAGTCTGCCGTAGGGGACATGTTGAGTCTGTCATGCGGCTCTTCTTTATGCGGATCCATTTGTTCCAAAGTACTCATGCGGTCAGTTGTGATCCGCATAAATCCCATATTTTTTATGCTTCTACTGTTGGGTTTGTAGCCTTTTGTTTTGGTTTTCAGTCCCACATCGGCTAGAAAGGAATGTGTATCTCCATATATATGAGTCTTTTTTCTTTATGGAGATGCACATGTAGTGCACATGGGTGTGTGCCATGTGGGATTAATTATTA
Organism: Iris pallida; assembly: GCA_029216955.1. Taxonomy (NCBI): domain Eukaryota; kingdom Viridiplantae; phylum Streptophyta; class Magnoliopsida; order Asparagales; family Iridaceae; genus Iris; species Iris pallida. The sequence goes on from JANAVB010021792.1 coordinate 1,031,502, forward strand.
ATGGTATAAAGGCTTAATCAACAATTAAGAAGCTGTAAGCTTTTTGCTCTTGGAAATTTATTTCCATGGAGCTAAGCTCCGTAGGAGCTTAGCGACTCGGACTCGGACTCGGACTCGGACTCGGACTCGGACTCGAACTCGGGCTCGGACTCGGGCTCAAGGGCTCATGAGGCATAATGCAGCATTTTGTTGGCACACTTTGCACTTAGCACGTCAGCATCGTCGCTAGGCGCATATTGCGCTTAAGTTGCGCTCGTTGCACGAGCCACTTGCGCGGCCCGTTATGCGAGCCCAGTTACGCAGCCCAGTACGCCCAGTGTGCGCAGCGTACGCAGCGTGCATAGAGTGCGCAGTGTGCGCAGCGTACGCAGTGTGTATAGAATACGTAGTGTGCGTATGGCTGGCTGCATATTAGAGCGGGAACGGTTGCAACAGTTGCTGCACGTTCAGGAGTGGTTCTGCCACTACCCTGAAGTTCAGGCAACTGCTTGGCAACCGCCCCGTGGGCTATATATGCAGGTTTTCTCCTCTCTCTGAGTGTAGGAGTAATCAGAATTCCAGGGAGAAAAACTCTAAGTGTTCTTTAACACAACAGAGTAGTGAGCGTGTTCTTTAACACAAACACTAGTACTTTTTAGTACGCGTGGGTTCTGTTACTTCAAACAGAGAGAGAAGAGTAGAGCCATTGCCAGAGGAGTTCGTCGTCTTCCGAGGAGTCAGAAGAGCAGGAGTGTTCCAAGGTTTTCCGTCAACCTTGCTGGTTCCTGGAAGCTGTTCGCAGAGGACGAATAAAGCTTTGAGCAACGGTGATAATTCACCCCAGCATTTCCATCTCTCGCCTGTCATCCTTCTGTTGCCTTTAGCAGTTCTGTCAGTATCTTCTTTTTAGAAGGCACTACTGCCAGTTTGCTACAATCACGAAAATCTCTTTAGATTATTCGTGTATTACAATATCTTTTTAGATCTCGTAATTTGCAGAATCCTTCTGGATCTCTGTTGCAAAACCTTTTTTAAGGAATTGCATTTGAAACGTTATCTTTACAACTGTTTCAGTTTCTGTATTTTCCATCGAATAGCGTGCCCCGGCGTTCTCGGAAATAACAATCTCAAAGCTTTATTGCTACGATGGAAAATATTAATACTTCACTCCTAAACACTGACTTCTGTAAGTTAGAGAAGTTTGATGGAGAGCATTATCAAGTCTGGAAGAGGAAGATTTATCTCACTCTTCAACTCCGAGACGTAGATCACGTGCTTCTTGCAGAGGAACCTACCGTTCCAGATACTGGATCTGCTGCCGCAATCTCTGCGGCTACTAAACTTCAGGCCAAGTGGAGAAGGGAGAATAGCATTTGCAGGTTGTTTATCCTGAATGCTATGGAGGATTCCCTAGCAGAATCCTATTCTAAGAAGAATATCGCTAGAGACATATGGGAGTCACTAGAAAAACTCTACGAAGAAGATAAGAACCGCAGTAAAATATTTGTGGTTGAAAAATATCACAAGTGGTTCTTTGAGGACGAAAAGTCTATGCTGCCACAGGTAAAGGAGTTCCTGAAACTGCGACAGAAGCTGAAAGACGAGGCGATGCCCCTCCCAGACAAGTTTGTTGTTGGAGAGATTGTCTCAAAGCTCCCCGCTGGGTAGAGCAAGTTCTATGCAAACATGCATAGGAAGAAGTTGGAGATCACCCTTGAAGATCTTCTACAGGAAATCTATGTTGAGGACCAGATGCGGGCTCAACTGAAGGTGGACACACTGTCTAAGCAATTGGCTAACGCCAATCTGGTTCAGACCAAGGAACCAAAGGGAAAGCAGGCAGCTTTCCACAGCAAGAAGAAGAACCCTGACAATCTAAAAGTCAAAGGAACTTCTATCAAGAAAAAGAAGCTAAAGTCAGAAATGCCTTGCTTCAAGTGTGGCAAGAAGGGCCACTTTAAGAATGAGTGCAAAGCAAAAACCAAGCAATCAGAGCAAGGAGAGCCTAGTAAGGTATCTATGATCACTGACGTAATTGCTATGATTGTACAGGTTGATGTAGTAAGGACTGACTCTGACTGGTGGGTAGACACTGGAGCCTCCTGCCATGTCTGCTCCAGTAAGGAGTGGTTCACCACCTATACACCTACTTCTGAAGTGGTTATGATGGCGAACCAAGCACAAGCTAAAGTGCTCGTGATCAGGACGGTGGTGTTGAAGCTGACTTCGGGGAAGTCTCTGACGCTTCAAGGCATAAAGCACGTACCTGCTATCGCCAAGAACCTGGTCTCGGAAGGCCTACTCTGTAATGCAGGCCTCAGGATGGACATCAATGCTGGCCAGATGGTGATGTCTATCAGGGGAACATATTTCGGGAAAGCTTTTTATACCGAAGGAATGTTCAAGATTCAGCTTGTAAATCAGTCCAATATAATTAATGTAATTAATGAAGTCACTCATTCTGCTTATACTCTTGAGTTGTGGCATAATAGGCTAGGACATGTTCATTGTAAACGAATAAACAGAATGTCTAGTCTAGGACTTATCTCCAAATGTGGGGGTAAGGTAGAGAAATGTGAAGTTTGTGCTCAAACGAAGATTACAAGGAAACCCTTTCCTCGGATTAATCGAAGTACAGATCTTCTGGAGTTGGTTCACTCCGATATCTGTGACTTCAAACAGTTCTCTACAAAGGCCGAGATGAAGTATTTCATAACCTTCATCGATGACTTCTCAAAGTATGCGTTCGTCTACTTGCTGAAGGCTAAAGATGAAGCATTCGAGAAGTTCAAGGAGTTCAGAGCCGAAGCTGAGCGGCAGACTGGACAACAACTCAAAAGGATAAGAAATGATCGAGGTGGGGAGTACAGGTCTCATGAATTCGCATCATTCTGTAAGGAATATGGAATTGTCAATGAGACTACGGCTCCGTACTCTCCTCAATCAAACGGAGTAGCTGAGAGGAAGAACAGGACGTTGACAGAAATGATAAATTCAATGTTGTTGACTGCTGGCCTTCCTAAGTGCTACTGGGGAGAAGCTGCATTGACTGCCACTTTTATTCTAAATAGAGTGCCTCATGCAACTTCAGACGTTACTCCTCATGAACTCTGGTTCAAGGTCAGACCTAACTTGAATATCATTCGAGTGTGGGAGTGTCTGGCGTATGTCAAGCTTCCAGATCTAAAGATTCAGAAGCTTGGGACAAGGACTACAAAGACGATCTTCTTGGGGTATGCCGAGAAGAGTGATGCTCGAAGATTTCTTGATATTGAGTCAAATTATATCATTGAATCTCGCGATGCAGAATATTTTGAAGACAAGTTTGCAAGGCACAAGAATATTGTTCTTCCGGATGTTCCGGAGAATAATAAGGGTGCACAAGAGACTAAAGTTTTTAATGAAGATGTGGTCCAAGAAGATGTTGTTGTTGATACAACGGTTGAACCAGAACAAGCTGAGCCGTCAGCTAAGCGTGTGAGGAGGCCGAAGGACTTCGGAAGTGACTTTGTCACCTATCATGTGGAAGCAGATCCGCTTACCTATGATGAGGCGATGAAGACCAGAGACGCAGTTTTCTTGAAGGAGGCGATTGACAATGAGATTGATTCCATCACCTCAAATAACACTTGGGTGTTGGTTGATCTTCCTGAAGGAGCGAAATCCATCGGATGCAAATGGATCTTCAAGAAGAAGATGAAAGCAGACAAAACTATTGACAAGTTCAAGGCTAGGTTGGTAGCCAAGGGATTTTCTCAGAAGCAGGGGATTGACTATTTTGACACGTATGCTCCAGTAGCCCGGATGACCACCATCAGAATGTTGATTGCTCTCGCAGCAATATATAAGATGGTGATATATCAGATGGATGTGAATACGACTTCCTAAATGGCGAGCTGACCGAAGAGATTTACATACAACAGCCAGAGGGATTTGTCATCAGGGGTCTTGAAGACAAAGTCTGCAAGTTGGTAAAATCCTTGTACGGTCTTAAACAGGCTTCCAAGATGTGGCATGAGAAATTTGACAAAGTTATAAGGTCAAATGGCTACATGGTCAGCGATACGGACAAGTGTGTTTATACGAAGTTTGCTGATGGAAGAGGTGTGATCGTTTGTCTGTACGTGGACGACATGCTTATTCTAGGTACGGATATTAGCTGTGTCACAGAGACAAAGAAGTTCATCTCTAGCAAGTTCAGTATGAAGGACTTGGGGGAAGCTGATGTGATCTTAGGGATCAAGATCATCCGGACAAACACTGGACTAGCGCTGTCACAGTCTCATTATATTGAGAAAATGATCACTCGTTATGGGTATCGGGATCTTCCAGGGATCGATACGTCGTACAGGTGTGATCTGAAGCTGAAGCCTAATTCAGGGGAAAGCGTTAGACAGTTGGAGTATGCAAACATAATGGGAAGTTTGATGTATGCTACTACTGCCACAAGGCCTGACATAGCTTTCGCCGTGGGAATGCTGAGTCATTTCACGAGCAACCCAGGTGCTGAACACTGGAAAGCTGTGAAACAGGTTATGAGATATGTCAAGAAGACTCAGACATATGCACTGTACTACAACGGAGATCCGCAGGTAGTGGAAGGCTTCAGTGATGCCAGTTGGTGCTCAGAGGTGGAGAGCGAGAGGTCCACAGGTGGATACATTTTCACAATGGGTGGAGCTGCTATATCGTGGAAGTCGAAGAAGCAGACTATGCTCTCGCGGTCATCCATGGAATCTGAGTTCTTTGCACTAGATACCGCAGCCGAGGAAGCAGAATGGCTTCGGGAGCTCATGTATGATCTTCCATTGGTTGGGGCACAAATACCGGCGATACCGATATACTGCGACAACCAGGCGACTGCGGCGGTGGCATCAAATGACCTTTTCAACGGAAAAAAGAGGACTGTGCGGTTGAAGCATAGGACAGTACACGATCTTATCAAGAGAGGTGTTATTGCAGTGATTGATGTTCGGAGTCAGGAGAACCTGGCGAATCCGTTCACCAAGGACCTCAAGCGCCAGCTGGTCAATGACACAGCTTGTAAAATGGGCTTGAAGGCATTATGATATTGGATTTTTGTATTCCTACCATAAAGTTTTATGCTAATAGTTCAAAGATTTATCTACTAGGCATCTAGCTTTTGGTTCAAGGGAGGACCACTAATCGAAAGAATATCAGGAACGGTGGGTACATGTTCTATTGGGCATGGAGAGGTTACGGACCTATAACCACTGTTGTCTACTGTTGTTTTCTGCGAAAAACAGTTCCTGTGGGAAGGTTGGCTTAATTGCCTTAATGAGTTCTCAGGCAGAGTGAATGCCTGCTATGCTTTACAGGAAGCATGGTAGAACAGCACTACAAGGAGTGAAACTCCATGCTACAGTGGGGTGACTCCACGATGAGGTTCCTATATGTGGGGTGCTGCCCAGGAATATGATAAAGCTTCGGCTTTGCAGGCTAAGTCACAGCGGCGTAGCACCGCAAATAGGCAGTTAGCCTAATGCTGTATATTAAATATAAAGAGGAGTGTAGTCAGCACTACAAAGAGGAGTTGTTCCTCATGTTATAGTGGCACAACACCACCATGAGGTACCCGGTTAGGGATAAAGCCTCGGCCTTGCAAGCCATATCGTTGCGACGTAACACCGCAAAGGAGCCTAAGGTTTCATGCTGGGTAGTTTGGCACTACAAAGAGGCGGTTGTCTCATGCTACTATAGTATGACACTACGATGAGGTTCCCGGTACGGGGTAAGGCCTCGGCTTTAAACCATATCATAGCGGCGTAGCACCGCAAGGGAAGCACAAAGCGCTTCATGTCATGTCTCTTTATAATGAACTCATCTATAGTGTATGACAGAGATATCGGGCCGTCTCTTGAGGGTAAACTTGTAGACACCCAAAATTATACACTGAAACCAGGCTGGCACAGGGCCTTTAATGTGTAGCCAGAGGCACATGTAACTATATTATGTGAGTGGGGAGAATTTCAGCTATGATGCAGAATTCAAGGTTTAGTCCATTCTTGTATTTGTAGTCTGTTGTTTGACTCACGTGTGAAGATTCAAGTCTTAAGTGGCATCTATCCTAAAAGAATAATGGACAGTTACTGTGGGAAACACTCGTACTCATATATATAGAGATATGTGGGGGATTATTGGGTTTGTAGCCTTTTGTTTTGGTTTTTAGTCCCACATCGGCTAGAAAGGAATGTGTATCTCTATATATGAGTCTTTTCTCTTTATGGAGATGCACATGTAGTGCACATGGGTATGTGCCATGTGGGATTAATTATTAATGGTATAAAGGCTTAATCAACAATTAAGAAGCTGTAATCTTTTTGCTCTTGGAAATTTATTTCCATGGAGCTAAGCTCCGTAGGAGCTTAGCGACTCGGACTCGGACTCGGACTCGGACTCGGGCTCAAGGGCTCATGAGGCGTAATGTGGCGTTTTGTTGGCCCACTTTGCACTTAGCACGTCAGCATCGTCGCCAGGTGCAATGGTGCGCTTAAGTTGCGCTCGTTGCGCGAGCCACTTGCACGACCACGTTGCACGGCCCGTTATGCGAGCCCAGTTACGCAGTCCAGTACGCAGCCCAGTACGCAGCCCAGTACGCCCAGTGTGCGCAGCGTACGCAGCGTGTGTAGAGTGCGCAGTGTGCGCAGCGTACGCAGTGTGCGTAGAGTGCGTAGTGTGCGTATGGCTGGCTGCATATTAGAGCGGAAACGGTTGCAACAGTTGCTGCACGTTCAGGAGTGTTTCTGCCACTACCCTGAAGTTCAGGCAACTGCTTGGCAACCGTCCCGTGGGCTATATATGCAGGTTCTCTCCTTTCTCTGAGTGTAGGAGTAATCAGAATTCCAGGAAGAAAAACTCTAAGTGTTCTTTAACACAACAGAGTAGTGAGCGTGTTCTTTAACACAAACACTAGTACTTTTTAGTACGCGTGGGTTCTGTTACTTCAAACAGAGAGAGAAGAGTAGAGCCATTGCCAGAGGAGTTCGCCGTCTTCCGAGGAGTCAGAAGAGCAGGAGTGTTCCAAGGTTTTCCGTCAACCTTGCCGGTTCCTAGAAGCTGTTCGCAGAGGGCGAATAAAGCTTTGAGCAACGGTGATAATTCACCCCAGCATTTCCATCTCTCGCCTGTCATCCTTCTGTTGCCTTTAGCAGTTCTGTCAGTATCTTCTTTTTAGAAGGCACTACTGTCAGTTTGCTACGATCACGAAAATCTCTTTAGATTATTCGTGTATTACGATATCTTTTTAAATCTCGTAATTTGCAGAATCCTTCTGGATCTCTATTGCAAAACCTTCTTTAAGGAATTGCATTTGAAACGTTGTCTTTACAACTGTTTCAGTTTCTGTATTTTCCATCGAATAACGTGCACCGGCGTTCCCGGAAATAACATCTACAAGCTACAGTCCTACATGTTGTGAAACATGTACCCATTTTTCATGTGTGCACATGGGTTTTGGGGTGTATCAGGTAAACTCATTTCCTTGTGCAGTAGCATGCATATTTGCGTAGGCATCACCAGCAGGTATTAATTAGCGGTCACTATTCTTATGTATAAATATATGATTTTTTTTTAATGGATTAACCCACCTCTAGCCCATCCAAAATTATTGTAGCCCATCGTAGCTTTAATTTCTTGATCGCCTCCTAAGTCTATTCCCTTGTTTATATTAGGAAAGCTCTGAATTTCTTCAGTGAAGCTTCTAAAGTCTTTCCATGTCATATTCACAATTTTGGCAGAGCAATGCTGAGTACTGGCTAGGAACATGTGCATTATTATAGTCAATTTCATGGTGAACTCGATATTTGCTCTCCACTTTTTTATTTATTTTCTTTTGGAGGAAAAGTTTGGTCATGGTTAGTTCGTTGATCTTCCTATTTATTAGTTTTTTATTACCAAGTAAATAGCTTCTCCTTTGACATAGTTTACTTTATGTGCTGTTTTACAAGTTTCCATATGTCGTGCTACTACAATCTTCGTTTCTTTTGTTCCTTTTTCTTTTTGCTGCACTCTCATTTTATTCTTCTTCCTTTTGAGTGTTATAATAAGATCTAAAGATTAAACCTTCTATGCTCAATGGTTCAGTTTATGGAACTATAGATACTGCTAAACCAAATGAAGCTTATAATTGATCAAAATGTAGTTTGCATACATCCGTAAACTTCGACACATCCGTCACATTTTTGTTCGGAACTAGTTTTAATATCCTGATATTCTGATAATTGGCTGATAACCCTTTCACAGATCTGAACCCCAAAGCTGACCCCGTAAGCTCATTAATTCAGAGCTTTGAGATATTTTTCAAACATGTTATGTGCCCCCCTTAAAACGAAGTATGAATTGTAGAACTTGCATAATATATATACAACTTTAACATCATTGTTGTGCCTATAGACACAACTAGTAGTTGGCAACCTAAATTCACAACAGAAATAACAATAATTGGCTAAAATTGTAAGTGGCAACTTATTTTAAAAAAAAATAGCAACAATTTTGCCGCATATAGTACTGATCGGGTGATAGGGTGTCCGGAAAAAAAAAGCAAAAATAACATAAAAGCAAAATTCGGTTGTCCTCACATATAGTATTCATCGGGTGATCGGATGTCTGGAAAAGAAAAAAAAAAAAAAAAATTCGGTTGGGCGCTTGCAAAGAATAACTTAGTTTATGATTGTTAAAAACAAATTTCATTTGTTTACATCATATAGAAGAAGAAGATGACATAGCAACAACAGAAGTACACAAATAAAGAAGGTTGGAAGAATATCTAAATTTTTCGTGCTTCTTCGTGTTCACCACCGGATTTGTCCTTCACAAAATAGTAGTAGCGATGGGCATAGTGGAGAAGAAAACCATTTTTTTTGTTTCTTTTAGCACGTACGGATTGGAGGGTTTTAAAGAGGAGGGTATTACCTAATACGGGGAAGGGCGAAAGGATTATTCTGAAAATATTGAGGGGGGCGGGAGAAGGGAGAAGGGATTATTCAACAGAGAGATTATGGAAAGAGGGGGGTTGGGTGGTGTGGGGGGCGGGATAACCACAAATCTTTCTAAATTTTATTGAAAAAGAACAAATATTTAGCCAAAATTATTCTTCACATAATTTTGGAAAAAAAAAGTTTATGTGATAATTTGTTAACATAGATTCACTATAAATTATTTGATTATCTGGAGAAATATTTCTAATTACTGGTGAATTATTTGATTATTTGAATATTTTGAGAAATCTATTGATTAATTTGGTATATTATTTGATTACTTGAAAAAAGTTAAACAGTTTGATTTGATGAATTATTTAATTATTTGGAAAAATCTTTTTAATTTAATTTGAAGATATTTTTAATTTATTTTCTGAATTATTTGATTATTTGGATAAATCTTTTTGACTTATTTGCAGAAATATTTTAACTTATTTGATTATTTGGGGAATTGTTTTTAATTTATTGGTGAATCATTTGATTATTTCTCAAACACTTTTTGATTTATTTGTGAATTATTTGATTTTTGAAAAAAAAAATCAAAAATCTCAATTATTATAATAGCGCTTAGAACGAGCTCTAAATTAAGTCATTTATGTCATATGTTGATAGGTACTCAGTTCATTATCTCATCATTTATCGACTTGCAAGCTCATACAAGTATGCAACTCACTAACCTGCCAGCTCAGACGAATATGCCACAACTCGTCTCCAGCTGATTTTTTAAAGTTTTCCTTTCTTAGGGCCGACGAGGAATACCTGGGGGATTCGAACTGTACACATCCCCACAGGACCCTCCGGTGTACCCAACATGCTATACCCCTATGGACATGCATCAGGGTGCCATGTCTCAAAATCTATAAATAGGAGTAAGGAAGGAATGTAATCAGATTGAAAAATATACTTAGCATTTTATTTCATTTTCGATTCTTTCATTCTTGAATCTGTAACTGGCTTTTCTTCTTCATTCAATAAACCCTGATTCACGTAGTAGATTTTTTAAAAAAACCTAAAATTCTACAAACTACTTGACATATGTAAATCCTCAAATATTTTGAATTTGTAATATCATTTAAAATATTCTAATAAGTTTCTACATTCTATATTTTTATATTCAGTAATATCGTAAATTTCTTTATTTAAATTTATTGTACATGCAAAAGACATGCATTTACTAGTATATATTTTATTTTTTTGGTGAATTATTTGATTATTTGGATAAATCTTTTTGAATTAAAAAAAGGAAATATATTCAACCAAAATTATTCTTCTCATAATTTTGAAATATTTTTTTTGGTTATAATTTGTTAACATAGATTCATTCTAAATTATTTGATTATTTGGAGGATTCCTTTTAATTATTTGTGAATTATTTGCTTATTTGAATATTTTGAGAATCTTTTTGATTAATTTGGTATATTATTTGTTTGCTTGAAAAAATTAAACATGTTGATTTGGTGAATTATTTTGGAAAAATTGTTTAAATTTAACTAGAAAATATTTTTAATTTATTTTCTGAATTATTTTATTATTTGGATAAATTTTTTTGACTTATTTGGAGAAATGTTGAATTTATTTGATTATTTGGAGAAATATTTTTAATTTAATGATTTGATTATTTCTCAAACTTATTTTGTTTTATTTGTGAATTATTTGATTTTTGGAAAAAAATGGAAAATATTTACCATTATAATGCGGCTTAGAACAAGATCTAAATTAAGTTATTTATGGCATATATTGATAGGTGCTCAGTTCATTACCTCAAAATTTACCGGCTTGCAAGCTCATACAAGTATGCCAACTCACCGACTTGCCAGCTCAGACGAATATGCCACAACTCGTCTCCAGCTGATTTTTTTTTGAAGTTTCATTTTCTTCTAGCCGATCAGCAATGCCTGGTGGGTTTCGAACCGTGCACATCCCCACAGGATCCTCCGTTGTACCAATAGGCTATACCCTCACGGATATGTTGTTTTCTATTAAAAAGTATGGAATATATAACTAACAAAACAGAGTACAACATAGGATCTCGATAGGATCCTTCTAGTACACTTTTGTTTTTATCTGGGAACTGTGGCGATGGACAGGTGATTCTTTACTCCATTGACGATCTGACGATGATCCCGAGCTCTCTGAAGGTCTGAGTTGCTCTGGAAGGTGATGAGTTGAAGCAGTTGAATAGCTTAGAGGATTCTTGTGGAAGTTGAAGAAGATTGAATGAAGGAACGATCCTTCTTTTTGTAGGCAACAGAATGATCCATCTCTGTGCGCATATACGATGCGCGCTTATACGATGTGCACATGGAAACTTTGCACGTAGGGACGCCACGTGTCTGACTTTGTTGGGCGCATGGAGCCGTGATAGGAAGCTTGAAATGAATATGTTAATACTGCACTGTTGGGGTGCGGAGGAGCTGACACGTGGCAGTTGTTGAGACTCAGTTGTTGCTATAATCTTGGGTGGTTAGCACCTATTTGTAAGAAGAACTGAGTCAATGACACATGACGTGTGCACAAGTGATCAAAGATCTTTGATTTGTTGCAGGATAATTTGCTTGGATGCACCAAGGATCTCGCGCATGAGGAGACTATGGCACATAACTTTTATAGAAATGGCAACTTTGGGCGCATGGCTACAGAGGCAAATACAGAGTTCGGGCACATGGCTGTAGAGGCGCATGCTTGTGTTCAGTCGGCCACGTGGTAGAGCATAACCGACAAAATGAGTAATGATGATGTTGATGTTGGCAACTCTTCGTTTTCTGGAAAAGCTGTCTGCTCAGTCTTCGAGACGCGCACAACTGTTACTTAGCATTAAATGCTTGATGGGAGATGAGCTTAGGTGGGCACATCAAACATGCAGTGGATGGAGATGGAGAGCGCATCAGCTGTATGGCGCATCTTCTTTGGTCAGCTTTGTTAAGTCTTTCGAGGCTCGAATTGATGACTTTTGACTTAGTATGAATTTGAGGTGGCAGATTCAACGCTATTAATGCTAGGTTCATTGCATTAACTTCGGGGAGATCTACAACTTGGCACATGTGTTCTGTTGCCCTAGCCTATAAATAGTAGTGTTTGTGAAGAAAAGTTCATTCTCATTTCACACAACTTCTCGTTGAGAATGAACATGACCGATCCTCCTCCTTGCCAAGATGTTGCACTGCTGGTTGTGGATCTCTTCGTTCAAAGAATCTTTGATCTCGATGATGAACCCCTTCAGGAGATTGAGATGCGACGAGTTAGCAATGAACAAAGCAGTTCGTGCTCATGCTCCCCACTGGCTGTGTTCTTCTACGAGATGATATTGAGTGCCTATTGCATGCAAAGATCGGGGTCATCGTGCCCTGACTTTTATTATGCTGGAAGTGCCACCGGATTTGGATTGATTGCCAACCCACGTTCTGCTCAATAATTGCTTTATTAGCCGAATCACTCATGTGTTGACGAGGAAGTGATTCGCTCTGATAAGGAGGAATGATGCGCCTATGCTGAGACGTCAGAGTGATGCACCTGCCTGTAGAATTTAGAATAGACTTCTTGTAATAGACTTTATAAAGCCCTGTAATAGATTTTTATATATAAATAAAAAATCTCTTCTTCATGTGCTTTTTTATCTATACTGTCTTTGGATGATGCACTGTCATTTGTCCTGTTTCTTCGGCACATAGTGCTTACAGCGCATAGAAAATTCGGTTACTTGATGCGCCTAAAATTCCATGCTTCTACAAGACCCCCTTCAAAGTTTTCAAAACTATAGACAAGTTTTGGAATACTTTGAACCAAGAAGCATAGTTAATAGATGCTTTGGGCACATGCCTATCTGGGCGCATGGTCGTTCCGCACATAGCTGTGTTGGCATATGCTTTTCTTGTTTTCATTGAAAAGATAATGACTCAATTTTTGAGTGATTAATGATAATCTTTTGGAAGATTTGGAGCCGTCAGTTTTAAAAAACCTGAAGCATTGGTTGTTGACGTCACGCCTCATCGAGTTACGCGTAGCCCAAGCCTATAAATAGGCGTCTAGGTAGGAGAGAAACTCTTCTGCTCTATTTTCTTCTTCTTCCTCCTTAGAGTTCTTCTTTTTAAGAAACCCTAACTTTGGTGAGGTGGCCCCCAAAGCTCCCCGTGGTGCTGCTGGCAGAGGCAGAGACAAAGGCAAGAAGCCCATCGAGGCCGATGTCGAAGAGCCCCAAGTCGTCGCCACGACGCACGCTAACGTGTGACCAAAAGTTCTAGGTAGATGGTCCGCCGTTTGAGAGTTCATCAAACACACAAACACTTGCATACGATTTAAACGCATGGTTGAGCAACCATCTTGGAATATGTGCCAAACCACTCTGCTAAAGCGCATGTGTCTGGTTCTACGAGCCACACCTTAAAGATGCGCCTATGCTTCACTTTGCTGACGTGCATGGACTTCGGTCTTGTAGATGCGCTTAAGTTTTTCTACCAACGCGCATGGACCTCAGTCTTGGGGAAGCGCTGTGGTAGAACTAAGTCAATACGCATGGACTTCTGTCCTGATGATTCACTGAGATTTTGATGCACAAAAGTTTGCATGCGCCGATGCTAAACTACATATATATTTCGACCCTTTGTCCAAAAAGGGGCTTAGTTTTTGGCTCACTCTTTTTCCTTTCTATTTTCTAGCAGTGTCTATGACTTTGCATCTATTGGATGAAGTCCTGTTCAACCATTCCCTTTGTCAGATGGGTCTGGACTTCAATGAAGAGATAGTTAATCCTGCTAAGGCTGCAATTATGTTGGACCAGCCGTCGAAGAGAATGATGTTGATTCATGCTCATCATTTTTCTTTCGTCCAAGCTATGATGGAGAGTGGCAGGATCAGTGCTGCCGAGAGTGACACAGAGGCTTACTTGAAGCCCCAATTTTTGTTTAGGGATCGTCTGGCTTCCTATGAAGCAAAGCTATTGAAGTTTAAAGAGGATTGGTGCTTCAAGGCGAAGGGCCTCAACATATATGCACCAAAGATAGAGCGTCAGTTGCCACTGACTGCCTTTATTAGCCTTACTTCAAAGAGGAGGATGCAATAGGAACTTACCCCTACTCAGGAAGGGCCAGTCTCAGGATCCATCCGGATTGACACCGCAGCTAACCAGAAGGATACTTTTACTTTTGCTTGAAGTGGGACCTCTTACTCCTTATGAGTTCTGCATCCTGGGAGGATATACAGCGTTGTTCTCCCTAAACTTTTGCCTTCAGTGCCTCAACATTTATCAATCGTTTGTTGGCAGCCAAGATTTCATACCCGAAAGAAAAATATCGGGTCGAAGGTTGGTGTCACAATATGCCAAAGTGGGATGACCTGATACTTTGGATCTTGGCAAAGTACAAGAATGAGCTCAGGAAGATTGATTTGGCTTCTGCCGTCCGGGCTACCCAGGCTAGCATAAAGATAAATAGGCCCATGTTTCTGGCCCTCATAGAGCTGTATAATTCTTATACGGGGAAGTTCTATACGCCCGTAGGGGAACTAGGATTGGCGCTTCATGAGATGTTTGATGTCTCGAAGCTCCTTTGGGGGACTGAGCTGTACGAAGAGTATTTTCCAACGAATGAGGAGCTCTCCGCCTTGGAAGATAAGGACCCAAAAATGATAGCGGTCTTTAAAGAAGTAGTGAGCCACTATTATATGAATTAGCAGAATGATAAGACTAAGGCACGTCCTCACGTGACTGTTTAAAGAGATTATGTCTTTACTTAAGACGACAGCGATCCGACGAAGGTTCGCTTTACTACTCCCCAGGGTCTCATGCATGCGGAAAATATTGCCAAAATGAAGAGGCTTCGCGAACATAACCCACATGAGGACGGAAACAGAGAGCCAAGCAACAACATCTATAGCTTCTTTTGGCATTGTTCGCACAAAATATCGTCGAAGGCGGTACTAGTTGCTTATCTGATGATATGGCTTCGAGATTACGTATTTCCTGGTAGATCGGGTTCTGTAGAAGGGGTGACCAGAAATCTTATTCTGCCTGCTATAAAATTGGTGTTTGGCCGTCCTCTGGCTTTGCTTCCCGTAATGGTGTGCAACCTAATGCGGGGACTAAGTGAGTTCACAGTAAATATCATAGCCAAAAAAGGAAGCAGTGGAAACTTTTCTCAAATGGAGCTACCTTACCACTATCTGATGTGGTGGTTGATATTACATTACCACAATATGATGAGCCCTGGCACTGAGGAAGGATATATTGCTGGTGACACCATTATCCGCCGCTAACGTAGAAAGAAGTGGATGTATATCGTCATTCCTGTTTGTAGAAAGATCTTGTCCTAGATTCAAGGGTGGGACATCTCTAAATTTAGCCCAATTTTTCTAGGCTTTGAGGTAGTCGAAAGACTGAAGGATACAAGCGTAGATGCAATTTTCCTTCCAGTTTAGGGGTTTCACTGGATGCAAAGCATCCTATCCTCACATTTGGTATATCGAAATATGAACCACTACTTCCTGGAGCCGTATCTACCAAGGCATTTTGCTCGCCAATTCGACTATACTCAGCTGATGTTAAACAACCTAAGTACTAGCTTGGGATTTGTTGGGAGCCTGTTGGATGGAGCCCGCGATTGGCCTACAATGCTGGGTGTACGGGAGTGCAGTTTACATCTCCCCTAGAGAATCCTAGGCCGCATATCTTGTATTCTGCCGTCAAGCTCTATTTATCGGCGAACATGATCTCCTGGCTACGATAGGAAGACTAGTTTTATTTTCGGGACTCAGCTTGAGGCATCTGAAACCATTCTCATGAAAGTCGAGGCGTATCGCCTGCCAGATATTGAAGTGCCGATAGTGGCCCCACTAGCAAGGGTGGAGGACTCGCATGAGGAATCTGTGGATACTCAGCTGGAGATGCGTACTTCAATGATTGTCGGTCCCTCTGTGCCAAAAAGGCCAACGAAAGTTTTGGAGACCAAGTCGGAGAGCACCATAGTTTTACCTGTAGGGGGATCAAGAGAGCCCACTCCTACGACGGTATGTAGATTAACATCAATTTTTAAGAGGTAAAGATGGTCTTTCTCTTCTTATTTGTACTCCCTTTTTGCTTACAGGAGGTGACGAAGAAAAAGTCCCGTACTTCGAAGCGAGGTCCGGACAAACCTTTTGAGAAGGAAGTTGCCAGCTCTTCCGAGGAGCATATTCCTCCGATTGTGAAGTCTCCGATAGAAGAAGACATAAATGATGTCGTTCAAGTAGATGTTCCTACTACTTTTGACTACACTGAGGATGTCTCTAGTGATGTGGTGGCATCCGAAAATATTGAACAACCCCCGTCGAGCATTCTGGGAGATACAGATCAAGCGAGGCCTTCGTGGGTAGCAGAGTAACCGATTGTAGGAGGTGATGAGACTGCTGCCCAGACCTAGGAGGAGGAAGTTGCACAGGATCCTCTGGAGGAATAAGTCGATTGGGACTCGTCTACTTCAGAAGACATCCAAAATGATGCTGTTGAAGGCGTAGAGGGGGACTCTATAATAGCGGAGAGGACCAACCCAGGATGATCGTGTCCGAGCTCTTCCCTGATCCTGATAGAGAGGAACTGGTTTCGAAGCTGAGTAATACACCTGCCCCAGTAACGGAGGCTGAGATGGAAGAACCGCCTCCCTTGCCGAGTCATACTCTTGTCCCAATGGAAAGTGAGATGGAGAAAGGTGCTCTGTCTCCTAGTCCAATGCCTGCTCCCCTATCATGAGGCAGAGTAGAGGAACCTGTCCAGACAATATGTGTAATTTCTGAGCCTGCTATGGTGGGCCTTGATGTTAGTGGACCCTCCAGTGTAGATTTTGACAAGGGCAAGGGCCCTATGATGGAAGAATCTCCTTCTGTCAAAATCACTTGGGGGACTGTGATGGGTCCTTTGACGGGTTTGGCTACCGTGGTTCTTGACCCCGAGACTGTTAGCAGTCAGAAAGGGTTTACAGATGCTGAGATCCGGGCAGCCCCTGGGTCAAGGTATCCTCCAAGGGACTCAAACCCTGAAGTTTTGGTGGTCGGGGGCTCAACGACAAAGGTGACGACCATTCGACATAACAAAATGTTGAACAAACTTTTTTGCTTTATTGAACGTAAACAGACCTATATACAGAGAAGGAAGTCCTAAACAGTATATTCTAAGTACAAGGCAGAGTTTTCTGGGAAAGTGTGACGGTAGAGATCGAGCACTACAGCAGCTCCTTTATTCCGTTGACGATCTGACGACGGTTTGAACTTGTTTTTGGCTCTCTGACGCCTTTGATGGAACTCTAGGGTCACCGATCTAGAGGATGTCTGGAGTTGAAGATTTTTTGGTGATCTTCGTGACCTTGATAGTTCTGGTAGTTATTGAAGGAAAGCTTCTTCTTTTTATAGAGAACAGAGCACATATGCGATGTGCATTAGGGTTTTGAGATATGAAGGAATCTGTCATCATTGTACGGTACGAGCTTCTACGGTGCTGACACGTGGCGGACATCGAGATTTCTCTCAATCGAGATCTCGGATGGTTATCAAAATAACCGAAGGAGAAGACACGTGGCGCGTGTCGATTTGCTTGTTCGGATGTAGCCGAGTAAATCTTGGGATTTTACCTCAGATTTGGATTCTAATTGATCCTCGTCTAAGATTTAAATCAATATGATAAGATATCTATCATGATTCAATCCCAATCCTATCTTTAACAGAGGCAGTTTAAGCAAACTAATTAGTTGGGACCATACTTCCTGCGCCTCTGGCAAGGTGTAAGTACCACTGCACTTCTAGGGCGATGAGTAGACCGTTCTTCTGGAGACAACGGAGCCTCTGTGCTTTCAGGCGACGAGTGGACTTGGCTTCGAAGACAACGAGACTTCTGTGCGTTAGAGCAACGCGAAAGCTGTGTTTCGAGCAACAAAGTCAATATGCTGTAGGGCGACGAGTAGGCTTGTGCTTCAGGTTGACGAGGTTACTGTGCTTTCGGAGGGACAGACGGACTTGTGTTGGAGGCAATGGTATCTCCCAAGTCTCTGAAGAAAGGTGTTTCTGAACTTCTGGGTCAGAGAAAAATGGTGCACCGTTGATATTGATATGGTTTAAACGTATCACCAGTCTGCACCAGTGGCTGGCACAGGCATGTTGCTGCGCCTTTGGATCAAAGACAATGGCTTTGAAGTAAAAAGTAATAAATGTCCGCTCTTTAAGGACTCCCTCTTAATTGCCACCGTTACATGGGGAATTCCAAGGGGGTCTAGGACTTAGTTGAATGAACCTAATTTAATGAGATTCATCGTACTGAGTCTTAGGTTCATCCCATTACTGTGGGAATTTCAACCGTCGGCCATGTGGCATACGTTTTGGATCACCCAGCCTTATATAAAAGGGAAGTTTCTTCTGAAGAGCCATGTCTTCATCTTCTTGTCCTTCAGTACCATGGGAGACCAAGACTTAGATTCAAGCGGTAGTGGCCTTGTCTATGTCAGATTTTGGTTGAGGATCCTTTCGCTCAGAGGAGCTGTGCCTTCGTAGAAGAACTGTTGATGAGCTTCAGAATGTGCTGGAACACTTCTCATATGGAGTCCGAACCTGGGCGACGTCTCAGAGGTCTTGGAGGCCCTGACGACCTAGCTCATGATCCGGTTGCCAGCATGAAGCATCGCAGGTTGTGCTCTACACTACTCATTGGCGGCTGCACTTTTGTTAGGCTGGAAGAGCCTCAGAAGCCGATACCCTTTTGAAAAGGGCCTTCATGCTGTGCTATGGCCTGAGCTCTCGGCGGGCCAATAGCTGCTTTCGAAAGTACTGCACGTCTTGAGAAGGGAAGCTGAGGTGGAGACTTTGATGGAGACTGTATTCACATCTTCTATCCACAGTGCCTCTCTCCGTGACGATCACACTGTGAAGATTAGCCCTAGCGTAGATCCGTAGGAGTTTTTAATTTAGCACATGTAACCAAAAAGTCTTTTATAACAGATCCTTGTAATTATGTCTTTATGAAGTCTTTTATGTAATCATGTCGAATCTGTAGCAGACCCTTGTAGCCATGATTAATAAAAGGAACTTCCGAGCTTTTTATCTGTCCGTGAGTTTTGTCTTTACTATTTGGCGTACTTGATCGCCTGTACTTCTGTGATAGTGGTCTCATAGTGAGGACACTAACCTGCGCCATGTAACCTCTGAACCCTTGTGATGATGGATTGGTAGCGGGAGCACCCACCTACGTCTTGTACTACGTTTAGATTTTTTATGCTTCTATAATACCCCCTTCAAAGTGTCTCAAACTTGGGTCATGAGCTCGTGGTACTTTGAACAGAAGCATGAATACGTGGCATGAGTGTACATGCTTGGTAGTGGGTTGGTGTCATGTCTAGCCCTTGATAATCATAACGAGGGGTCATCCTGGAAGACCTGCCTAACCAGAGGTAATATGAACATAGTAGGCCTAATCTTCGTTGGGATCTAGAACAACAATTCAGAGGTAGTATGAACATGAACTATTTTCTAGATGGCCACGATAATCATAGGATCAACACAGTGAGAATGACTACTCAGAGGTAATATGGACAATGGTAGATGCAATTTTGGGTGTAGAGGAGCAATCCAGAGGTAATATGGACATGAAGTGCTTCATCTACTTGAGAGAAAAATATAGAAGAGAGGGATCCCCTTACCAGACCCATAGGCACCCTTTTAGGGGTTGTGAGAGCCTATGCCGGTTCCGTCTTCAGACGTAATACTTCTTCAGGAACTTACCGTTGATGGACATCATTAGCAAGTCGCCATTAGGTTTCGCCAGCTGATAGGCGCCATTAGAGAAGACCGTCTCTATAATAAATGGTCCTTTCCACTTGGGATCAAAATTCCCTACTGTTTTGTGAGTCATTACCATCGATCTTCGAACTGCCAAGACGAGGTCGCCCACTCGGAATGTTCTTTTACGTAACATTTGTTGAAGGCCCCAAAAATACATGCTTGATAAAGCTCGATTCTCTGCTGTGCTAGTAGGCATTTTTCGTCTAGTGCTTCTAACTCTTGTATCCGCCGGTGCTGGTTGTCTTCCTCGGTCAGCTGGTTAGTGATGGCTACCCGTAAGGATGGGATCTGGATCTCTAAGGGGAGGACTGCCTCGCTCCCGTAGACCAGAAAGAACGGTATGCTGCCCGTGGTCGTACGAACGGTCGTACGGTAAACCCATAGACATTCGGCCAACTTCTTATTCCAGTCGTATTTGTTAGAAGAGACGACTTTTATGAGGATCTTGATGATGGTCTTATTGAATTCCCCGGCTAATCCATTAGCTGCCGGGTTGTAAGCTGTTGATGCTATATTTTGAATTTGGTTTTGTCGTAAAATTGATAAAATGCATGGCTTACGAACTGAGGGCCATTATCGTGAACAATTCTTCTAGGAACTCTAAAACGGTAAATGACATGCTGTTTGATGAAGCTAATCATGTTGGAGGTTTTCACCTCGATCAATGGTACTCTTCTATCTATTTAGAGAAATAGTCCGTGATGACGAGGATAAACTGATGTGCTTTAGACGAGGATAGGCTGATGGGCCCCACGATATCCATTCTCTATGCTTCAAATAGCCAAGAGGCCACCGTGGGGTACAAATATTCTGAAGGCTGATGGATGAAGTTAGCATGAAATTGACACGCCCGGCACTACTTTGTATATTCTACGATGTCTGCTATCATGGTTGGACAATAATAGCCCATACATCGCAGTCGGTCTTGTAACTTGGGACCTGGCTGATGAGATCCGTAGGTCCCATCATGTGCCTCTCTGAGTGCCTCTAGTGCCTCTGTCTGAGATTGACAGCGTAGGAGGAGCCCGTCGTATGAATGACTGTACAATATTTTAGTAGCTGTGTCATAGAAGAAACAGAGTGAGCGTCTCCTGACGAAAGCTGCTTCCTTTCGGCCTTCAGGCAGGATCCCGTAGACTGTGTAGTCTATAAATGGGTGCCAATCTCGAGTATCTTCATCCGTGTCTACTTGTAGTAAGTTGTTTCAGCATATATACAGAGCATTCTTTGGACAGACTAGTTCTCGTCCTATTACCGTAACATTATATTAGGAGCCAACGGGGGCAGCCAGTGAAGAAGCAAGACTAGCTAGGGTGTCGGCCTCCAAGTTTTACAGTCGTGGCACATGTTCTATAAAGAACCCTGTGAAGGTGGAGATGATATCGATCATCGCCTGGTGGTAGGGGATCAAATCTTCGTGTCGAACCTCATACTGCCCTCGAACTTGGCTGATGATTAATTTCGAATCTCCATAGTCCTCGATGTAGTTAACCCCCAGCTACTTAGCTAGTTGGAGCCCAACGATGAGGGTGTCATACTCCGCAACATTATTGGTGCACGATTCCATAAGGAAATATATGCGATTGATAACTAGTCCGTCGGGAGTAACGAGGTCGATCCCGACCCCTACGACGATTTCACCCTTTGGCCCCGTTCTTGAGGCTCCGTCGAAGAACATACGCCAAACTGAATGGTCTGAAACTGTATTGGACTCTAGGACATCGTCGGGGATCTATTCGTAGAGTCTCGATGTCTCTAGCACCGGATGTGCTGCCAAGAATTCTAACAGCGCTTGGCCTTTCTGCGGAACGAACACCATGTCATAGGGAGTCAGAAGGATTGCCCATATGGCTAATCGTGAGTTTAAAGCCCCTGGCTTGGTCATGAGGACTCTGAGGCGGTTGATACTGGATACGACATGGATTGTCTGCCCAAGCACATAGTGTCGCGTCTTCTAGATGGCGAAGAGAAGGGCAAGACATTCTTTCTCGATAGGATTATACCGATGCTCGACTGCAATCATGGTTCGGCTGAGATAGTATATCGCCTGTTCGTGGCCTTCACTACTCTTTTGGGCTAATAAGGCACCAAAAAAATGATCCATAGCTCAGACGTATATCAGAAAGGGCTTTCCTACGATTGGTGCTACCAGTACGGAAGGACTGGTGAGATAATTTCTGATATCGTCGAACGCACGCTGGCACTATTCGGTCCATACAAAGGAGACCCCTTTCTTCATTACGCTACTAAAATCTGCTCAATTGGCGACATAAATTTAGCGACATTCGATTAATATCGCTAAATTGTGTTTATTAGTGACATTTAAAACGTCGCTAATAGTCGCTACTAGCGATAAAATAAGCGACGTGACAACGACGTATATTAATTACATGCGCTAGTCGTCGCGAAACATTGCTCTGACGTCGCTAATAGCTAGCGACGGTAGTATTAACGTCGCTAAATTCTAAATATATTCCCCCACCGATTCATTTCCCATATTTTACTCTCTCACTCTCTCTCCTTCCCCCCGGTGCTCTCACTCTCTCCAGCGACTCTCACTCTCTCCGGCGACCCTCCTCCCTCTTCGCTACGTGACTCTCCCCCTCCCTCTTTCTCTCTTCGGCTGTTTTGGTTGTTAGTGGTTGGGGGGGTACGGGTGGCTCGGGGGGAGGGGCAGGGGGATGTGGGTGGTTGGGGGGTGAGTGGGGGTTGGCTGGAGGGTGGGACAGGAGGGACGAGGGCGGCTGGTGGAGGGGAGCTAGGGTTAGGGTTCGGGTTAGGGGTGGGTATGTGCGGGTGGGGGGGATGGAGCTGGGGGGAGGGTGCGACTGGGGGAGGGGAGAAGTAGGGGTCAGGGCAGCTGGAGGAGTAGGGCAGGAGGGACGAGAGCGGCTGGGGAAGGGGAGCTAGGGTTAGGGTTCGGGTTAGGGGTGGGTATGTGTCGGTGGGGGGAGGGGAGCTGGGGGTGGGGACGGCTGGGGGATGGAAGCAGTGGGGGTGGGGACGGCTGGAGGAGGGGAGCAGTGGGGGTGGTGCAGCTGGGGGAGGGGAACAGGAGGGTAGGGGCGACTGGAGGAGGGAAGCAGTAGGGTGTGGGTGGCTGGGGGATGGGAGCAGGCTGGTTGGGGCGACTGGGGAAGGGAAGCAGGGAGGTAGGGGTGGCTGGGGGAGGAGAGCAGTGGGGGTGGGGGCGGCTGAGGGAAGGGAGCAGGAAGGGTGGGGGCGGCTGGGGGAGGGAATCAAGGTAGAGGGGAGGGTTAGGGTTCGGGTTAGGGGTGGCGGTGAGGAGGGGGGTGGCTGTGGGGAGGGGAGGGTTGGGGTTAGGGTTTGGGTCCGGGTTAGGGTTGGGTGTGGTGTGGGGGGGCTTGGTCAGGGGCACCGATAGTGCCAAAAAATCTGATAGTTTAGTAATAATTATTTGTTTTCCGACACTAAAAATTGTGATACTCCGATTCGAACGCACCGATAGTGCCGATATTAATAACAAGTAGTTTTGTTGATTGGTTAATCGGTAACATGGTGATCGGAAGATATAGTCCCTGCAGCCATTCGACTAGCGAGGCAGAAACTATGTAGCCGTAGATAAAGTTGACTGTCTTCTGACCCTCATCCCTCGGCAATGATGATGCGACAACCTATCATTATATCTTTTAGTAGTAGATAATGTCTTAGTATTACATTATGTGGGTTCATCATGATTCTGTTATATCCTTCAGATAATAGATTCGATAAGAACATATACTACACCATATGTACAGAACATAGATGATTCACACTAATGTATGCTAGAATAAATTTTGGGTTCTATTCTGAGCCATCCGTTCTCACACTTAAAACACATATGAATTAGTACTGTGTATCAATCTTTGTTTTTGTATTTTCGATGAACCCAGGGATAGGATTCTGTATTTTGTATTTTGGCTCTAGCTCCAGCTCCATTTGCGTTAATCTATGGTACGACATGGTGATTAGGACATAGTCCCTGCAGCCATTCGACTAGCGAGGCAGAAACTATGTAGCCATAGATAAAGTTGACTGTCCTCCGACCCTCATCCCTCGGCAATAATGATATGACAACCTATCACTATATCTTATATAGTAGTAGATGATGTCTTAGTATTACATTATGTGAGTTCATCTTGATTCTGATACATTCTTCAGATACTAGATACGATAAGAACATATACTACACCATATGTATAGAACATAGATAATTCACACTAATGTATGCTAGAATGAATTTTGGGTTGTGTTCTGAGCCATCCGTTCTCACACTTGGCAAAAAAATCAAATTTTCTGTATTTTATCTGCTTTCAAAAATGTACTCAAACGAGATGATGGTTCCTTTAGTTAGCTTGCTTATGTTACAACTATATTATTTGTGAAAATCGATCTTACCAGATGGCACCCATGTTCGGAGGAGCGACACATCGTTTGAGAGAAACAGTGAATGCTGAGGTGGCTCCTCCTACTGTTAAGGAGGAAGTGGCACCGGTAGCTAGTGAGACCGGGAGTTCTATTCATACAGCACCGGTAGCTAGTGAGACAGGGAGTTCTATTCATCCAGCACTTGTAATGGACTACATCTCTTCTGCTGTCGTCGATCCCACTTATTCGAGGTAGTTGCGTGATCTTATCACTGAGCATTTGCGTGAGCTGCGTGGTTCTCATTCGCTATTAGTACTTATTTGTATTGGACTATTTATATTGGGTTGTTTTTGTATTAGACTATTTGTATTGGACTACATATATGAATTAGTACTGTATCAATCTCTGGATTGTATTGGACTACGACATGGTGATCAGGACAGTCCCTGCAGCCATTCGACTGGCGAGGCAGAAACAATGTAGCCGTAGATAAAGATGATTGTCCTTCGACCCTCATCTCTCGGCAATGATGATATGACAACCTATCACTATATCTTATATAGTAGTAGATGTTGTATTAGTATTACATTATGTGAGTTCATCTTGATTTTGTTATATTCTTCAGATACTAGATATGATAAGAACATATACTACACCATATGTACAGAACATAGATGATTCACACTAATGTATGCTAGAATGAATTTTGGGTTGTGTTCTGAGCCATTCATCTCCATACTTGGCAATTAAGCATGTGAAATATATCGATGAAGGACATAAAACTTTTGGTCGTTACTGCAGAAAGTGCAGACTGACATGAACTGACGCACGAAAAGGAGGAGATCAAAGCTGTAACAAGTAAAGTTGTGTTTTGGATGTTCTACTCTTATAAGCTCTTTGTTCATAAAGCAAGATATATGAATACAAAACAAGTATCGAGTTTATAACTATTGTAAGCTCTATACTTGAGTTACAAACTCTATACCTGTTCTGTATTCTTTAATTATAGCTTGCTTTGTGAACAAATAGTTTACAAGAGTTCTTTTTTCAAAGCACAACTTTTCTTGTTCCAGCTTGGAGCTCCTCATTTTCGTGCGTCAGTTCTTGTCGGTCTTCACTTTCTGCAGTAACTTCCTCCAATTAACCTCTCTCCCTTGGCAATGATGATAAGACAACCTATCTTGATTCTTTTATTATAGTAGATGATGTCTTAGTATTACATTATGTGGTTTCATCTTGATTCTGTTATATCCTTCAAATACTAGATTCGTTAAGAACATATACTACACCATATGTACAGAACATAGATGATTCACACTAATGTATGCTAGAATGAATTTTGGGTTATGTTCTGAGCCATCCGTTCTCACACTTAAAACATATATGAATTAGTACTGTACGAGTGCTGGAGAGAAGGAGAGCGCCGGAGGGGGGAAGAGAGAGAGAGAGTGAGAGAGTAAAATGGAGGGAAATGAATTGGTGGGGGGAATAAAATTAGAATGTAGCGATGTTCATACTAACGTCGCAAAATTAGTCGCTATTAGTGATGTCATAGCGACGTTTCGCGACGACTAGCTCATGTAACTATGTAGCCGTAGATG
This sequence comes from Iris pallida, assembly GCA_029216955.1. Classification (NCBI taxonomy): domain Eukaryota; kingdom Viridiplantae; phylum Streptophyta; class Magnoliopsida; order Asparagales; family Iridaceae; genus Iris; species Iris pallida. The sequence continues at coordinate 1,057,231 of JANAVB010021792.1, forward strand.
AAGTTGACTGGCCTCTGACCCTCATCCCTTGGCAATGATGATACGACATCCTATCATTATATCTTTTAGTATTAGATAATGTCTTAGTATTACATTATGTGGGTTCATCTTGATTCTGTTATATCCTTCAGATACTAGATTCGATAAGAACATATACTACACCATATGTACAGAACATGGACGATTCACACTAATTTATGCTAGAATGAATTTTGGGTTGTGTTCTGAGCCATCCGTTCTCATACTTAAAACACATATAAATTAGTACTGTGTGTCAATCTTTGTTTTTGTATTTTTGGCGAATCCAAGGATTGGATTCTGTATTTTGTATTTTGGATTCTATATTTTGGCTCCAGCTCCAGCTCCATTTGTATTAATCTACGGTACGACATAGGGATCAGGACATAGTCGCTGCAGCCATTCGACTAGAGAGACAGAAACTATGTAGCCGTAGATAAAGTTGACTGTTCTCTGACCCTTATCCCTCGGCAATGATGATATGACAACCTATCACTATATCTTATATAGTAGTAGATGATGTCTTAGTATTATATTTTTTGAGTTCATCTTTATTCTGTTACATTCTTCAGATACTAGATACGATAAGAACATATACTACACCATATGTACAGAACATAGATGATTCACACTAATGTATGCTAGAATAAATTTTGGGTTGTGTTCTGAGCCATCCATTCTCACACTTGGCAAAAAATTAAATTTTCTATATTTTATCTGCTTTCGAAAATGTACTCAAACGAGATGGCACCCATTCTCACAGATGGCACCTAAGACCCGAGGTTCTCGCTTGAGGGAGGCACAGATGGCTGTGAAAGAGAAGGTGGCTCCAGTTCCAGAGGGAAGTTCTACCGAGAGAGCTGCTCCAGAAGTAATTCCGAAAGCCGTGGGATCTGTGAAGGAGGAGGTGGCACCACAGGGCAGTTCCACCGGGAGTTACAGTCATTCATCTCCTCTGGATATTAATCTGGCTACCGCGAATCCTACTTATGCGTGCTGGTTGAGGGAGTTCTATCTGCCCCAGCATAGACGATAGTAGATACATATATTGACTGGATTTGTTTTTATGAATATATCTCCTCTGGATATTGTGATAGATATTTGTTTTGATGGATATATCTCCTTTTGGTTATTGTGATGGATATTTGTTTTTTTGTGTGTGAAGTATATTTGTTTGTGTGATGTGTGATGCATATTGTGATATTCCGAGAGGCTTGAGGAGACAACAAATTTTTTGGGTCTATTCTGGATTGTATTGTGCGTGCCGGTGTTGAGTGTTCCACCGAAGGGGTCGCAAGATTCTGTATCTTGGATTAGATTGGATTCTGTATTTTGGATTGTACATTTGCATTCTGGATTTTTTTTTTATTTTTTTTAATTTACCGACGTTTAATTTCGTCGCTAACATTTAGCGACAAAGATAAACGTCCCTACTCTCGTCGCTAAATTGTTGACGTGGCAAACAATCTGAAGCCACCACATCGTCGCAAATATGACGCTAATGTGTCATTAATTGGCGACCACAAGAAAATGTCGCAAATAATGTCGCTATTTAGCGACGTTATGAGCGTCGCTACCTAACGTCGCCATAACGACGTTTTCTCGATTAGTGATACACTTTTTTTCGTCGTTTATTAAGCGTCGCTGAAAACGTCGCTAATTTGGTTTAGCGGCGTTTTGGCCGAGATTAGCGACATTTTGAGACATCGCTAATCTGACAAATTTTTGTAGTGTTAACTTGGTGAAGGGTTGACATTTACCTGAGAGATTTTCTATGAACCTTCTGATATATGCCAATCGCCCTTGCAAGCCTCAAAGCTCTTAGAGATTTCTTAGAGGAGCCATGTCTAGGATTGCCTTAGTCTTCTCTAGATCGATGTGAATTTCCTTTGCAGTGATGATGAAACCCAAGAACTAGTCGTTGGAAACGCCTAGGAAGGACTTGGTCGGATTCATCTTCAGCTGATGCATCCGTATTAGATCGAACACTGTTCATAGATCATCCAGGTGGCCGTACTTGTCCTTGCTCTTAACGGCAATATCGTCAACATAATATTCCACCGCCTTTCGCTTGCTCATAGCCTTTTGGTAGGTCACTCCTGCATTCTTCAATCCAAAAGGCATCACCGTGTAACAGTACACCCCTTGTGGAGTCCGGAATGCCGTATGCTTTTCGTCTTCTGGGAGCATCTTGATCTGGTTGTAGCCAAAGAAACCATCCATGAAGGACATACGCTCGAAGCCACAAGTATTGTCAATCATCACGTCAGTGATCGGGAGGGGAAATTCGTCTTTATGACAGGCTGAGTTGAGATCCCTGAAGTCTATCTAAATTCGTATCTTTTTGTTCTTTTTAGTAAACGGGACGACGTTTGCTACCCAATCTGGATGCTGTTCTATACGGATGAAGCCACTATCGATGAGTTTGTCGACTTCCTCCTCAATAGCATCCATGATGTTCGAGCAAAATCGACGCTATTGTTGTTTGACAGGCTTAGCGTCGGGAAGGAGGTTGAGGCGATGCATGGCAACCTGCGGGTCCAAACCTGGCACGTCCTCGTAGCTCCAGGCAACGACGTTGATGTATTCTCGGATGAGCTGTATCAGAGATTGCTTGTCACCTTCTGTTAGGCTTTTACTATTAAAGATGTGCTTAAAGGAGGCCTCATTCCCAGTTCGACCTGGATGACTTCATCTTCTGTAGGAGGTTCGCGCTGCTCAAAACGCCATTCCCATTGAGATCTCAGACGCTGAGCCTAGGGTTCATCTTCGGAATACTCGAACGTTTGGTCTTCGTCCTCGACCGGAGAGCTTACGGAGGCCATATTAGCTGACAACATCTTCTTGAAGGCCTGGCCGGCGCTGGTGTCGGAGTCCCAGGTTGAGGAGTCAGAAGTGTGTGAGTGCATCATAATTTCTTTCTCTGATCCTTCTGAAGTAGAAGTGGGTGTATCATAACCCAACCCCCTATGGATGCACTGGTAATAGTCTTGGGCCTTTACCTTTGGAGCTCGAATTTGTAAGGGAAGGCGCTGGCCCTTACCATAATTGAGCCCCTTGTTGCTGTTCAGGTCGTAACCCATCTTCTGGATGAGATGTTTGTCCTGTGTAGTGTAGCGGTAGAGCTGCATCTTGCCGCTGTCAGGCTTTGGATCTTCAAGAGCTAACCGCTATGATTTCTCCATTCGACCGAATATGATGGATTCCTCTTCTTTTCTCCTTGTTGGAACTTTGAAGTAGGCACCCCGGGAAGGGATAACTTGGCTTGCACGATTGACGGTCGTCACTTGCGTCTATAGCTTACATAGAGAGTTGTCTAGGAAATATCTAGTTTTCCAACATGTACAAGAATAATTTGAAGACAACTTTCTATTAATAAAGTAAGAGATTTTATCCCGAGGGATTACATCATCAAAAGTGTGTGCCTCTATATTGGCACAGACGTTGTCTCATAGTTCCTCATCAATGAGGACTAGGGCCGTCGAGGGAGGAGAATGAGGACGCTTCCTTTTTAGTTTGACCACCAAGGGATCTATGGTCGAATGCTCCTGCACCTTCATGATTGTCCTTGAGGACCTCCGAGTTAGCCTTATTCATATAAGCTCCTGGATATCATCCGCCATCACTGGAGGCGAAGGTGGTGCTCTGTCTCGAAGTTTGACGACGAGAGGCACAAACATCTTGAGGGGTCTTACCTTCAGCCAAACCTTTAAAGGTTCATCGACCATCGCTGCATTTTCTGAGGTTGTCTCTGCCTCGTCATCAACATCATTGCTCTTATCGTCCCAAGAAACAGATTTATACAGATCAACATCCGTATAGTAGGCTTCAAGCCCCCGGAACGGGTCGATATCAGCAAACTCGGTCTTGATAGTTCCATCGCTGGCCACATACTTCATGCATTGATGGAGGGTAGAAGGGATGATCATGTACTCGTAGATTCGTGGTCGTCCCTGTAACATATTGGAGTTTATGTCCGTATCGATGACATAGCAGGACACTTCGGTATGGAGGTCACCAATTTGGCACTTCAAGCAAATTTTACCGAGAGGCTAATTTTTTCCCGCGTTGAAGCCACTGATTGTTGTGTTTGATGCGGTCAGTCGATGCATCGAGATCCATAGAGTTTAGAGAAGACTTCTTAGGATGATGCTTAGACAGAAGCCTGGGTCGATGTGGATTCGATCGACTTTAATGGCACTGACATAGCCTGTGTAGTACAGAGGCCTATTATACCGGTTGTTCTTCAGCAGCAAGTCTTGTTGGGTAAAAGTGATACTCGGGATCACTTCGACTATGATGTGATAATATAGGCAAGCCACAGGGTCTTCTTTTGGTGGTCGTACCTGAGTAAAAAAGGACTCGACATACTGGAAAGCTTTGCTGAGCGCATCCCGGGTCTCATTGGAGAAACGGAGGAGCTCAAAAAGTGATAACCTAGCCGGAGTGTTGGCTAGCTGTGCTAGTATGTTAAAGTTGTAGGGTCTGATGGGCCCTACTGTCGAGTCTTTACGGAGAGGCTTGTCAAAGCGAACCTCTTTTTGCTTCTGTTTATCCGTGGTAAGAGTCTACGACGGGCCTGTCTCTGATGAATTAGGGACAGGGGTTGTATTTGGTGGAGGCTCTACCTCCTCTAGAGCCTGGCCCTTCTTTTGCCATTATGTCGAGCGAGTGGTTAACAAGGTGTCCTCGGCCGACGCCTAGATTATGCGACAGGTCTTGACCTTCTTTACTTTGACGGAAGGGGTCGTAGGCACCATCATGTCGGGAGTCAGGTCAGGATGAACCCACATGACCTCGCCTCGCTGTGTAGAGAATGGGATGAGCCCTTGAACATTGTCCCCTAATTGTGGGAGGTTAATCACTTCCATTGTCGCCCTCAGAATGGGGACGACTCTGTCTTGCACCTCTGTGGTTGGGAAACTTCCAAACTGGAGGGTAACCATGTTGGCTGTGACGGTCTTCTCTTCATAATCCAGCGATATAACGTTGGCATTGATCAGGCGCTACATCTGCCTCTTCAACACATAACAGTCTTGTTTTGAGTGGTGAACGTACTGGTGATAATGGCAGTATTTGGGGTTGTCCACCTTTCCCACTTCGTCGGGACGCTTTGGCGCTGGGAGAGACAGCTTGTCACTCTTCGTCAGCATCTCGAAGACTTTTAGCGTATCCTCATCGTTGCAGGAGTAAGTCTCCCTCGGCTTCTGTGCTTATGCAGACTTGCGGTTCATGGTTGTTGAACCTTTGGAGATGTTGACGGTCATGGCCTGCTTGTCTTTTTCGTCTTTGGGGTTGTTGTTAGACGAACGTCTCCCCTTATCTTCGAGAGAGGGGAAGTTCAGTCCCAGGAGCTGCACGTCTTGGGCTTTCCTCTGTGCCACATCCGCCTTTGTAATGAAGGGCATCCACTCCATGCAAGGAGCACTGTGCTACAATTTTATTGCCGGCAGCATGTTCTTACGACATGAGTCAATAGGCATAGGCTCAGGCATACCAAGGGGTAGCCTTAAGGCTGATTGGTGGAAGCGCTCAATATATGCACGAACATGCTCTTTCTTTCCCTGGACAACCTCCATGAGAGTTGACATTGTCATGTCCATCCCTCCTTTATAGAATCTATCTACGAATAAATTCTTCAGGTCCTCGAACGATGAAATACAATCGTCCGGGAGACTGCAAAACCACACATAGGCTACCCCCTGCAGAGCTCCTATGAATATGTTGGTAAGGAGAGCGTCGTGCTTCGGTAAGTGCCCTGTTACTTAGGTAAAGTACCTCAAGTATCGTCAGGGAGACTCTTTTTTTTCGTAGGGCATGAGCGTCTGCAGATTGTACTTCGGAGGATAGACTATGTTGTCCCACTCGGCCGGATATGGCTACCGAATCCCTATTTTTTGGAGTGCTGCTTGCTTTTCTTTGGCGTCGTAGCAAGCATACAATTCCTTGATGGCCTGCTGTATCTCAATTGACATTGTAGGGCCTGTAGTCGACGGAGTAGATGATGATGGTCCTGCCTGATGGACGATAGGTGGCCTGTTGGACTCATCGTTGGTTGTCGGATCAAGCACGGGTGTGGAAGCAGCAGAGGCCAAACTGCTCTTGATATCTATCATGACAGGGGACATGGTCTTCAATATAGCCGTTAACATGTCTAGGCTCGTCTCGAGGGCTACGATACGTCTAATAGCTTCGTTATTGTCCGCTTCGTCGCCGTCGGCCATAAAGACAGACCTGGTGTATGGATGAGTTGAGGGAACTGTGGACCCTTCGCTCTCTGCCTCAGACACCCGGGTTTTGTCGTCTTGAGGATAGACTAGAAGGTTGCGGTCTTCCTCGGACTCATTGCGGTTGCTACCTCCAGTCTGGGGACTAGCTACGCCGGTAGAGGCATCCGTATCGTATGGCTCCTCTTCAGATTGGAATGCGGCGTTGTCATGAACAGTGGGAGGATGACAACCCCCAGCCTCTGATGTGGCATCCAGTGGAGATTTAGAACGTGTGCCTTGAAACACACCTATGGCGGGTACCTTCGCCATGTTGCTCTCGGGTCACTTCTTTGGCTTGGAGGTTAAGACGGAAGGATTCTTGGAAGACTTCTTAAGAGTTTTAGAACCCTGCACCGTATTGCACGTGGCGACGCAGAGTTCATCTTCTCTCTTGCTCGCTGTCACGACCCGCACCCACTGTGAGGGTACGAGAACGTAACAACGCCCAGCCTACACCGCAGTGTCGGCGGTAGAGCGCTGTCCTAGATCAACATACATCTAACAATATATATCTAAACAGTTTATACTCCCCGAGTGGGGGTGACATAACAGTAAAAACTCAATCACAACTAAAGAAGATATAGCACGATATGAAATAGAACTCAAGGAATAAAATAGATAAAAGCAGTAGTCTAAGTTAATCCCAGTAATATCAAACAGTACAAGGTCTCAGATAAAAGAATATATACAATACTGATCTCCAAAATAGAGTCTAACTAGAACATGTCTCAAGACTGCATAAAGTAAGATAAGCCTAACTAGTCTAGTCTAGGCAATCGGGGTGATCTCCTCAGCTAGAGCTGGGTCCTCCTGAGGGTCCAGCTCGCAGGTGTCATCTAAGGCTGCCCCGTAGTAAGTGTCCAGGCAAGCCTCCTCCTCGTCCGCTGTAATATTTTCAACAGGTCCAGTCAGGACAGGAGCGAGTACAGTACATCTTCACAAATCATAGCAGGTTAGAAAATATAATCATACAGTAAAGTAAGATACAGGTACTGAAAGAAGTGCAGTATAAAAATAGAGTGAGAACTGTAATAGAAATATCTGCTATACATAGAGAGCTAGCAGTGACTAGTGAGTCAGAGTACAACATGAACATGTAAATGGCATAGGAGATTCTGATAAGACACTATGGAAGAGATTCTGATAAGATACTACTTGGGTATTATTCACATGTCCATTTCTACTCCCCCGTACCCCCAATCAATACACAAGGATCCAGCCAGGTTATGTTATGATGCTATGTAACAGACCCCGAAGGTGATAGACCCCGAAGGTAATAGACCCCGAAGGTGATACATAGTAGTCCCATAAATGGGATAAGGATTCTAGGAAGACTCTACGATCATAAGAGTATATGTCGTAAGTGATCAAAGAACCAATGAAGCATACGATATGCCATGTAAGTGAAACTTTACAGAACATGTAGTACCTGATGCTCCCTAAGGATAACATCTCAAGAAGGGATCCATATAGTACCAGTCCGTGTGACCAACGTGACAGTACAAGTAAAGTAATCTACTGCAGAAAATAATTCTAAGCAGGATATAAAATGATCAGAGAATGTACTCGCCTGTAACTGAGTGTCCAGTATGAAACGTACTGTCCAAGGAGTGGTGTCTGGCTCCTAATCAGAACAGCAAAGGTCACAATAAGTCCAGAATAGTGTAATGCAGTCCTACTATGCATTCTATATGATTCTAGGTCAATCTAGACCAAAGTCAACTCTTGGTCAACTTTGGTCAACCCTGGTCAACCCTAGAAGTCAAACTAGGTCAACCAAGTCTAATTAAGTCTAAACTAGGCTAACTAGGCCTAACCAATCTATTCTAGACAACACACACCATTCCCAAGCTATACAAGCCAACAAACAATCACACATTGAATTACCTCACATAGCTATCTATCAAGAGATTCATGTATACAAGAGTAAGGCTTACACCTATATACATACAACAGACATATAGAGCATATATGTAGCACATGCTTACAATTAGGCATTTAACCTACACATTAAGGACTAGGAATGTAGAAAGTGAGAGAGTGCTTGTGTATGTGAACAATACCATGTATATGTGTGTGTATGAGTAAGGTGTAGCTGTGAATGGAAGGGAATCAAAAGTGTATATAGATGTAAGGGTGCAAGTTCAAGTGCCAAGTAGGGAAGCTATGTGTGTATGCTTGTGGACAGTTTACAATGTGTTGTGTGATATGTTATACAACAGTGAACACAACATATATGCAGGAACTAATCAGCAGTGAACAAGAGGACAGTGGAGTGAAGGGTGTCTGTGCTAATGTGAAAACTGGAACTATCTAACAGTCCTAATGATCAGTTAACAGTGAAGAACAACAGTTAGGAAAACAGTGAAGAATAGGAGGAAAGGGCAATTCTACATCAAGTAAAACTGGAATATGTTCATCTACAATCTCAGATTTTACCCTTCTACTTCATTCTCAGTTTTAACATAAAACAATTGAACTGAACCATAACATAATGTATTTTATTTAAATCTTATCAAGAGCCAAAACTGGAATGGTTTACACTAAAACTCAGGTTATATAAAACTGAACTCAAAACTCAGTTTGACTTAAAACAGTTTGGACTTGAAACCACATCATAAAGTATAGCATTCAAAACCTCATCAGTAAATTTGCAGTAAGGAAAGGAAATCATTTTGTTCAATACTAAGTGAAATCTGAACCAATTGTCCCCACATTTCCCATCTAAATTTCAAAATTCACACAACACCAAACACCCCAAAATTTGAATCACAGATAGGTAGCATATAGGAGAACATGTTTGTGCTTTAGAAACATGAATTTAATAGTAATTACAGGTTAAAACATCAATCAAAACTCAAATGTTGAATCTGGAAACACAGGCCTGATACCATGTTTTCCCAGATTATGCAAATTAGCAAATACCTAATAAAATTCTATTCAAACACGAAATAAAGAGTTGGTAACATAAATATACATCACATAGGTGTCCTACAACTTATTTGTGTCCAACAAGATGGACACAAACGTGTCCAGGCAACAGGACACCAATCTATGTGAATCACAGGCTTAGCAATGCACTGCCTCGTGCGTGTGTGCACGCGTGTCGTGCACACGACACAGCACGTGGTAGGCTACGTGCTCGTGCACCCGAATACCCCCATATTAGGGCTAGGTCTAGGTCTACCTGCCCTGGGTCCTCGTGTCCACGTGTCCAAGTTAGACACGCGTATCAGAACCCACATACACGAATACACAGACTGCGTGTAAAACCCGTGCGGTGTCTCGTGCACCTCCGACACGACACGAGAGGTCATACCACTTGGGGAGTGTCGTAACAGACACTGCCCCAACGTGTTTGTCAAATATTTCGTGTCCAAGTGTCGTGTCCAGGAAGTTCTTGCCCCCGAGTAGGAGGGGATTCCCTGTAGCAGCGCGCGACCGTATGCACGCGCGTGTCCACACCACATAACCAACACACTACGACACGAAAACCCAGACACAAAGACAGGAAACAGTAAGCAAGAACAAAACCCTATTTTCTATTCAAAACTAATGGGTAAACTCGATCGACATGCCCTTTGAGGCATTTTGTCGAACACCTAGCCCTAGCTCTGATACGTGTCCAGAACGGACACGAATCCTCCGATACTGGACACAAAACCTATCCAGACCTTAGGGGGACCCTTAGGGCTTCCTATTGGTGAAGACTAAATAAAATTTCATGGAGATTTGATGAAGATACCTCTTGTTGAACTTTCAATGGAAAAGTCTCCTTGCTAGCTCCTTGCTTGGTATCCCAATCACTTCTAATCAACTCCAAACTGAACCAAATCATTCATAACAGCAAGAAGGACAGTATTAGAAACTAATGCAACTAATTTGGGGATTTTAGGACCTATAATGGATTTATGATGAATTTATTTAGATAAGAACTCACCTCCTTGAAAATAGGGCTCTTCCTAAAGAAAAGAGGCAACCGTAGATTTGGGAGGGGTTTTATATGGTGGGAATCCCTAGGTAGAGGGTGTGGCCGGCCACTAGGGTTTAGGGTTAGGGCTTAGCCAAATTATTGGGCCTTGGGCCAAGCTACAAAGGCTAATGTAGATTAAACTTAATCAAGGTTCTAAAACCATAAGTCATGACTTGTGACTTCCTAATCCTTTGCCAAAATGACTAAACCAAGTCCTAAGCTAGGTTAGACTAGAGTCACTTGGCCTAACCATGACCCACTAACTAGGGTTAGCTTCTAGGTAGGTCTACAAAGTCAACACTAGTCAAAAGTCAACCTAGTTCAAACAATCTCAAATAATTCATAAAAATTCCCATAAATTCTAATTAATTCTAATAAATTTAAAATACCCCAATTAGTTGCCCCAGTTACGTCCAGAGGGTTCATTAGTTGCCCCAGTGCCATTGGCGATCGAGAGGGCACCAGCAGAGTCAGCTCGATCCTATGTTCAGCGCCCGCTTCCGACGTAGTTCCAGCAGTTTCAGCACCAGCGTCCAGCACAGTATGCCCAAGCCCCGCGGGCAGGACCGAGCCAGCAGCAGACTATACGAGTACCCGTGATACGTGGGCAGGCTTTCAACATGAGCTTGCAGGAGCTGTTGGCCGAGGGCGGTCAGATTGTATGTGAGATTTTGAGCATTCCTTCAGTTTATCTTACACTTGGGTTTTGTTGACGGTCTTGTATTCCACCTAAATTCAGAGTACAATGGTCGCCTCGACATATTCGGCGAGTGAATGCGAGTTTTTCGTACCACTCATCTGCCTCCGTATCTCGTGATACACGATATCTATCATGTATCCCGACTACGTAGGTCCATCCTGGATTAGAGTCCTGTCTTCGACTAAGTCATTGGTACCGACTTACTTCGAGACTTGACCCTTGTCCACTTTGTGAGTCAGCGTAGGCAAGCGAGGACGAATCCCTACTCAACTGACTCAGGGGTATATTATTCCATATGCCTCTTTTTCTTGTACTATATACGTATGTATTTATTATTTTTCGTATTTAATTAAATTCTGTATCTCAAATATCACTCGTACACAGGATGTTTTATTTCGATGTGTTATGATTTTATATTGTTTTAGCATGTGTATTTTTTTGCTCAACTGGCTTTAGGAAATTCTGAGGACGAAATTTTTCTAAGTTGTGGAGAGTTGTAAGAGTCGTCTCACAGTATCGGTATTTATATACGGATACGTATTTTGTATTGTATTTCGTATTTTTTCGATTTTCGGAACGCTTTAAATTTTTTTCCAAATTATAGATTTTTTTCTTGGCCGGGGCACCGACGGTGTACCGGAGTATATCGACGGCATACCGCCCGGACAAATTTTCCATATTTTAGATATTTTCGATTTCAGATATTTTCGTGAATAGTGTTTTCGATATTTTCATAAATAGTATTTTGGATATTTTGATGAATAGTATTTAGATATTTTCGTGAATAGTGTAGATGCATTCTATTATCCAATGGACAATTGGTTTTCTTTCAATGGCTAGGATTTATCTAGAATGTGATATGGATCACGATTCAACGGTCACGATTAATTTACACCTTCCATATATATCCTTTGAGTTTCTCTCTCCTCTCTCTTTTCTTTCCTTCACCATTTCCCCTTCTCTCTCTTCTCTCTTCCTCAAGATTAGGAGGGCTTGTCCTTGAGGCCTAGAGTGTGGTTTTGGAACCCCTCTTGGTGGTAGAGTAGAAGATTAGGCTCGGTTGCTTAAACCTAGGCAAGTACATCTTGCTCAAAAGTGACATGACTATATTTTATTTTTTCATAGAAACTAAAATTTTATTGGCCTATAATATGCTTCTTTAAATTGTTAACATGTTTAGTATATAGCACTTTTAGTTTTGATCGATAGTATTGCGTAGATCTGAGTTTCTAGATATGATTTTCGAGTATTTTGAGGTATTGATCTATCAAATATTTTAATTTGTGAAAATTAATACTTCCATGTTGTAGGAAATTCAATTCTATTCAATTTTGACTTTTGAAAGTCCGAATTTCGATTTAAAATAAAGTTTTTATGGCCGAAACAAGTTTTAGCAAAATTTAGATTTTGCTGCTGTTTGGAAAATGGTATACCGCCGGTATGCCGATTTTTGTTCCAGAAACCTTCTGTCTTTAACCCGGTATACTACAGTATACCGCCGGTATGCCGTTTTATGCTGTTTTAGGCTATTTCTGTCCGTTTTTTGTCCGTTTTTGATAATTTCTCGATTGTAATAAACTCTTAACATGATTAGATGACCTTGGATAGTTAAAGAATGATTGTACACTCTATATATATGGTACATTCTTATGTTCACATATTGTTCTATGTACAGATTATAGATAGTGGCCTGTTATGGTGCACTCCAGATTACTATATATGCCTAGCTCGATTTAGTGGCTCATAGTAGCGCACTCATGACTTGATTTTCTTATTGATTTCTAGACCCAAGATATGAGTACATGTTCTTTCTTGACACCGTGGATATAACTTGTTGAATGTTTAATCTATTGCATCTTGGCACTGGACAATCGAGTGTGAGTATTGTTTCGTGTATCACGTGATGTTAGTACGAGAATGTTCGTAAGTGATAACTTACGATTTACTTGTACATAGCACACATCATCTTAGAAAATTCTTGAGTGTCCACGACTTGAGAACTTGCCATGAATATGATAAGGTAAATGACTAGTAAATTTAAGTAGATCATTGTAGGAGGAAATTCGCACTACCAACCCTGAGATCCAAGGGCCCCATGAGGCATGGCTCAACCCTGCTAGGCAAGGGATCCATGACCTACCAACTTTGCACGTATTGATATACGATCGAGTCACATGTCGTGCCGGGTTGCGGCATAGTCAGTTATATGTTTTCTTTTACAAGTATATAATATGGTTGTTCATGTTACAAGTCTAGACACGTTTCATCTGCCAGCAGTCTTGTTGGGCAATAGATGTACTACTCGTACCCCTGGACATCCGGGTATCTGCAGTCAGGTAGTTGCGAAAATTCTCAACTTGCATATTAGTAATTAGGATTGTGATAACCCTAGCTAGTTAATAATAGAAAGCCGTAGGTAATGATTGGCCATGCACTTTTGATTGTGTGTTACCTTATATGCTCTTGTGTCGGTGAGTGGCCAGAGGCTAAGTTCTGCTAGGGAAAAGATCTGTAACCCCGGTCCTTGTTTGGTTTAAGGGTTGTAGCTCCGATTCCTAGTAGTTCCTAAATCCCTTGTTGCTCATCGAATTATTCTGTTCCATAGCTGTATTGTTCAGTATTACCAGTCATTTATATTTTTGAGATACGTGCATTGGTACCGCACTAGTCTCGATCCGCATTTATTTATTTTTGTCATTATGTTATTATGTTGTTGCTGGGTTTTGTCGTTCACCTCGAGCTTCCTTGTGGTACTTGCTATTTGGGGCCTGACCCCACTGGTTTTGTTTGGCAAGATTTATCGCTGGAGCCCGAGGATTCTCCCTACCTTTCTCTGGATGACCCGTCGCTTGCTTAGATCTGCGGTTGTTCCTCCTCGCGAGTGGGTTCCTTTTTTGTGCCGCTCGTGTTTCATTTCATTTTGGTGGTGTTAGCTAGGGCATGTGTTAGCCCTATTATTTTGAGACTTTCTCAGACTTCGGTCAACATGATGTATTATATTAGATCTAGACTGATATAGTGATCATGTATATTGGTACTTTGCTAGTGTAGCATTTTGTATTCACTAGCTTCATGAACATATATGATATAGTATTTTGGGATGCCTCTTTACTTTCATATTTGATATACTCTTTATACTTGTTGTTGTTGGATTGAGATAGGATTTGTTCGACCATAGGAGTCGTCAGTGGCATGCTAGAGTCTTCCCACTTGTCTTCTAGACAGCTTTGATCGTACATTGGGGTCCTGGCGTACCTTGATATACGTAGCTGGCTTTGTTTCGCCCCCCGATCTCTAGTATTCTGGTTCTGGGGCGTGACATCAAGTATTTAGTAGAATTTAAATTTTAGACCTTCTTTATATATATATATATGGATCAATATTGAAGTACGTGTTGGCAACTCTAGAGGAGGGTGAATAGAGTACTTGTGACAATAATGGACAATTAAAAATTCAACTCTATTCAATCACGACTAGCAAATAATTAATCAGAGTATAATTGTGAAAATTAAATGAAGATCAGAAAGCATACGCAGACACATCAATTTTTAACCTGGTTTCCCTCGTAGAGGACTAGTCCAGGCCTGAGAACTCTAGCTCAGGATTGAAATCAACTATTTGTGAATTAGCTTTACAACCACGTGCCTTTACTCAGAAGAGCATGCCGACTTCTTGAAAGATCGCTAATTCGAAACTTGAAATTTTTCAAGTGACTTCTTCAAGACTCTTGCACAAAACTTCTAATTGACTCGCACCGAACACCTTGTAGGCTTGGAAAGTTTTGTGGCAAGTAGATGAGAAGAGTATGGCTCTTTAGGATGTATAGCCTATAAGAGTAGAAGAGAAGAGAAGATTGGATGGATTGAAATGGTAGAAAATGGTGCCTATATATACTAGTTCTGTGAGGCAGAGTTCGGCCAGAACTCTGTCCAAAAATTCAAAATTATTGCCGTTGGACAACTTTCAATGAGCAATCCCTAAAAATTAGCTCCTGTAATTAGGACACAAAGTTTGGCCCGAACTCTGTGTGGGGGCAGAGTTCGGCCCGAACTCTGCAACCTTTGAGACAGAATGCTCATGGGCTCTGTTAGGTTTTGCAGATTGGCTTTTTGTTTTGTGGAGCTTGTTGGTTATCTAGTATATGGTTTAGGTACTCAGTGCGACTCAACGTACAATAGTCTAGACTCAATAAAAGAGTAAAAATTTCAGACTTCCGATGACAAGTTCCAGCAGTATTCGTCGAGCAGTCGTCGATGATGATTGTCTGACTTTAGATGTGACAGTCGTCTGATTTGTAGCTTGATGACGATTTATGTGTCGAGTTGGATCATGTCAAATATCAATTTATTAATTATCAAGATTAGATTGACTGCGATCCAGTTTGGTCAATAATCTCCCCTATTTTGATAATTGACAAAATTGCGCTATTTGCGTGTCGCAACATTCATACCTGGACACATATATAGCTCTCCGTAGATGGACATTTCGGCTTCCCCGTAAATAGAGAGGTCTTGAAACAAGTACTAGTCCAAACAATACATAGCCCAAATATTTATCCAAAATGGTTAAGCAAATATCACATATTCTCGCCCTTTGACATTTAGAAAAATGAAATAGAGGCTCCCCCATAAAAACATAACCATGGTGAAAATATGCAATCACACAACCAAGCCTCAAATCCAACATAAGAGATAACTAGCAAATAATCTAAATAGAAGCCATATAATCATAAAGTAGTACAAAACAAAGACTTCAACTACATAACCACTGAATGAAAATGACAAAGTGTATAAACAAAAGCAATCCTAAGCATCAGCAGCATCATAAAAGGGAGCACGGCCATCAAGGAGCACGGAAAGGTCCAGCAGACTCAGATGGGCCGCTGGTAGAGCGACGAGGATCAACAAATGCTGCATCCGGATCCAAATATGTCCTGACCCAGGTGTCGTCGATAAAGTAACCTTCGCGAGAAGGGTCCCATACTATGGGGTAAGATACTGTAGGATAAGTAGCCAGGGAGTACTGGATGTCATGCAGGATGTTGCTGATGGCCGTCATCTGTAAGGTGGTGTGATAATCCATCTGAGTCTAGCGATCGTCCTCCAAGCGAAAACGATCACGCATCATAGTCTGAATGGACTCAAGGGTAGCAGGAGGCTCGGGCGCAGGTTGGCCAAGAGTAGGAGGATCGGCATGAGCATCAGACTCGGAGTGCTCAGACTAGCAGAGGTCTCAACAGCTGCTAGAAGTCGTCGTGCCTTAGACAGATAGGCAGGGGTAGGAAGGAACTGACACTCTTCTAGGGGGAAATGGAATACACAAAAAATCATCGGCAAATATAGGGCGTAGACCAATGATCGAGGTCTCTTCCGTGCACTAATCATCCAGTCCATCATAGTACGTGGATAGTTAAAAGGGACATGGAAGTGAAGACGATAAAGAGAAGAGATCTCAAGATAAGATACTTCATCGGTCGATCCTGCTTTGGGCAAGATCGTGGAAAAGATAATGCGATAAAGTTCATAAAAATGTGGGTTAAGATATTTAGGTGCGTGGACGAGTGTTGGGAGTACACAAATCATCCTTGAAGCTTTCAAGTGACGATCCATCAGAAAATTGAAACTTGCGGGCGTCGACAAGTTTCTCCCAAGAATTGGGTTCCGAGATCTCAAGATATTCCGCAGGCTCAAAATCAACAAAAGTAATATCGATACCGGCGACACGAGAGTAGATCCGTATGTCGTCAAAGGTTAGATTACAATAGAATATTTGGATAGCATTCAAATAATCTATAGATGAGGTAGAAACTAACTCATCTAAATAAAGTTCATGGAACAATAAATCATAAGCCGAAAATATAGTGAAATTAATCGGATGACCCGTAAACAGAAATCGGCAAACCATTCATTGGAAGCCTGCAATGATACAAAAATTTGTTCATTGAATGTATTGGGGTCTTGAGGTGGTGGTGGATTAAAAAGAGCATGGATTAGAAGAGCAAGAGGAGGAGGAGGATTGGAAGATGATGCCCCTTCACTACTTCTTCTCTTGCCTCTTCCAAGGAGTCTTGGCGCCATGAAGAATTTTAAAAATATTGAAAAGGAAATAGAGAAGAATATAAAATTATACCTCACACAAATGAGAAAAGATAGAAGAGACCCCCCCCCCCAAAACATTAGATCTTGAGTTTAGGAAGAAAAAGAGCCCCAAAAATGGAGTGTCTAGGTTTAGGGTTTAAGAAAATTGTGTCTTAAGGAAGGTGGAAGAAGAACAAAGTGAAGAGATAGGGTTTTCTCTCGGGTTTAAGGTGTTTAGGAGCTGCAAGTCGGGTTAAATCTGGACCGTCGGATCAAACAATGGGTGGATGAGAATCGGAAAAGGTTTTGTGACCAAGGACACAGAGTTCGGCCCGAACTCTGTGTGGGGCAGAGTTTGGCCCGAACTCTGCCTCTATGGGCACAGAACACATGAAAGGTAGAAAATGGCTAAGTTTTGATAGAAAATGAATATAATTTGAAAGTTTGAATTAACTAAGTCATAAATGTAATTAAAACATATAATAAATAAGGATTTAAGACAACGACCATTACGATGAATCTGCGATGGTTTAGCTGTAGGGGCCGTATCCCAGCTAGCGGTAGTCCGAATACTAGTGTACCGTGTCGCTCATGCTTTTACGCCTTGTTGTCAGAAGGACCCTTTCGGCTTGTACCCATAGCAAAGTCACCATAAAGATATAAGTCATAATCGTTATTTACGCAGGCCAATTAATTTTATGATCGTTTCATCCAAAATTCCTAATTCACGACAAAGAAAGTTAAAGCGCTCTTCGGCCAGTAGTTTGGTAAAGAAGTCTGCTAGCTGATGTTCAGTGTCTACGAATTCTAAATTAATCGTGCCTTGTTGTTGATGATCACACAAAAAAATGATGTCTAATCTTTATGTGTTTAGTGCGTGAGTGACAAACTGGGTTCTTGGTCAGATTAATGACACTAGTGTTATCGCAGAAAATAGGTATGTGCTTGAAACATAAGTTATATGCTTCAAGGGTTTGCCTCATCCACAGTATCTGTGTACAACAACGACCAGCTGCAAAGTATTCAGCTTCTGTTGTGGATAGTGCGATAGAGTTCTGCTTCTTGCTAAACCATGAGACTAACGCCTTTTCTAGCAAATGACACGTACCGCTGGTATTTTTACGGTCGACTTTGCATCCCACAAAATCAGCATCGGAATATCCGATTAAGTCAAAGAAAATGGTTTTGGGATACCACAAGCCTACCGTAGTAGTTCCTTTAAGGTATCTAAAGATACGCTTAACTGTGGTCAAGTGTGATTCCTTAGGATTGCCTTGGTATCTAGCACATAAGCAAACACTGAACATAATATCGAGGCTACTAGCAGTTAAATATAATAAACTACCAATTATACCTCGATACTTATGTTGAACGACCGATTTACCGCTTTCATCAGGTTCCAACATTATGGTAGTAGCCATAGGGGTGCTAATTGGTTTGATGCTGTCAAGCTCAAACTTCTTCAGTATGTCCTTTACATACTTCGATTGACTGATGAAGACGCCTTGTGAGAGTTATTTGATTTACAATCCAAGGAAGTAGTTGAGCTCCCCCATCATGCTCATCTCGAACTCAATCTGCATACACTTGGCAAATTCTTTGCATAGACCCTCATTAGTAGACCCAAAATTAATATCATTAACATATATTTGTACTAAAAGAATTGTGTCATCAAAAGATTTGATAAACAGTGTAGTATCGACTTTTCCTTTTAAAAAACCTTTATCTAGTAAGAAAGTACTCAAACGATCATACCAAGCTCGAGGAGCTTGTTTGAGGCCATAAAGAGCTTTCCTAAGTTTAAAAATATGGTCGAGAAATTTGTGATTTTCGAAATCAGGTGGTTGTTTGACAAAAACCTCTTCCTTGATAAAACCGTTTAGAAAAGCACTTTTCACATCCATTTGGAAAAGTTTAAAGTTTTGAAAATTTGCAAATGCGCAAAGCATCCGAATGGATTCAAGTCGTGCGACAAGAGCATATGTTTCGTCATAGTCGATGCCCTCCTCTTGATTGTATCCTTGGGCTACGAGACGAGCTTTGTTACGAGTGACTGAACCATCCTCGTTTATTTTGTTACGAAAAACCCATTTAGTGCCAATTATTGAGTGGCCAGCCAGTTTAGGAATAAGTTTCCAAACATGGCTTCTCTCAAATTGGTTGAGTACTTCTTGTATTGCAAAAATCCAAAATTCATCATTAAAAGCTTCTAAAATATTTTTAGGTTCTATTTAAGAAATGAATGCAGTGCTAGCTATAGTCTCTTACAGAGGATCGAGTAGTTATCCCTTTTGATATTTCACCTATTACCAAGTCCTTTGGATGAGAGGGAGTGAATTGGAACTTCTTTGGTAATTCCTTTGGAGAGCTGGTTTCAGACATTACATTTATGGATGTCGAAGTTGATGGTTCATGATCGTCGTCGGAAATGACAACTGTACTATTGTCTTCATCAAAAGTTACATTAGTGGACTCTTCAACAATCATGGAGTATTTTTTGAACATTCTATATCCCTTACTCTTGGCCGCATAGCCAAGAAGAATACCTTCGTCAGCTTTGGCATCAAATTTTCCTAAGTTGTCTTTGGTATTCAGGATAAAGCAGCGACAACCGAACACTCTAAAATAAGAAACATTAGGAGTCCTACCAAACCAAAGCTCATAGGGTGTCTTCTTCAAAATAGTTTGAATCAACACCCTATTCAAAACATAGCATGCTGTGCTGACAGCTTCTGTCCAAAAGTATTTTGGAAGAGAGAATTGATTTAGCATAACTCTAGTCATATCGCCAAGAGTCCTATTCTTCCTCTCCACAACACCACTTTGTTGAGGAGTTCTTGGACACAAAAATTCATGACTAAAACTATTTGAATCATAAAACTTTTTAAAATCAGAATTTTTGAATTCGCCACTATGATAACTTTGGATATGAGTAATAATGTAGCCTTTTTCGTTTTGGACCTTTTTAGCAAATAATTTGAAAACAGAAATTGTATCACTTTTGTTTGTAAGAAAGAAAGCCCAAGTAAATCTTAAAAAATTATCTACAATAACAAAAGCGTAGAGTTTTCTGCCAAGACTGGCTACTCTACTAGGACCAAATAAGTCCGTATGATGTAATTGTAATGGTCGGGTAGTACTTACAGTGTTTATGGATTTAAAGGAAGATTTTGTAGCCTTATTATTTTCACATTCGGCACATACCGTGTCTTTCTTGAATGTGATATCCGACAGACCTCTGACTAGCTTCTTGGTTGATAGTCTGGATATAGTATCCATGTTGGCATGACCAAGACGCTGATGCCATATGAGCTTTTCGTCTTTGTAGGCATAAAGGCATCTTCCTGCGCTGTTAGTATCACTAGATAGATAGAAAATGTAAATGTTATCTTCCCTTATTCCCTTAAAGGCGATGTCACCATTTGATCTATCATAGATAAAGTATTTAGTTTTTTCGAAGTTAATATCATAACCATGATCATCAAGATGACTAATGTTGAGCAAGTTATGCTTTAACTCGATCACTAAACAGACAACGTTAATGACAGAAGAGGGAGGATAACCAATTGTACTGTTACCTATGATGTAGCCTTTAAGGTTATTGCCGAAGGAAACGTATCCTTCTTTTTTTATCGATAGTGTTGCAAATATTTTTGCATTTCCAATCATTTGTCGCGAGAACCCACTATCGAGAATCCACTTGCTTCTAGTTAAAGAGGGAAGGTCCACCTATACCACGAGTAGATGTGACCTTTGGTACCCAGATTCTTTTGGGTCATGAGAGGTTAGACTTTGGTACCCATGCATATATATTTCTATCAACTAATCTCCTAATCCTACATTATGGAGAAATGTGTCCATGTAGGTTACAATAAGTATGAAACTTTTATGACTATTAAAGAAGAAAGAATCGATTCTAAGCACCTCGCCGTATGAAAGCGATACTCTAACCGCTGAGTCAAGTAGGTCAAGCTGAGTCAAGACAAGATCTATTTTCGTTCAAGTAACGAATTAAGAATAGGTTGCTAGAGAATCGGATCTTAGATAGTGCACGAATGAATGCATCGTGAAAGTCAATCTTGGTCTTGGGGTAATATCATCTTTCCTGCCCCTAGGTCCTAGACATCTAGCATGCATGTTTATGCTAGGAGCATGTTGATAGTGATGTCTATAGGTAGGGCGATGATAGCTACGTGCAGCAATAGAGTGAGTATGGTGACTGTGTGCAGCAGGGTAATTATAATGATTATAGTGACTGTGTGTAGTAGCATGATGATGCTGATGATTACGTGTATGTGTCTTATGTGCTGCATGTGAATAGGTGTACATGAAAGCATAATTATGTGTAGCATGTGGATGAGTGTTCTTATGGTGACGTGCCTTTTGTGTTGAGTTGGCACGTGTTTGTACATGTTGTGACTATGAGACTGAATTTGCGGTTTAATAACCTGCTTGCCTAGTTTAATCTCTAATTTCTTAGAGACAGCATTCAACTCATCACATTTAGCAGTAAGACCGTGTATTCTACCTATAGCAATTTTGAACTTATTTTTCTCTTCAGCAAGTTTTTTGTTTAAAGCCGTGATGTCACGTGTTTATTTCTCAATAATTGATTCGACATCGTGTAAGCTTATTTTAAGCTTGGATACCTCTTCAGTGTTTTTCGTGGGTGTAGTATTTCTAACATCTTCTAGTAAACATGAAAGTCTATGGATCTCGATTTCGTAGTCCTTGATCTTATCCTTTGCATGTTTATATTTATTCATTACCTTTTTATGATCTTCAAGTAGATCCCTAAAAGCATCACCAAGTTCATCAAATGAGAAATCATCGAAGGAATCTTTTACCTTTTCTGAAGTCACCATTAGACAGACGTTCGCCGTGTTTTGTGGATAGTCTTCTTCCTCGTCTGAATCACTTGCCTCGTTTTCATGCCAGATGCTAGTTTTGGCATACTTTCTTGTAGTTGGCTTCTTGTACGGCTTCTCATATATGCTTCCCTTCTTTGTTAAGGGACAATCTTTCTTGACATATCCTATCTTTTTGAATCTGAAGCAGGTGGGTTCTTCACCATCGTCTCTTTGTTCTCTCTTCTTTTTGTTGAAGCGTAGAAACTTTTTGAAGTTTCGAAATAAGAGAGCTAGATCATCACCTTCGGAGTCGTCGTCATCAGTGTCTTCTGAGCTAGTTCTTCGGCGATGAGATCTCAATGCAATCTTCTTCTCTTTTGGAGCTATTTCTTCGAAATCTTTTAGATCGAGCCTATGCATCATCAACTTGCCCATCAACGTTTCTGGTGACATTACCTTGAGATTATTGCCCTCGATGATCGTCATGACTTTGGGGTTCGAGACCTTTTGTAATCCTCATAGCACTTTGTGTATATTCTCATGGTTGGAATAATCTTTTCCAAGAGAAGATAGCGGGTTGACGATATCGAGGAATCTGGTAAACATTTGAGTGATCGTCTCAATTGGCTTTATCTTGAAAGCCTTGTACTCCTGTGTCAGACGACTGACTTTTGATTGTTTGACTTGAGTAGTCCATTCATGAGTCACCTCCAAAAGCTTCCATACTTCGTGCGAGGTGGTGCATGTGGAGACCCTGTTGAATTTAGTCCTGTCTACGGCACAGAAAAGAGCATTAATAGCCCTAGCTTCTAAACTTGCATGTTTCTTCTCCTGATCAGTATACTTGTACTGGGGTTTCTCGACGAGACTTCCCTCGACAATTATTCTGGAAGGTTTCTTGTAGCCATCAGTGACTACAGTCCACATGTCAAAGTATAGAGACTTAAGATAAAAACTCATTCTAGTCTTCCAATATGTGTAGTTGGTCCCATCAAATAAGGGTGGCCTATTTGTGGATTGACCCTCACCATAGTTGGTAGAGATGGGTTTTGTGGTTGCCATGGATCAACTCTAGGATATAAATCCTATATCAAGAGAACATGGCTCTGATACCAATTGAAGTACGTGTAGGCAACTCTAGAGGGGGTAAATAGAGTACTTGTGACAATAATGAACAATTAAAAATTCAACTCTATTCAATCCCAACTAGCAAATAATTAATGAGAGTATAATTACGGAAATTAAATGAAGATCAGAAAGCATACGCAGACACAATAATTTGTAACCTAGTTTCCTTCATGGAGGACTAGTCCAGGCCTGAGAACTCTAGCTCAGGATTGAAATCCACTATTTGTGAAATAACTTTACATCCACGTGCCTTTACTCAGAAGAGCACGGAAACTTCTTGAAAGATCGCTGAGGCAAAACTTGGAATTTTCCAAGTGACTTCTTCAAGATTCCTGCACAAAACTTCTAATTAACTTGCACCGAGCACCTTGTAGGCTTGGGAAGTTTTGTGGCTAGTAAATGAGAAGAGTATGGCTGTTTAGGATGTATAGCCTATAAGAGTAGAAGAGAAGAGAAGATTGGATGGATTGAAATAAAAGAAAATGGTGCCTATATACTAGTTCTGGGAGGTAGAGTTCGGCCAGAACTCTGTCCAAAAATTCAAAATTATGGCCGTTGGACAACTTGCAATGAGCAATCCCTAAAAATTAGCTCCTGGAAATTAGGAGACAGAGTTCGGCCCAAACTCTGTGTGGGGGCAAAGTTCGGCCCGAACTCTGCCTCCTTTGAGACAGAATGTTCATGGGCTTTGTTGGGCTTTGGCAGATTGGCTTTTTTTTATGGAGTTTGTTGGTTATCTAGTCTATGGTTGAGGTACTCAGTGCGACCAAACGTACAAAAGTCTAAACTCAATAAAAGAGTAAAAATTACAGACTTTCGATGACAAGTTCCAGAAGTATTCGTCGAGCAGTCATCGATGATGATTGTCTGACTTGATATGTGATAGTCGTTTGATTTGTAGCTTGATGACGATTTATGTGTCGAGTTGGATTATGTAAAATATCGATTTGTTAATTATCAAGATTAGGTTGACTGCGATCCAGTTTGGGTCAACAAATATATATATATATATATATATATATATATATATATATATATATATATTATTGAGCAGCACTGTTCAATGAACAGTGCTTTGCTCATCCTGACCCCCCTATATTACTTCCCGCAAAGAAGCAGTGAACCCAGGAAAGATTTGATATTATCAAATCTTATAAAATCCATCAAAAATATTCTGATATCTCCTTATCCAATCCTTCAACTAATCGGCCTAACTCTCGATTACAATTCTTATGTTCTACGGAATGTAAATCCAATGAAAAATAGGATTTAAAACCTATATAAAACCCAGCCTGAACCTTAAGTTCCTTTACAAATTCTTCCTCGACACTGTATCTCAACCCAATTCTTCGACTCTAGCATTAACCCAGCACCCAAGCGACCACCTCCAGCCGCCTGCAAGCCGCAGACGACCGTCGGAGCGCCCCAAACCGTCTGTCGACCGCCAAGAACAGAGACTCTCCAGTTTTTGAACCACAATAGGTACACCACTTTCGAGCCCTAGTTCTTAATACCTATTCGATAATTTTCGATTCACAAATTTCTACGGATAGATAACACGACCCTCTATTTAACCCTTCAAATAGATTAAATTGTTGCTGCCTATATTCCCCTAAAAATCAAGGTGAACAGCACTTCCTGGAACCCTAATTTGATGGCCAATTACTTGCAACCTATTAACAGTTTTCAAAATGTAATTAAAGGCAGACGTAGACAACATATAGGGGATCAAAACCCATCTGGTAGAAGTATTTTTTGTAGATTATATAGAATGATATTTGATGTTAAAAATAAAGAAAAACCAGTTTTTAAAACTATAAAAACTTATAAAATCTTTCTGATACGGCGTGCATCCCGACAAACCAGGCGACATGGTCGCAAACTATACGCATCAAAAGACGTTTATGGATGTTGCCGACGTGTGAGAACTGATGGAACTCGATTTTGTTGTACGTGCGCGACGAAATCAGTGCGTATCCGTCAAGATACCCCCGTATCAATATTTTGCAAACTAGACGAAACTTGTGCCAATAGGATCGTATCTAAATTTTAGTCTTGTGTGCCAAGTTTGGTCCGATTCTGAGAAGGTCGACCGGAACGCCTATTTGGCGGGCCCGCGACCTGATTCAATGGGCAAAATTTTATACGGTCCGTCGAAATTGAACTTTGGACATACGATTGGGTTCGTCTCCCCTAACCGGACCCGTAGACATATAATTTGATAACTTTAGAGACCATAGATACAGACATGCATTTTGATGTAAAACGGATCCAACGACGGACATCGTTTTGACCCAAAATTACAATTTTGCCCCTGTTCTAGAATTGGACTTTTGGACAGGCATTTTCTCGACATATCTTTTATACCGGGAACGTTCTTGATATTTGTTTTAGCATCCGACGCCGTTCATGGATTGTGACTTTTCATTGCTGACGCTTGTGACAGTAGGACTTATCATTCTCGCACCACAAGCAAGAAACCTTGCCACCATACTCTGTGATTACTTTATTTTATTTTTTAGTTATTTATATTCAGTTTTATTTATATACTGCATGGATTCTATTGCTGTGCATCCAAGTCAAACTTGGGTGCAAGCGACTGTATCGGTCGTTTTACTTACGTTTATGTTATTTTATTGCATTGACTTAGCTTAGTGACCACCCAATTGATGCTGAGGTATTGGTATATCTCATACGACCTGATACATGATCATCGCGAGTTGTGAGTCACATGTAGGACACATACTCGTATAGTCCACTGGCCACCGATACGTATGAGACGTGTGACGGTTATGAGTAACTGCGAATAAAATTGCATGCTAGTAGACTTCGCAGTTACTAGATATGTTCCTATGAGTCATGGATGTGACCCTACTTGGCATTGGGTGGAGAGAACAGTTCCTTAATGTATGGGCCATGTATGCACTTTCCTATTCCTGATCCTGCTGGCCTCTGGCATTCGATGAATGTTATGCTTTGAGGTCCCTAGTATCCTGGTGGGATCATACTTGAGTTTCCTACAGCCAGAGTGCCCATGCGTTGAGGGTTTTTTCTTTACTACATTATCACTGTAGAACTGGTAGGCACCCTATTGCATACATTCCTTTCTTTTCTATTATATATCACAGTTTATATGGCATGGTGTTTTCTTGTATCTTTTTACGTCCCTCTGAAGACCTGGTTATCTTTCCAGAATTAGACGATTTCCCGCAGGAGTACGGAGTGGCACTGTATCCATCCTACATTAATGATGCAGCATCTCCCACTGATTTCTAGCTTATTGATTCCTTGAGACATTTTAATGGACACTTTTACATCTCTTTTCTGTCTGTTTTATGGAGGTTAGACTCCGACAATTGTGACTATTTTTCATAGCTGTTTGGAGTGGGTATGTTCACCCGACTATTTCTTTGCTACACTCATTTATTATTTGGACTCTATTATCTTTTGTTTTAAGCTGTGATGAGATTAACTGATTATATTTTGACCTGTGATTATTTTATATTTACAGCTTATGTACGTATACGAAGATTCCATATAATGGAGTATTCTTCGTATATGTACAGCTGGCATGTCTACGTTCTCGGTCCTAAGTATTTTGGGATTGGGGTGTTACATATTTTTGTGGTGGCCTATGCAGGTCAGAAAATTTTGTTAGGTTACATGACTGTGCCCAACAAGCCTAGACATAGGAATAGGAATAGTATCTCATCCAGAACTACTACCTCCTTTGACCTCTAAGCTTTTCAAATTTCCTTGACTACATGAATTATCTCATATCTAACCTTTCCTAATATCATCCTACTTGCTTCATGCCAACAGTATGCATCTATGAAACGGATGCACTTCTGCCTTGGCCCTCACATCTGGTGAAGAGCCTACCCCGGAGGGACATAATCCTCCAATGACTCCGTTGACACCATACCAGCCAGGTCAGTCGCAGCCTACTACGACACCGACGATGGTGTATCCAAAGATCGCAGTACCGCCAGTCAGCCAGGCTGGGCAGACCACTATCGTACCACCGGGAGGGAATGTACCACTGTCTCCACCACCACCATTCCTTCAAAAGTTTCCACCACTGTCGGGACCTCA
This sequence comes from Iris pallida, assembly GCA_029216955.1. Taxonomy (NCBI): domain Eukaryota; kingdom Viridiplantae; phylum Streptophyta; class Magnoliopsida; order Asparagales; family Iridaceae; genus Iris; species Iris pallida. Next base: position 1,084,341 of record JANAVB010021792.1, read on the forward strand.
GATGCCTTCACCACCGACTGATGGGAGCCCTACTTTCCAATTTATGTATGCTATGATGCAGGCTCAGTGGCAGCAGATTGAGCTTATGAGACAAGACTATGATGGCATCATTGGCTAGACCTCCACCTCTACCTCCGGCACCGGTACCAGCCCCAGCACCGGCTCTGCATCCTTATGAAGGCTCTATCAAGAACTTCAAAAACATGAACCCCAAGGCCTTCAGAGGAACGGAGAAGCCACTAGAGGTGTCACAATGGCTTATTTGTAAAGAGAAGCTACTGAAGGCATCCCAGTTGCTAGCTTGAGATTGGATGACAACAGTAGACCTACTATTAGAAGATAATGCTCACCACTGGTGGAAGGCGGAAGAGCGACAATTAGGCATTGGGATCACCTGGAAGCAGTTCTATGATGCATTTTATGAGATATTCTTCCCTATTCATGTTCGAGACGGTTTATACGACCAGTTCCTTCACCTTAAGCAAGGAAATATGACAGTTGATGAGTATGACTCAGAGTTCAATCTCCTGAGTAGATTTGGTACGGGATTGATCCCGATAGAGTTAGAAAAGGCATAGAGATTCTATTAGGGGCTTGCACTAGAGTTCAAGTCTTATACGACTACTCAGTCTCGTGTCTCCCATTCAACTATCTTGGAAGAAGCTCGTGCTCAGGAGATTCTTCGCAAGGAGCAGCAGCTGACATCGAGATGCCATACACCAGCAGTTGTACCAGCTAGATCTACTCAGGATGGTCCTATCAGGAGGCCCATATGACAGTTCCAGCAGAGGCCCACTCCTTATCGAAAGCCCACCTACAACTATTACGGAAAACATGGACACCTCATGAAGGACTATCGAATTTGACTTAGAGCGTGCTTGAGATGCGGGTCAAGGCAACACAAGGTGAAGGATTGTCCAGAGTAGTAGTCATTAGTTTATGCCTAGCAGAACCCGAGACCGACAGCCCCAGCACTTCCAGTACCTCGGCCAGCAGTAGGAGCACCTTGTCCACTATTACCACCCCAGTCAGCACAGTTTGAGAGGGCCAGAGCTCAGGGTCCTGGACAGAATTATGGGTAGGTATTCTCTCTAGCAGTTGAGGATATAGAGACAGAGGCAGAGGTCATAGCAGGTATGGTTTTAGTTGCTTCATTTCCTACCGTTATATTGTTTGACACTGGAGCCACTTATTCATTCGTAGCTACTAGTTTTGCTACTAGGCACAACATTCCCATCACACCTTTATCTAAGAATATTAGAATCCTCAATGGAGGAGGAGTTGTACCTATTAGTAGTGTTTGATGATTTTGTCCTGTAGTGATATGTAGTAGATGGATGAAAGCACGACTTCTTGTATTCCCTATGCCGACATTCGATGTGGTTCCCGAAATGGACTGGTTAAGCCAACATTTTGCCCTTATAGACTGACAAAGGGGCAGTATCATCTTTAGACCACCGAATGTGACGAAGTTCGAGTTCAACAAGGAAGAAGGAGAGAGTATTGATGCACCCACATTAGGGACTCACATGATGATATAGGATACCCCTCAGCACTTTGTCATCTCTGAGTTCGAAGATGTATTCCCTGAGGATTTTTCGGGACTGCCGCCTGACAGAGAAATCGAGTTTTCTATTGAGCTTATTTTGGGAGCCGAGCCTATTTCATCTCGAGTATATCGATTAGCACCGAAGGATTTGGTAGAGATGAAGACACAAATTGACGACTTATTGGAGAAATGCTTTATTCGTGCCAGTGTGTCACTATGGGAAGCATCGTTCTTTTTGTGCCTAAGAAAGACGGGGCAGTGCGCATGTGTGTCGACTATAGAGCTTTGAATGAAGTTACAGTAAAGAATAAGTACCCCTTGCTGTGTATAGACGAACTGTTTGATGAACTGAGTGGAGCAAAAGTATTCTCCAAGATTGATTTATGATCGGGCTATCATCAACTGAAGGTTCAGAAGGAAGATATTTCGAAGACGGCATTTCGATCGAGGTATGGACACTACGAGTTCTTGGTCAAGCCTTTCGGCTTGACCAATGCTCCAACGATTTTCATGAACTTAATAAATAAAATCTTTTACCAGTACTTGGAAAAATTTATAGTCTTCTTCATAGATGATATCTTGATTTACTCCAAGAGTCAAGAGGAGTATGAGTAGCATCTAAGGATTGTTTTGGGGACCTTAAGAAATGAACGACTTTTCTCGAAGCTTAGCAAGTGTGAATTCTTTAGAGGTATTATTTCTTAGACATATTGTTACTGGAGATGGCATATCGGTAGATCCGGAGAAGATCACAGCAGGCAAGGCATGGCCCGCTCCCACATTAGCTTCCGAGGTGAGAAGTTTTCTTGGACTTGTGGGTTATTACCGAAGGTCTGTAGAAGATTTCTCTTGAATAGCAGGGCCTATGACTCGACTAACTTACAAGGATCAGAAGGACGGACGAGTGTCAAGCCGCTTTCGATGAGTTGAAAAAGCACTTGACTACTACACCTATCTTAACACTACCATCTGGCCTAGGAGGATTTGTGATATACAATGATGCATCCGGAAAGGGATTATGATGCATATTGATGCAGCATGGTCATATAGTAGCATATGCATCAAGACAGCTGAGGGTGTACGAGAAGAATTATCTAACCCACGATCTAGAGCTCGCAGCAGTTATGTTTGCTTTGAAACTATAGAGACACTACTTGTACGACGAGAAGGTAGATATCTACACTGATCATAAGAGCCTCAAGTACGTATTCACACAAAAAGAGTTGAATATGCGACAACGACGTTGGTTGGAGTTCATGAAAGATTACAAGATCGAGCTACATTATCGTCCGGACAAGGCTAATGTGGTGCCAGATGCATTAAGCTATAAGCCCATGGCTCATTTCTTGACCACACAGAGAGAGTTGATTAGAGAATTACAGCAGCTTGGTATTAAAGTAGTATTGCCTCGAGCGGATGGCGTTTTAGCCAATCTCCAAGTGCAATCATCGCTAGTAGAGAGGATCAAAGCAGCATTACCCATGGATGCTAGATTTTGGCTGCTTAGAGAAAGGACTGAAGCAGAAGAGCAGACGGGATTGAGTATTCATCCCGATAGGACATTGCGATGTGGTGATCGTATTTATGTTCCTAATGGAGTGCTACGGTAGGAGTTGATGACGAAAGCACACAGTTCGACTTACTTTATTCATCCCGGCAGAACTAAGATGTAGCAGGACTTGTGGCAGTGTTGTTGGTGGCACAGAATAAAGCAAGAGATAGCTCGTTTTGTGGCCAAGTGTTTGCTATGCCAACAAGTGAAGGCCGAGCACCAGAGGACGGCCGGATTATTGCTGCCGCAACACATTCCCGAGTGGAAGTGGGAGCACATTTTGATGGACTTCGTCTCGAGATTTCCTCGGAGTCCTAGTGAACGAGTTGCATTATAGGTGATTGTTGATATACTTACCAAGTCGTCCCATTTCTTACCTTTTAGAGTGGGACAGTCTGCAGAAGTTTTGGCAGATATATATATGAAGCAAATAATGAAGCTAGACGGTATACCAGTTAGCATCGTGTTAGATCGTGACTCGAGGTTTACCTTGCACTTTTGTAAGAGTATGTAGGACAGTTTGGGTACGCGTTTGAAGTTTAGCACATCGTACCATCCGCAGACTGACGGCCAGTCAGAGCATACTATTTAGACGCTAGAGGATAGGTTGAGAGCGTGTATGCTTGACTTTGGCAGATCATGGAATGACCATCTTCATCTTGTAGAGTTTTCCAACGATAATAGCTATCAAGTAAGTATATAGATGGCTCCGTTTGAAGCGTTGTACGGTAGAAAGTGTCGATCTCCTGTTTGTTGGAGCAACATAGGAGAGTGACAGATATTGGGTCCCGAGTTGGTCTTGAGCACAGTGGAGAAGGTGAAGAAGATACAAGATCACCTGCGAGCAGCGTAAGATCGACAGAAGTAGTGGGCAGATGGTCGCCGTCGACCTTTGGAGTTCAAAGAAGGCGACCATGTTTTCTTGAAGATATCCCCGACTAGAGGCACGATTCGATTCGGAGGACATGACAAGTTGAGTCCAAGATACATCGGCCCTTTCGATGTTTTGGAACGTGTTGGAGAGGTTGCCTACAGATTGGCATTGCCACCGTCATTAGAGGGAGTGCATGACGTGTTTCATGTGTAGTAGCTGAGGCGATACGTGGCAGATAGTAGTTATATGCTCGATCACTCTGAGATCACTGTTAGACGGAGCTTGTTGTACCAAGAGAAATCGGTATGTATCCTCGATCGCCGAGTGAAGGTGTTGATGAATCAATCTATCCCATTGGTTCGCGTAGCATGGAAGCATCACTCACCAGGAGAGTCTACTTGGGAGCGCGAGGACGACATTCAAAATTGCTACCCTTATTTGTTCGAAAACCAAGGTACGTCATGCATATATTAGTTCCTTTAATTTTGCATTACATTGCATACCCCCTATTGTTAGTTTTTATTTCGAGAACGAATTCTTTTTAAGTTGGGTAGGATGTAAACCCCCTATATTTTTATTTTATTTTATAAATACTTTTGATATTTCTTAATTATTAAATAGCTAAGTAAACTAATTCATTTTCTATTTTTCTAAATGAAAACTAGTAAGTCCAAATGGTAGGACCAATATAGTGCTGCAACGTATGTACTAAAGCTATATATCAATTATTTAGTAGAATTTAAATTTTAAACCTTCTTTATATATGTTTCTTTGATTACAAGTGGGTTAACAGGCCTTTTATATATATATATATATTTTTTTTTTTGCCTTATATATATATATATATATATATATATATATATATATATATATATATTTTATATATATATATATATATATAGAGAGAGAGAGAGAGAGAGAGTGAGAGAGAGAGAGGTATGTATATATATAGGGTGTTATATATATATATATATATATATATATATATATAATATATATATATATATATATACATATATTTATATATATATGTGTATATATATATATAAAAATATAATATATATATATATATATATATATATATATATATATATATGTATATAAGGAGTGGTATGAATATATGTATATATAATGAATTATATATATATATGTGTACATGTGTACTAAGCTACACATATTTTTAAAAAAATATATATATTATTGAGCAGCATTGTTCAATGAACAGTGCTTTGCTCATCCCGACCCCCCTATATTACTTCCCGCAAAGGAACAGTGAACCCAGGAAAATTTGATGTTATCAAATCTTGTAAAATCTATCGAAATTATTCTGATCTCTTCTTATCCAATCCTCAAACTAATCGATCTAACTCTCGATTATAATCTTATGTTCTACGGAATGTAATCAGATGGAAAATAGGATTTAAAACTTATATAAAAACCCAGCATGAACCCTAAGTTCCATTACAAATTCTTTCTCAACACCGCATCTCAACCCAATTCTTTGACTCCAGCATCAATCCAGCACCCAGGCGACCACCTCCAGCAGCCTGCAAGCCGCAGACGACCGTCGGAGCGCCCCAAACCTCCTACCGACCGCCAAGAATAGAGACTCACCTATTTTCGAACCACAACAGGTACACCACTTTCGAGCCCTAGTTCTTAATACCTATTCGATAATTTTTTAATTTGCAAATTCCTACGAATAGACACCCTCTGTTTAACCCTTCAAATAGATTAAATTGTTGCTATCTATATTCCCCTAAAAATCGAGGTGAACATCGATGAAATCCTGTCGTAAACATGACAAAAATCACTTCCTGGAACCATAATTGGAAGGCCAATTACTTGCAACCTATCAACAGTTTTCAAAATATAGTTAAATGCAGACCTAGACAACATATAGGGGATCAAAACCCATCTGGTAGAAGTATTTTTTGTAGATTATATAGAAAGATATCTGATGTTGAAAATCAAGAAAAACTAGTTTTTAAAACTATGAAAACTTATAAAATCATCCCGATACGGCATACTTTCCGACAAACTGGGCGATGTGGTCACAAACAATAAGCATCGAAAGACGTGTATAGATGTTGTCGACGTTTGGAAACTAACGAAACTCAATTTTGTATCATGTGCGCAACGAAATCAGTACGTATCCGTCAAGATACCCCCGTATAGACCTTTTACAAACTAGGTCATAACTTCGTGTACAGTCGCTGTTTCGAGACAAAACTTGTGCCAACAAAACCGTATCGAAATTTCGGTCCTGTGTGCCAAGTTTAGTCCGATTCTGAGAAGGTCGATCGGAACGCCTATTTGGCGGGCCCACGACCCGATCCAATAGGCGAAATTGTACACGGCCTACCGGAATCCAACTTTGGACATATGGTTGGGTTTATCTCCTCAAATCGGACCCGTAGACATGTAGTTTGACGACTTTAAAGACAATAGATACTGGAACGCATTTTGGTATCCAATGGCGGACATTATTTTGACCCAAAATTACAATTTTGCCCCTGTTCTCGAATTGGACTTTTGGACAGGCATTTCCTAGACATATATTTTACACCGGGAACGTTCTTGATGTTTGTTTCAGCATCCGGAGCCGTTCGTGGATTGTGACTTTTCATTGCTGACGCTTGTGACAGTGGGACTTATCATTCTCGCACCACAGGCAAGATATCTTGCCACCATACTCTGTGATTATTTTATTTTATTTTTTAGTTATTTATATTCAGTTTTATTTATATACTGCATGGATTATATTACTGTGCGTCCAAGTCACACTTGCGTGAAAGTGACTATATCGGTCGTTTTACTTTCATTTAGGTTATTTTATTGCATTGACTTAGCTTAGTGGCCACCTAATTAATGATGAGGTATTGGTATATCTCATACGGCCTTGACACATGATCATCATGAGTTGTGAGTCACATGTAGGACAAGTAGTCGCGTAGTCGGCTGGCCACCGATACGTATGAGACGTGCGACGGTTAGGAGTAACTACCAATATAATTGTATGCTACTAGACTTGGCAGTTACTAGAGGTTCCTATGAGTCATGGATGTGATCCTACTAGGAATTGGGTGGGGAGAACAGTTTCTTAATGTATGGGCCACGTATGCACTTTCCTATTCCTGATCCTGCTGGCCTCTGACATTCGTTGAATGTTATGCTTTGAGGTCCCTGGTATCCTGATGGGACCATACCTGAGTTTTCTGCAGCCAGAGTGCCCATGCGTTGAAGGTTTGTTCTTAACTACATTATCACTGTAGAACTGGTAGGTACTCTATTCCATACATTCCTTTCTTTTCTATTATATGTCACTGTTTATATGGCATGATGTTTTCTTGTATCTTGTTACATCCCTTTGAGGACCTAGTTATATCTCTAGGATTAGACAATTTTCTGTAGGAGTACAGAGCGGCACTGGATCCATCCTACATTTATGACGAGGCATCTCCCGCTGATTTCTAGTTTATTGATTCCTTCAGACATTTTAGTAGACATTTTTACATCTCTTTTGTTTCTATTTTGGGGAGGTTGGACTCCGACCATTGTGACTATTTTTCATAGCTGTTTGGAGTGGGTATGTCCACCCGACTATCTCTTTGCTACACTCATTTATTATTTGGACTCTACTATCTTTTGTGTTGAGTTGTGATGAGATTTGCTGATTATATTTTGGCCTGTGATTATTTTCTATTTACAGCTTATGTACGTATACGAGGATTCCATATATTGGAGTATTCTTCGTATATGTGCAGCTGGCATGTGTACGTACTTGGTCCTAAGTATTTTGGGATTGGGGCATTACAGATATCTTAGTTCAAAGAAATGTTGATCTCGACGATGAACCCCTTTAGGAGACTGAGATGTGCTGAGTTAGCTATGGACCAAGGAGTTCATGCTCACGCTTCCCACTGGCAGTGTTTTTCTACAAGATGACGTTGAGTACCTGTTGTATGCAACGATCGTACCTTGACTTTCGTTATTTTGGAAGCGCTACCAGGTTTGGATTGATTGCCAATCCATGTTCTGCCCAATAACTGCTTCATTAGCCGAAGCACTTGTGCGTTGACGAGAAAGTGATTCACTCTGATAAGGAGGAATGATGCGCCTGTGCTGAGACGTTAGAGTGATGTGTCTAGCTGTAGAATTTAGGCAAGACTTCTTGCAATGGACTTTATAAAGCCCTGTAATAGATTTTTTTATATAAATAAAAATATCTTCTTCATTTGCTTTTTTATCTTTACTGTCTTTGGATGATGCGCTGTCATTTGTCCTTTTTCTTCGACAAATGGTGCTTACGGCGCATAGAAACTTCGGCTACTTGATGCGCCTGAAATTCTATGCTTCTACACATGTATCATTGATACGTATATCAAAATCTATAATTAGGAGCTAGAAAGGAATGTAAAAAAATTGGAAAATGTACTTAGCTTGTGTTTTCCTTTTTTCGTATTTCTTTCTTGAATCTGTAACCGGCTTCCTCTTCTCCATTCAATAAACCATATTTCACGTAGTTGAATTTTTTCTAAAAAAACCTAAAATTCTCCAAACTACTTGACATATGTTAATCATCAAATATTTTAAAATTTAAATTATATTTAAAATAACTAAATAATATCTTTTAAAATATTCTAATACATTTCTACATATTCTATATTTTTATATTCTAATATCGTAAATGTTGATAATTAAATTTATTGTACGTGCTACACACGTGCATTTACTAGTATTTTTTAATTTATTTGGAGAATTATTTGACTATTTTGATAAATCTTTTTATTTATTTGGAGAATAATTTGGACTTTTATTTTATTATTATCCTCGACATTGTTTACTTGGTATAGGAAATTAGTCAACTACTTTCAATCACATTAAAAATCCATGGAAAACCTATACTTTCACCGACAATATTTATGTTCCCTCGTAAATACAAATTTATTTCTGACCATATCATGGGTTTCTCATAAATGAATCCTTATCTATGACCAACTGTAATTGCCATCGCAATTAGGCCACTATTTACGACAGGGTTATTTGTCCTCAGAAATAATGATACACTTTTTCGAGAAAAAATATTCTGGTCGGAACTAGTTTTATCGCCAATAACTCCCTCCAATTATTGAATAATTTTGACAAAAAATAAATCTTTTCCGAGAGCACATTATTCGTCGGAAATAATATGGACCTTTATGCGATACTTCTAATGGAACAAAATTTTTATTTCATAAATACTACTTTTTTCAAGAACCGTTGTAAATGTTTGTTGCAAAAGAGGGATTTTTTTGTAGTGTTTTATAGGATTTCGGAGACTTCCTGTAAACAAGTTTGCTCTGTTAATTTCCTTACGTTGAAATTTTGGAGACTTCCTGCAAACAAGTTTGCTAATTTTCTTAAGCTGGGATTTTGGTGACTTCCTGCAAACAAGTTTGCTCTTCTAATTTTCTTAAGCTGGGATTTCGGTGACTTCCTGCAAACAAGTTTGCTCTCCAAATTTCCTGAACTGAATTTAAGTACTTCGGAGATATCGGCGAATGAGTTCGCTCTCAAAAAATACCTGAACTGAGTTTTAGGATTTTGGAGAATCGAGCAAACAAGTTTGCTCTCCAAAATATCCTGCAGCCCACCAAGAATAAGAAGAAGAAGAAAAAAAGTGGATATTTCAATAACCCTGCCGGCGTGACGAAAATCACCATTGCTCAAAGCAAGATTCACCTTTATGCGAACTGCTTCCAAGAACCAGCACGTTCTCAAAGAACTTTTGGAACGCTCGTTAGTCATCTTTTTGTTACTAGAACGGGCTCCTTTCGCTTTCTTCTTTGGTGCCTATTACAAAGGAGGCCAGGGGGCTCTATTTATAGAGTGTAGTGAGACTTCAATTTTTCTCCTATCCGATGTCGACTAAAATACCAACAGTTGAAATAGAGTTTGATATTTTAGATTATCCTGTAATCAGCATAGTCATGTGCCAGTCCACGTCTACCCCCCATGTAGGAACGAAATGTAAAGAACAATACTCTAGAGGGGGGTGAATAGTGTAGGCAGCAGAAATTTAGCTAATTAAAAAGTTAGCAACAAGATCACAGATAATATATCACAAGTATGTAAATGTAAAGCATAGATCAGAAAGCAAACGCAAACACGGTGATGTATACTGGTTTTCCTCTTGTGAGGACTATTTCAGTCGGAATAACTCTAGCTTCCAGTTGAATCTACTATGAAAAAATACGCAAGTTTTCATCCGAAGTCCTTACAACTTCTACAACGCGAGCTTTGATCCAAAGTACTCGACCAACTTCAACTGTGAAGTGTCTATCTTCAATCAAGTCTCTGATTACAATCACTTTGAAACTTCTAGACCGTGCCGCACTAGCAAATCGACTAGAGGATTGTAACTCGCTTGGGATTTGAAAATGAAAGAGCTTAAAACACTTTGGAATACCGTAGTAGGCTTAGAGAGAAGAGAAGAGAGAGGTGTGTTGAAATAAGGAAAATTCTTCTCTATTTATAGTTTTTTCAAAGACAGAATTCAGACAGAATTCTTTGAGAGAATCTCGACAAATAGTCGTTGCATCCGTAACTGCGGGATGACCAAGTTCAAAATACAATGGGCTCTAATCGAACTCGGGCAAAATTTGGGCCGAACTCTGGTCGAATTCTCCTAGGGTCCAGAGTTAGATTTTTGGGATTTTTGTAAATTGGTTTTGGTCTTTTTGAAAAGTTTAAAAGCAGTCAGGAGCTTTTTATAAAATGGGCTATTTTCAAAAAAAAGGAATATTTTGAAAACATTTTGGGATAGCCTATTTGGTAGTACGACTCGGTGTACATCGTATTCCTAGACTCAATAAATATAAAAATTATATTGAATATGAAATACAAACTCATATGGCAAAAACGGCTTCCACCTTGAACGGAATGGTAGCAGTTCTCAACAATCGTCCAAGTAGCCCTTATATCGAGACAGGGTTAGATCAATTAGTAAAATCAGGTTCGACCGTGACCAATGGGCCAATGATATCCTCTATTTTGATAATTAACAAATCTTGACCGATATAACATCTCGATCTTTTAATTTAAAAAGAATCAAAATTAGTAATGCTTTTCAGCTTGTATCGTACAGTATCCTCAAAAACAAATTCTTGTATCCTGCATAAGATGTTACATCCTATTTCTCTCCCGTTGTCACTTAGCAAAATAATTGCAAAGAGAGAAGCTCCCCCCCAATCCATGCATAAGAAACAAACATTTGAAGAAATACTAAAAAATATAGACAGAATAGCATGTATTTCACAGGCAGTTTATTGTACGAAGCATAAACTGAAAGAAATAGTGCTACCAAAAAATGCATACACAGTATAAGAGTGAATAGTACGATACACACTAAAATGCATACTAATAAGAGAATAATTACCAGATGTTTCAAATACATCAACTCAACAATAAAAGTCTCAGTGCTAAAATAAAGAAAGATAAAGTACTATCTTGGAATGTTGGAGCATTTCCAAGCATACGTAGACAAAATAAACTCTAACTAGATAACATCTAGACAAAGTACATAACGTCTAGATCAAAAATCCTTAGGGTCATCATCATCAGCGCCAGCAGCGCCACCATGTCCAGATGGTCCAGCTCCAGAAGTACCAGCTCCAGAAGGGTGTGGAGTAGCACCAGAACCACCGTACAAATCATAAGCGTTACCGGGCTAAAAGAAGTGACGAACCGCCTCATCCTCATAGTGGCAGCTCGATACCGCTGGATCTCGGGGAAGAGAACTGGCAGAATAACCATTCTGAACAAAATATAGATCTGTAGAAGAATTTGCGAGAGGCTGAAACCGACTGGCAACTTGGACCTCGTGTTCCATCGATGTGTCAGTAATAAACGCTTGCAAATCGGAAAGATGCTGGTGAATACCCCCATAAGACATAGAATAATCCTGTAGAGGCGGAGGTGGAGCAGTTGGAGGAGCAGGAGGACAGCTGCACTGCGACGAGAAAGCTGAAGATACTTGGGCTCAGAGTCATGAGCACAAGTGGATAGATCAATCTCAAAATGCTGAAAGACGATTGGGAGGATCATCGCGTAAGCAAGGTTTCTGTTCCTTTTCCGACAACGACCCATCATCTGAATGATAGTCTTGGAGACAGAAAAAAGGGATACAGTTATGAATGTAGTAAAGCACAGACATTTTAAGGGTAGTCACATCATCCTTTGAAGTAGATTTGGGCAATATTGTGGAGTAGACGATTCGATGTAATTCAAAGAAAAATAAGTTCAAATTAGCAGTTTTGAACTTACCAAAATGAACACGATCAGGAGAACAAAGTTCGTTCTTGATGCTGTTTAAGGTCGTGCCTACGGGAAATTTAAATTTCGTAATATCATCTAGCGGAGCACCTTCATTTGGAATATCAATGATTTTTGCTAAGTCAACATCATTGAATTGAATATCGGTTCCGACGAGACGACTTTTAACAATAAAAGTGTCAAGAGTAAAATTGGAGTAAAACAAACGAATATCATTACTTGCAATCGGATATGAATGAGTAACAATGTTATGCAATCCAAATGCTTCGAAGTAAGTCCGATAGGATGAAAAGATAGTCCATTTAATCGGAGCGCCGGGACATATGTTACAAATCGAGAAATCTGTATACCATAATAGTGATTGATCATGGGTGAAGAAAATCCATTAAATGCCCCGTCGTCCATTTGGACGGGTAAAAAGAGGGATTCATGGATTGGATCCTAAGACGAGGCCTCTTCACTAGCCGCCTTATTCTTCCTCTTGTAGGTGTTGAAGTTCTTAGGCATTATTCTTATAAAAAATATAAAAATTTATGAAGTTAAAAATGGGAGAAGGAAGAGGTTATACCTTCTGAGATTTGAGTATGCAGAAGAGAACGAGATACTCCGCACTAATCCAAAATTTGGATTGAAATATTCCAAAGATTTGAAAGCAATGGGTTAGAGAAAAACTAGGGTTTTGGAGTTCGTGTCACGACCCGCACCCTCTTTTCGGATACGAGATGTGTCCAAGCCAGCCTACGCCGCAGAGTCGACGGTAGAACGCTGTCAAGTCCGCAAGAAATAAATGCTCAAGAAATAACATTTGCTGCTAATTCACATTTCTAAGTTTATTACAACATTTATAATTAAAGAAAATACAAGATTTTACAATTAATTAAATTGAAACAATTGCTTTCTATTTCTAGGGTGACATCAGCATATCCAAGCCTTCCAAGTGCTAAGAGCGATCGCGGCTAAACCTAAAAAATATTGGTTTCCAGTCAGGAATGGAACAAGTACACAAACCGACGGCAATGCAAAACAAAATAGAATTAACAAGACACGAAAATAACATATGAGAGATAAAACTGGAAGATAACTGATGTCATAGCACGATAGAAAAGTAAACAAGGAAAAATTAATAAAAGACATCTATCTAGGTGGTGTGAAATATCTGTTTCGACATGTGGACGGCTATGGGGTAAATAAGGCACACTGTACGTGTCGTGCGCAGCGGCTAGCATTCACGAGAGACAATGGGATAATTCTGGGTAGTCCACATATTTACTAACATATTTTCCCTCTCGACTACTCCGTGTGGCGAGCGTGTCAACAAGCAGAAAGATATATGTATAGACATGAAACGAGAAAACTACTATGAATCGAAAGCAATCAGAAAGTGCACTTGCCTGAGGTCCTTCGCTGAAAAACCAATAGTAATATACCACTCAAGAGCCACAATCAATCAACACATGCAGAAGTCTCCAGATGCTGAAATAAATAGTACCAACGTTCTCAGAATAGTCAAATTAGCTTGGATTGCATGTCCTTATGTCCAATTCTGGACACAGGGGCAAAACGATAATTTCGGACAAAAATGATGTCCGCCGTTGGACCCGTTTTGCACCGAAAAGTATGCCAGAGTTAACGGTCTCTAAAGTCGTCAAACTAAATGTCTACGGATCCAGTTTTTCGATACGAACCCAACCGTATGTCCAGAGTTGGATTCGGGCGGGCCGTGCACAAAATCGCCCGTTGAGTCCATTATAGTCCGTAATAATCATATATATTACCCCTTTTGAAGATATATTATAAATATTCATAATTATTTTAGGAAGCTTTATCAAAACATACTTCGTAATATTCATTAATTACTAGTCAAATAATATTTAGATAGCTATTTTAAAACTAAGAGAAATCTTTTATATGAGAACCCATATATATATAAAATAGACTAATAGATATACACTTAGAAAATATATTTATAACGATTTGGAACTATTTATAAACTATATATATGAACAAATAATATGAAGGCCCAATATGTAATTATTAACTCATAAGCCCAAAGCCCAAGGTATACTAATAACTAAGCCCATTAGTTCACTATAAACCCAAAACTTATTTTAGACACATAAAAGGAGAACCCCTTTATTAATCTTATACAAAAGCCTATGAAGATTAACTATATGACCGTAATTACTATTGTACAAAACCCATTAATTATACCTACAATATTAAACAATAGGGCCCAAGACCCACAACCTATAACATTTTAATTTAAAAAAACTTGGCCCACTAAAAGGGCCCAAACCCTTTGTTGAAACCCAACCCTTTATTTCCCAGTGAACCGAATCAAAACATAATATGTAAAGGACAAAAACTCAAATCAGTAATAAAGATAAAAGGAAAGAGAGAGAGAGGATACCATAACTCTTAGTGGAAAGGTGATCGGCCGAGGGTTTTCGCCGGCGACTTCGTCGCCGGAAGCAGTCCACCACGAGGAAGAGCGGCTGAGTCTGTGCGGGTCTGGCACGATGCTGTGCTCGACAGGGCGGCGGCTGGACGAGAGGCTAGGTCGCCAGCGTTGGGGTCTCGGTAAGCGGCTCCAGCGGAGGGGTAGCAGCTGCTTGTCGTGGCACTGCGGAAGGCGGTGGCAAGAGGCGCCAGCTTTGGCGAATCGTGTCGATTGGCGGACACCCACGCACGGGACAGCACCGATATGGAGCACCGGAAGGCTGCAGTGGCGTTGGTGCCACTGCCAGAGCCGCGGGTGGAGATGGATGGCCGACTCTGGTGTGCGAGGTTGTGGTTCGCTGGCTTCGGGAGATCGGAGAAGTAGTTGCGACTGCGACGAAGTAACAGGAACGGTGGCCGGGCCCTCGGTTTGTTGCAGTCACCTCTAAGCTAGGTTTTAGGATTTTAATTTGGGTTTTTTTTGTGTCGTGTCCCCGGGGTTGGACCCGGTGACACGGGGTTCTCTATGTATTTTCTGGATGAACTGGGTTTGTTGTGGTTGTTTTCTATTGGCTGTGATGGTCGGGGTAATGCCGGAGAGGCGGAGAGGGTGATGTTAATGTCGGTGGAGGCAGTGGACCACGGGATGTCGGCGAGATGGCAATGATGGTTGTGTGTTGGGTGTGTGTAGATGGTCGGGGGTCACTGGACGGAGTTGCCCCGGTGTCGAGGCAGTAGGACGAACAGGGTCGAGGATTTCTGGAAGGCTGTGGGGGGTGGTACGACAGAGGACATGGTCAGCGGTTATGGATGTCGGGTCGGTGAATATTGTAGCATCCATGTCGGATTGTCGACTTGGACACGGGGATTGGGACGGGTGTTGGCAGGAGTTGCCAGGGGGGTAGATGGGAAAGTGGTGCGGCAGAGGGTCTCCTTAAATAGGAGTTTATCCCTAGTACGATAAGAATAAGAAATCCAATCCGAAAAGACTTCCCTTTAATTTAAATCTAATAAGGATTTAAAATAAGTTTAATCATAATCTTAGTAGATATTAATATTATTTAAATCAAGAGAAAGCTTAAAATAATCCAATCTAACGATATTTGTTAGTAGGTAACAATATCAATTAGCACTGTTTACTTTACATCTAAAATTCAAAATAATCTAAGCGATAACATGATATCTTCGGAAAATATTTAATGTCATCTCATAATTTAAGTCATATAGTTCAAATCAAATTAAATAATTGATTACTATAAATAATATTTGGAAATATTTTTTTTATTAATCAAAATCATATATGAAATGTTTTAATAAACCTTTCCATTGAATAAATTATTTATGATATCCAAAACCATTTCAAAAATATTTTGAAAGCCCAATAATTATTAACCAAATATTTTTATGAAAATACTAAGATTTCACAGATAAATATTTCTTACAAAAATAAATGGTAATCATAAATTTTAAGTAGTTCAAACACAAAATAATGGCAAAATATCGTATACTAAATCTTAAGGGAGAATTCTCTTTAAAATCGTGCAAGGTAAAATATACCAAAATTTAGGAATTTTACTTTTCACATAATATTTGAAAATTCATTGGCAAATCTTTTGTCTATAAAATATTTATAATCCTAAAATCCAATTTTCGAAATAAAATCATTTGGAAGTCTAAATTAATGATCAAAACATCTCCTAAAATTTCAAGAATAAAATACGAAGATCATTTAAAATAAGTTAGTACCTTTAAACCATGAATTTTTAAACGGTTTCAGAAAGCTAACAAATAAAATATGAATTTAGGAAGTCTCGGCAAAAATCACCCTTAAAATACAATAATAAATTTTTTTTTAGAAATTTTGGGAAGAGGAGTTACAGTTCGGACATGGCAGATTGCTGTGTTTTGAGGATTTTGGAGGAGATGAATAGGAAGGTGCCACTTGATTCTGACTTAAAAGTATCCAACGCCAACAGAACTCGGGCCGAATTCGGTCAGAGTTCGCCTGGGGTTCTCTTGAGGAATATTTGAGCAAAATTAAATGCAATGCCACTTTATATTCGTAAATCATTTATAATTATTTAATTATAAGTTTAGTTATTTTAAATTTTAATTAATGTAACTAATGTTAATTTACGAATTAAATTTTGTTACTTATCTACTATCTCAGATTAGTTGTAGGGATACTGTCCCAGCTAACGGAGGTTCACCAGGGAACGCTTAAGTACCATTTTGCTTTAGCTGTAGCCGTGGTGACAGACAGACCCTTTTGTAGGCTTGTATCAAAAATAGTTTTGTATATTGAAAAGTAATCCATAAAACACAATTAATTAATATTATTGATATCTAAAATTCCTAATTCTCAACGTAAAGAATTGAAACGATCTTCCGCTAATGGTTTTGTAAAGACGTCAGCTAATTGGTTCTCTGTGTCTAAATATACAAGGTTTATATCTCTATTTGTTTGATGATCTCTAAGAAAATGATGTCGAATCTCAGTATGCTTAGTGCGAGAGTGACATACAGGATTCTTAGTCAAATTAATAGTGCTAGTGTTGTCACAGAAAATGGGTATATGTGAATACTGTAAACCAAAGTCTTCTATGGTTTGCTTCATCCACAAAATTTGTGTACAACAACTTCTTGCGATGATATACTCAGTCTCGGTAGTTGATAATGCGACAGAATTTTAAATCTTGCTAAACCAAGAGACTAGAGCCTTTCCTAGAAAACTACACATGCCGCTAGTACTTTTTCTATCTACTTTGCATCCAACAAAATCAACATCCGTGTAACTGGTTAGGTCAAAGGACGTGTTTTTGGGATACCATAAGCCGATAGAAGAAGTTCCTTTAAGGTGTCAAAAGATACGCGTAACCGCGCACAAGTGTGATTCCTAGGTTTAGCTTGGAAACGTGCACACAAGCAAACTCTAAATATTATATCAGGACGACTAGCAGTAAAATAAAGTAAACTACCAATCATACCTCGATGCTTACGTATGTCGACTGGTTTGCCTTGTTCATCAGTATCAAGGTTGCTTGAAGTTGCCATCGGAGTGCCAATAGGTTTCACGGTTTCCATATCGAACTTCTTTAGTAAGTCATTTGTGTACTTGGCTTGATTAATGAACGTTTCATTGTTGGTTTGTTTGATTTGTAGTCCAAGGAAGAATTTGAGTTCTCCCACCATGCTCATCTCAAACTCATTCTGCATACACGTTGAAATTTTTTGACAAAGAGATTCATCAGTATATCCAAAGATAATATTGTCAACGTAAATCTTAAATAAAAGAAGATTTCTATTAAAATATTTTATAAATAGTGTAGTTTCAACCTTGCCTTTTGTAAAACCGTTATCAAGTAGAAAATGGCTTAAACGATCATACCAAGCACGAGGGGCTTATTTCAAACTGTATAAGCCTTTCTTCAATTTGAAAACATGATCAGGGTTTTTAAAATCAATAAAACCTGCAGGTTGAGCTACATAAACTTCTTCTTTAATAAAACCATTAAGAAAAGCACTTTTAACGTCCATTTGAAAAAAAGCTTGTACTTATGAAAACATGCAAATGCACATAACATGCGAATGGATTATAATCTCGCAACTAGGGCATAGGTCTTATCATAGTCGATACCTTCCTCTTGGTTGTATCCTAGATCTACGAGTCGAGCCTTGTTACGTGTAACTAAACCATTCTCATTAAGTTTATTTCAGAATACCCAGCGGGTGCCAATGACCGGATGATCAATGGGCTAGGGAACAAATTCTGAAACTTGATTCCGTTCAAATTGGTTTAATTCCTCTTGCGTAGCATCTTACAAAAAATTATCTCTACATGTTTCTTCAATAGTTTTGTGTTCTAGATGTGAAATAAATGCAACACAGAAAACTATATCTCTATTAGAGGAACGAGTACTTACACCCCTGGTAATCTCACCTATTACCAAGTCCTTGGGATGGTCAGCCAAAAACTTCATTCTTTTTGGCAGACTCTCAAGGTAGCTGGTTTCGGCTTCTGGTTCTGTACGTGATCTGCCTGGAGGATCAGCTGGTGCTGTGCTTGAAGGTTCTGCAGGTGCTGTACTTGGTGTACTGATGTCTTCATCATCATCGTCGATGGTCTGTTGATTTAGTTTGTCAAAGGTAACATTTATCGACTCTTCAATGATCATGGTTTTTTTGCTTAAGCTCGGTACCCTTTGCTTTTGGCCGCATAACCTAAAAATATACCTTCATCGGCCTTTTCGTCAATTTTTTCCAAATTATCTTTAGTATTAAGAATAAAGCATTTGCAACCAAAGTTTTTGAAATAAGAAACAGATGGTGTCCTATAAAACCATAACTCATAGTGAGTCTTCTTCGATTTAGGTCGAAGTAGAACCCTATTAAGAACATAACAAGCTGTATTGACAGCTTCATCCAAAAAGTATTTAGGTAGACTAAACTAGTTTAACATAACTCTAGCCATTTCAGATAGAGTACTGTTCTTACGTTCCAGAACTCTATTTAGTTATGGAGTCCTAGGGTAGGAGAACTCATGTAGATAACCATGTGTGTCACAAAATTGCTCAAACTCTATATTCTCAAATTTGCTGCCATGATCGCTTCGAATATGAGTGATCATGAATCCATTTTCATTCTTAAGTTTCTTGCAAAAGAAGACAATTAAGATAAGGCATCATTTTTGCGTGCAAGAAAATATACCCACGTGTATATTGAGAAATCGTCTACTATTACAAAAGCATATAACTTATCACCTAGGCTAGCAATTCTACTAGGCCCAAATAAATCTATATGCAATAATTGTAGAGGTCTAGTGGAACTTACAATGTTATTGGACTTAAAAGTGGATCGGGTGTAGAAGCATAGAATTTCAGGACCAGAAATCCTATGCGCCTAACATTACATGCGCCAGGAAGCTCAGATGAAGTACTTGGCATAGCAAACAACAAAAACATAGACATTAAAAAAAAAATTTTATTTCATATAAAAGTCTATTACATGTTTAAAAAAGGCTGTACAAAGGAGAACTTCTATAAAAAGAAAAGACCCCAAGTCTACAGCTAGGCGCAGCAACCGCCATGCGCTCTCAAACAGGTGCATCTCTTCGGCATCTTAGTCAGGCGCATCTCTTCGGCGTCTCAGTCAGGCGCATCTCTTCGGCGTCTCAGTCAGGCGCATCTCTTCAAAAGTCTCAGTTATGTGCATCATGAAGTCTCTGCATATGCACCTTACTTCGACCCGATCAAGTGCTTCGACTAATGAAGCATTTATTGAGCAGAACGAGGGTGGGCAATCAACAACCTAGCTGGAGGAAGAGCTCTCCAAAGCCCAAGAAAAAGGAGAGCACCGCAATCGATCCGCGACAAAAGGAGGCTTTCAACACAACCAGAATGGGCAACACCCGCTCTGACAGAAGAAAGAGCCTCCAAAGCAGGGAGCACTACAATTTCGATCTGCGGCTCTTCTAACATAATGGAGACAAGGTTCGAACATCCTGATCTTTGGATGCAACAGGCACCTTTCGCCTGCCTCAGAAGCCCTCGACCCCGACTTTTGGATGTAACAATCACCTTCACGAGTGCATAAATGAAGACAAGTCATCGCATCTTCACCCTCGGGAGCATCTCGTCCACAGAATGCGCTTGAGCAAACAAGTTCATTCGGGAAGACTTAAAAGAACGAGAAGCAAACTCTCTCCTTGCCACTATTTATAGGCCGGACAAATCAAACCCATGCACCAAGTGGCTCGCTCTCCGAATCCCGGGCAATGAATTTGTATTATTGGTGATGAACCTGACGCTTCGAATTCAACCAAGTTAAAAACGGCTATTTAAAGCACTCGAAGAACGTAACAGTCGGACCAATAAAGCCGTGTCAAGCAAACAGATACATCGGTCAGACCGCGCATCATAGAGACGCGCCCATCAATACCAAGCGCCTCATAAGGATGCGCCTCACGCGCCCACATGCACCTAGTGGAACGCAGATCGACGCACCCACTCAACAGTCTATTACCCGTCAAAGAACATTAAATGCTGAAGACTGATACGACAGCAGCCAGTCCCCGAGGACTGAACAGTTGACAGCCTTTTTAGAAAATGAAGCATTGTTGACATCTGCATCATCATTACTTTTCTCCGACGGTTACAAGCCACGTGGCCGTCCAACCATTTCGCATGCGCCTCCGCAGCTATGCGCCCAAATCTCTGCATGCGCCTCAAAAGCCATGCGCCTCAGACTTTTCTCTGATCCTTAAAATCAGAAGTCAAGTCACTACTGAAGCCTCGCATGCGCCTCAAAAGCCGTACCCCCAGACTGGTTCGTGACTCCTAAAGGTTATAAGCTAAAGTCTCCTCATGCACCCAATCCCAGGCGCATCCGATCAGATTACTCTCCACCAAATTCGAGATCTTTGAGTTATGGACCTACGATACGTGTTATTTGGCTTAATTCAGCCTA
This sequence comes from Iris pallida, assembly GCA_029216955.1. Lineage (NCBI taxonomy): Eukaryota > Viridiplantae > Streptophyta > Magnoliopsida > Asparagales > Iridaceae > Iris > Iris pallida. The sequence goes on from JANAVB010021792.1 coordinate 1,105,536, forward strand.
TGAAGGGGTGCTAATCACCCAAGATCTCAGCAACTGAAAGATCCTCTCCATTGCTACATGTCAGCTCGGTGGCAGCCTACAAAGACAACAGGAAGGGTTCAACTCCTCAATCAGAGCGCATCGCCCATGCACCTCCATCAGTAATCACCATGTGGCATCCCCACAAACAGGCACATCCTACATATGCGCGTATGAGCAGCCAGCCTACAAGCTATAAATAGAGGGATCATTTCCTTCTTCTAGACCCACGAATATACAGAGAAACAAACCTACAGACAGAGACCTACACACAGTGAGAGAGGCAGATACAGACACTCAACGTCTTCTTTATCTCCGTAAGCTCCAGCACCCAGAGCAACTCTGACCTTCAGAGAACCGAGAACCGTCATCAGATCGTCAACGGAGTCAATGCATTACCACTCGCTCCATCGACACAGGGACCCAGATAAACAAAAGTGTACTCCTAGGACTACATCTAAGTCTTACATTGTAATACTATTCTGTTTGTAATTAAAATTTGTAATCAAAAGATTTTAATGCCAAACAAGCTGGCGACTCTGCTGGGGACCTCATTCTCCTCCACCGAGAAAGCTGTGTCATAATCCGATAATGTGAAGGTGGGCTCCACCCATAAGACGCTGGTCGTACTCCTCAATCAATAGGCATATGAGGAGTTTATCTCTGAAGGCAGCGTAAGTCCTTCGAAGCGGCTGCCAAAGCCGAAGAAGACTCTTCAAGTCTGGGTGCGCAAGGTCGAGGCCCCTGGCACCACCACTGAAGGGGATGCGTCGATGCAGTCCACCCTTCTCGATGACGACCTCAGCAGCCAGGATGCGCCCACCGGTGCAGCACATCTTTCGGGAAAGCGTGGTGCAGACCACATTCCCCAGCCATCTCCTTTTCAGACAAGGAAGATGCGCCGACGTGCAGCTAATACCCTGTGCATCACCTCTGATGTGCCACAGAAAGCCTCTTTCTTTGATAGACTCACTCGCTGTCGTGGCGAGGAGAATTTAGACTCTGAGTACTATGCACCCCAGCGGGCTGGTACGAAGAAGTCTAAGGCAGTATGGGCCATGTGCCTCAAACGTGCTATGCCGGCAGCAAACCAGAAGCATGCACTTACAATCATGCGTACTGCTGATGGTAAGCTGTATAAGGTCGACTCGGGGGTTTCTGCGCCAGAAACGAGCCGACCTTCAAAGTCCTTGCCTCACTTGGGCGCATCTGTTGCGTTCGCAACCAAGTCGAGCAAGGCAAACTTTGTGGTCTTGAACCACAGCGCCTACATATGATGTGCGTCTGTGGCTGCTTCAAGTCACTGTAAAAGTTGTGCCACCACTACTAATCTGAGCGCATCTTCTGCGTTGGTTCAGGGGGCGCAGCATTCACATGACCACCCCGGCGCTTGGCCTTGCCATGCGCCTGATGGGGGTGCAAAGGTGGCACTCTCCTCCAATAATTTGCGTAATGTGATTAGTCACAAGTGCCGATCAGGAGAGTCGACTGACAAGCATAATACGTCCTTCACAGGCCACACCTGTGTTGTAGTCGCCATCAACTGTTGTTGTAAAATAATAATCCTACCACCAAGGCAGTAGGTATTCCAGCGGCTGCAATCATCAACACCGCTCCGACGTCGCCTCGAGAAGAAGGTGTCAATTGAAGAGGAACCAGAACTAAAGGTTGCTTCATGCCACGTAATCTCTAACTCCTCGTCAATCCGAAAGGCGACTGGTAATTCCTCGTCCTCATCCAAGAGCCAGCCGAGGAAAACCAAGACGACTGTCCCGTCCTCTGGAGTGTTTGAAGGCACTCGGGGGAGAAAGAAGATCTTGGAGGAAGCTGGGGTTAGTCAAGCCCTTGTCGATCATCCTTCGGAAGGCGAAGACGTCCTCCAAAACATAGTTGGGTGTAGCCAAATCCTTGCTGATCGTCCTCTTGAAGACGAAGACGTCTTCCAGAGCACAGATGAGGGTAGACAAGTCCTTCCCGAAGGCGAAGATATCCCCCAGGACATAGCTAGGGGTTGCCAAGACGAAGCTCCAGGAGAAGCAACTCCCCTACAGGAGAGTGAGGCCGAAAGTGAAGCCTCAGCCGATCCATCCACTTCCAGCCATGTCCTGACAGTATACATCACTGGGGGTGATGCCGAGCTAGATGCGCCGCCAGCAGACCTCGTCCAGCACATAGATACCTTGGAGGGAGGACTTAAAACCCTCTCTGCCTTAATACAAATACTGACTCAAGCGATGTTTGAGATACGGTCAGCTTTGGCCAGGGCTCCTTCTACCGGTCCTGACCCAGGGGCCAATAGAGAATCAAGCGTACCCCCTTCAACGGGTATCCTTGGATACGGATCGTCGCGAAGCACCACGGACGTCGGAGCCATCAAATGCTCAACTCCAGGCTGTACCACCTTCCTCCACTCCCAGCTCCATGGAAGATGTGGTTGAGATGATCAGGGACTTGCGCGAGCGCTTTGAGTCCAAGAACAGACAAGAGGAGCACCAGAAGATGGGGATCCCACAACTATACCCCCTCGAATGGAACAAAGTGGTTTATCCTCCCAAATATAAACCACAAACAATGACACCATACGACGGAAAGGACTCTACGCGCCGCTATCTGACGTACTTCCAGTCTCAAACGGGACATCTCCCGAAGGAAGACGCGCTACTCTCCAGTATATTTGTCGGGGCGGTAAAAGGAGTGGCTTACGACTGGTACTGCAGTCTCTCCAACAACTCCATATCTTCCTTCGACGACTTGACGTATCTCTTCCTCGGTTGTTTCTACGACGGAGGGAAGGACATCACAATGGCGTCCCTCATAGAGATACGTCAGAAGGAGAAGGAAACAGTTCGAGCATTCATCGAACGGTTCTGACAACCCTGCTTCAGACAGCCCTCAGGCATGGCAGAACATGCACTCCTCTCCTCCTTCAGCATGAACATGCTGCCTGCGATCAATCTCTGGCTCCACTCCTCTTCCCGACTGGAGTTCCTTGATCATCGAGGCCGAAGCAGCTGAAAAGAAGGCATCCAATGCTCGTCTTCTGGGTGTTAGTTTCCCTGCCTTTGAGGACAAAGAAAAATGGCCTGCAGCCAACAACCTTGGATGAGAGACAAAGGAGAAGCAGGCGTTGACTGTCAATGCCTCCAAAGGTGCACCAGTACCTACTCAGAAGCCTCCACTTGCACCAAGGCCAAAGGAGGTTTATTCTTTCAATGATGAAGACACCCTGCAACTCATCGAGATATTGAAGCAGGGTAACAAGATCAAGTTGCCGGACCCGAAGCGTCCCGACGAGGTTGGAAGGGTGGACAATCCGAGGTACTGTCACTACCATCAGTTTGTCGAACATTCAAGTAAGGACTGCTACGTCCTCAAGAACTACATCCTGCGCATGATCAATGCGGATGTTATCTCCGTCGACTACGAAGAGAAAACGGTCTCGGCCAACCTGGTGTCACTCTAATTTGGTACCTTGCCGCCAACCACAACACAAGATGGCATCATCCCCATCCCAAAGGCGATAATGGAGGTGGTCAATCTACCACCTACTCGTGACAACGTGAGTGGACTCATCCCACTCACCATATCCCGGGGAGAGGTCTTATGGGTTCACCCTGACCTCGTCTCCGAAGTTAGTCAACCGGAGGTACGCTCTGCCTCCAAAACCAAGGACAGAAAGATCAAGTCTTGCCGTATGGTCTCTTCCTCTGCGGAAGAGGCACTTCCTGTACAGACGCGTTCACATCAGAACGCCCAACCTGACGAAGCTGCCGTCGAGGTGGTGCCTCCTTGCACCGTCCCTGCTGCCCAGGAAGAGGGTACATCCAGGCCTCCAGCAGCCAATAAACAAAAGCATATAGAGGCCCGGTTCGATAAGCCTTTGTGAAAGAAGAATGCTTCGGGGCTAGCCAAGCCCCATAACTTTGACATACTGGCACAACTTGCCAGTACTCCCGCCCGCCTATCTCTGTTTGAGCTTCTTCGTCATTCTAAGAACACTCGTGAAGCTCTCTGTAAAGCCCCGAAGGATGTTGAATCCTTCATCAGTCAGATCAAGCAGCCTGAAGATACTTCGACCACATGTGCGCACTGCCATTATGCGGATGAAGTTATCCCCAACATAACCTTCACCAAACAAGACATGCTGCTCAAGCACAACCGACACAACAGGCCACTGTATTACACAGGGTATGTCGGTTCCGTCGGTTCCGTCAAGGTGAAGCAGATTCAGATCGATCCAGGGTATTCCCTCAACATCATTCCAAAGATGCTGCTCTCAACATTGGGGATCCTAATGTACCGTCTGGTGCCTTCCAACACTACAATCAACAGCTTCAATGCTAGCAAAAGCGAGCCGTTGGGCAAAATATGGCTGAAGTATCATATCGGTAACCTCAGAACCGAGGTGACTTGCTATGTCGTGGACGCCGACGTCAACTACAACCTCCTGCTGGGTCGTCCGTGGCTGCATGAGTACATGGTGGTACCATCCACACTCCACCAATGTATGAAGTACGTGTCTACCAACGACATCATCCGGACGGAGTTCGCGGACATTGACCCTTTAAAGGGGTTCGAAGCCTACTTCACAGGTTCTACCCTGTACAAGTCACCCGACGAAGGGGAAGCCAATGATGCTGACGATAAAGCAGAAACGGAGCAGAGCCGGACATGGAGCCAGAGATGATTCCCGACGCTCCTCTGAAAATTCGACTCAAGGGAAAATTGCCTCAGATGCTGCCTCCCATGACCATCAAGCTACCTGGAAAAGCACCGACTACTCTAGGTAGAATACCCACTGAAGCTCCTTTGAAGATACGGCTCAAGGGAAAGCCGCCTCAAACATCGGCTCCTATTATGGCAAAACTACAGGGGACGGTACCAATCACTGAAGGCGCAGTTGAGGTACCTCTGAAGGTGCATCTTGAAGGCAAGCCTCCACAATCATCCATCTCATCTAAGCTGCCAGAGAAGGCCCACATAGCCCTCTCGTATCCCAAGGTCAAAGCTGCGGTGGACTCTCCCGATCCAACCCCAGTACTCACAAATGAAGAGTTAGGGAAATATATATCTGCTGGTGTAGATGCACCCTCTCTGGACAATATAATCCTGCGGGACAAAATCTTGTATTTTATCAATAATAGAGTATCTTTTAATTATTTTAGTCTTCCACATTGGAATGTCATATATACATTAGATAACGCTCTACGGTCGTTGCAAACACAAATAACGACCGTCAATCATGTAAATCGATTAGTCCCGTCCTAAGGGATATGTTTTGTAGTACCACCGCAGAATCGAGACGAAGAATCCATCATCTTCGGCAAAGTCTAGCGTCATCAAGACCTCCCGCCACTCGAGCAAGAACCAGATACCGACAGAATACAAGTCTATCGGTACATGGACAAGGTAAAGTACCTCATCCAAAAGATGGGTTACGACCTAAAAAGTAACAAAGGCCTGAACTACGACAAGGGTCGATATCTTTCTCTCCGGCTCCCAACACCTAAAGGAAAGTCGCAGGACTACTATCATCGAACTCGACGGGGAGTGGGCTATGTCACGCCACCAGCAACTCCAGAGAGTTCAGAGGTAGAAGAAGTAGAACATTTTCATTCGTCCGAAGCATCAACTTGGGATTCCGATACCAGTATCGGCTCGATCTTCAAGAAGGTGCTATCAGTCAACATGGCATCTGTGCAATCTCAAAAAAATAAAGGCGAAGACCAAACGCCAGAATTCTTCGAGGAAGAACCTTAGGCTCAACGCCTAGGAGCACAGTGGGAATCTCGTTTTGAATTACGCGAACACCCTACCGAAGATGAAGTCGAGCAGATCGACCTTAGGGATGGATATTCTTCCAAACCCATCTTCATCAGCAAGAGTCTAAAGGGACCAGACCGGGAATCTTTAATCCAACCGGCTAAAGAATATATCGACGTCTTCGCCTCGAGCTACGAAGATATGCCGGAACATAATCCCCAGATCATGATGCATAGGCTTAACATCTTATCTGATGCCAAACCTATAAAGCAGCAACAGCGATGTTTTCGTTCTGACATCATGAACGCTATCGATCAAGAAGTGGACAAACTCTTGACCAGCAGGTTTATCCGTGAAGAACAACAACCAGATTGGGTGGCCAACGTCGTCTCTGTCACCAAGAAGAACGGGAAGATACGAGTCTGTATCGACTTTAGGGACCTCAATACTGCTTGCCCGAAGGACGAATTCTCGAGTCCAATCACTGACGTAATGATCGACAATATATGTGTCTTCGAACGCTTGTCTTTCATGGACGGGTATTCGGGCTACAACTAGATCAAGATGTTCCCCGATGACACAAAACACACGTCATTCAGGACTCCGAAGGGTGTTTTCTGCTACACAGTGATGCCCTTTGGCTTGAAGAACGCTGGTGCTACATACCAACGGGCTATGAGTACCATCTTCCGTCAACATCTTCGTAAGACAGTAGAGTGCTATGTTGATGACATCGCAGTCAAGAGCCATCTCAAAGGTGATCATCTACAAGACCTGAAGACAGTCTTCGATCTCATGCGAGCGCATCAACTCAAGATGAACCCTGCTAAATCCTTCCTTGGGGTTTATAGCAAAAAGTTCCTGGGCTTTATTATTATGGCGGAAGACATTCGTATCGATCCCGAGAAGACCATGGCCATCCTTGACATGGACCCTCCGAAGAACCTCCGAGAACTTCGAGGCCTGCAGGGGCGTCTTACATACATCCGAATGTTTATAGCAAACATTTCCGGAAAATGCCAACCCTTCACTCAGATCATGAAGAAGGGAGTCTCTTGCGTCTGGACAAAGGAATGCTAGAAAGCTTTCGATGACATCAAAGCTTACCTGACGAGCCCGCCAGTCCTAGTGGCACCCGTCTCAGTCAAACCATTTCTCCTCTATGTCCGTGCCATGTATCACTCCCTCGGTACTTTGTTGGCCCAGAACAACGATACGGGCTACGAGCAAGCTATCTACTACCTCAGTAGGACACTGATCGGGGCTGAACACCAGTACAACCCTGTTGAAAAGAAGTGTCTAGCTTTGGTGTTTGCCATCTAGAAGACTCGCCATTATATCTCGGGCCAGACAATTCATGTCATCTCCCGAGTCAATCCACTCAGGGTTCTCATGACGAAGCCAGGATCATTAAACTCCCGGCTAGCTACATGGGCGATCCTGTTGACGTCATATAACATGGTGTTTATTCCACAAAAAGCCGTCAAGGGTCAAGCTATGGCCGACTTTTTAGCCGTGCACCCCATCCCAGAGTCCTCCAGACTCTATAAAGACATCCCGGATGAGGTCCAAGAATCAAATGTCACCAAAGAAAGCTCCGTCTGACGGATGTTTTTCGATGGCGCTTCAAGAACAGGCCCCAAAGGCCAAATCATCGCCGGAGTGGGGGTAATCTTAGTCTCCCCCGATCAGCTGGTCATCCAGCGTGCTTATTCCTTTTCAAAGACGTGCTCCAACAATGTTGCCTAGTACAATGCTCTTATCATGGGACTCCAGCTGGCGCAACAGCTGGGGGTGAATCATCTAAAAGCCTACGGTGACTCCAAACTCGTCGCTAACCAAGTCAGAGGGCAATACGAAGTTCTCCATGAAGATCTAGTTCCTTAACATGAAGTTGTATTGAACATTATTTCAACCTTCACCAAGTTCTTCTTAGAACACGTACCTCGATTACAAAACCTGGAGGCTGACGCTATGGCTGGCCTCGCAGCCTCATTGGCAGCACCCTTCGGGACTCAGCACTACGTCACGGTAGTTGGTCGAGACTTGGTCTGTCCTAAAAATAACCTATGGTCACAAAAGGCCCATGCCATGTCAACAAGTGCTGGTATTAATATCCGAGATTGGAGGTTCCCGTTCATCGACTTCGCTGTCTACGGAATTCTTCCAGAAGACCCGAAAGAAGCTGTCTCAGTCAGGAGGCGTTCCTTTCGATTCTATTACGATACAACTACTAAAATGTTGTACCGATGCTCCTACGATGGACTTCTCCTTCGATGCCTGTCCAACGAAGAGGCAGCCGAAGCCCTTCGAGAAGCTCATGATGGAACTCGCGGGGCTCATTAACCTGGGCCTAAGTTGCAGGATCGACTGCGACGCATGGGTTACTACTGGCCAACCATGGCAGCCGACGATGTCGACTATGCTAAGAAGTGTCATGCTTGTTAGCTTCATGCCGACTTCATCCATACACCGTCGAAACCACTATATCCTACGGTCGCCTCTTGGCCCTTCGAAGCTTGGGGCATAGACATTGTAGGACCTATCACCCCTCCTTCATCAAGGGGATACCGCTTCATCCTAGCCATCACCGACTACTTTTCCAAATGGGCAGAAGCAGTTCCGCTGACGAAAGTGAAGAGCTCTAGGGTGATCAGCTTCATCAAGCACCATGTCATCTACCATTTCGGGGTACCTCGAAGGATTATCTACGATAACGGTCCACAATTCATCAGCCATGTTTTCAGCAGATTCTGTGACAAGAATCGCATTCAGAACATGGCATCAATCGCCTACAATCCGGCAGCTAACGGATTGGCCGAGGCGTTTAACAAGACTATCGTCAAGCTAATCAAAAAGGTCGTGTCATCCAACAAATGCGACTGGGACAAAAAGCTCGACGAATGCCTTTGGGCCTACCGTACAACGGTACGGACCCCGACGGGCAACACACCATTCTCCTTGGTCTTCGGGAGCGAAGCGGTACTGTCTCTCGAGATCCAAATACCCTCACTCCATGTAGCAGTCCCAAATCGACTAACAGAAGAAGACAATCAACATCACCGTCTGCGAGAATTAGAGGCACTTGACAAAAAATGTCTACTAGCTCAACAGCGCATCGAACTCTATCAAGCCCGTATATCACAGGCTTTCAACAAGAAGGTCAAGCAGAGGATATTCCAAGTAGACGACCTGGTTCTGGCAGTCAGGAGGCTGATGGTGTTGACTCACAAGACACCAGAAAAGTTCGGGCCCAAGTGGGAGGGACCTTTCATCATAGAGACGATATACTCAAACGGTGCTTACCGCCACGCCAAACCCAATGGGGACTTGTTCATGATGCCCATTAACGACAAGTTCCTAAAGAAGTACTACTCTTGACATCCTTCAGACTTGTACTTCTATCTCTACCTAACAAGGGAGTCTGTGGACCCAATCATCAGGGCTCACGTACACCTCCTTTCCACAAATCCAACGCTTCCGAAACCCAGCTGTTCTGTGGCATTCTATTCTCAGTAGAAGAACAACCACGTCCATATTACCTCTGAGTTGCTCTTCTACGCCCTGCAAAACATAATCTGACACCATGTAGGATTATACTGCTTATCATGTTTACCACGTCCATATCACCTCTGAGTAAACATTCCGTACAGACAACCCCTGCGTTGTTGTACATTAATTGCAGAACTTCCATGTCCACATTACCTCTGAATAGTTCTGCGTATCCCCCAGAGTCATTCCTACCACGTCCATAACACCTCTGAGTAGGAGGATTCCATCATTTGAACCCCATATTTGTCACGTCCATATTACCTCTGAGCAAACATGTCGGTTCTCTCAAACTTATTATCTGTACCTAACAACCAAGGTGCACAAAAGATAATAGGTCCACACAAATCATCAAGTTCATGACAGCAAGAATGAACACACCATAAAACTCTTTATTATTTATTTAAAAGTAAAGAATTAAATCACCAGCAGGAGTTGCAAATTACACAAAATAACAAAAATGGAGAGGCTACAATCCCTAAGCATCACCAGGATTGGCTGAAAGCTCTTCGATCTGACGCTTCAAGTCTTCTGCCCAAGTCTCTGCGGTCGCCAGGACTCGGCGTTCGGCTTCTTGAGGCATTATTTCTATGGCCTCAGGAAGTGTCATCCTCATACTTCTCGTCCATCTGTTGTCGCTGCTAGGCCAGAAAAAGAGCCTGGCGGGTGAAAGCTGCTGTTTCCTCCTTAGATGCTACATGTTCAGCCTATACTCGCTCAGCATCTAATAAGTGTTGGGCCCGCTGGTCTTCAAGGAGGCGAATCTTGGCATTAACCTCCGCTATACTAGCGTCCAACGCAGCTCGCAACTCCACCTTCTTCTGTGTAGACTGAGATAGCCTCTCCACCGTAGCCTCAGCTTTGGCCACCTCGCGTTCCCATACAGCCACGGTAGCCTGATAAGATGACTCAGTTTCAGCGATCAACTTCTCCTTTTCTTCGTCTATCAGAGCGGAGAGATCATTTCGCTGGATACTCTAAAACTCGGAAAGCAGCTGGTCGAGCTCGGCCACTGATGCCTCCAGAATCTCGGCCATATGGTCATGGCCCTGGTGGGAATGTGTCACACCAATGTGAGGGAGCGCCATGGTTTTTACCATCGCAAAATTCTCGTTGGCATTTATCACTGTCGATACGTCCCTCTGCAGCATCTTGTACACCGCCTCAATGATAAACTTTACGTACTCATCGACATCTACCAGCACTTGCGGCGTCATAGCATGAGTTGAAGGACTGCTCTAGACAGCGGACAGGAAGAAGACCCGTCGGCTTCAACCTACGAGGCTGAAACCTCGGCATCAACGGACTCTCCCTCAGCGATCAACTTCTTCTTTTCTTCTTCTGGATGCATCTTAGTTTGGTTATATCCTGAAAATCCATCCATGAAAGACATGCGTTCAAAACCGCAAGTGTTGTCTATCATGACATCAGTGATTCGAAGTGAAAATTCATCTTTTGGACAAGCTGCGTTTAGATCTCGAAAATCCAAGCAAGCAAGAACTCTTCCATTCTTCTTCATGACAGGAACAATATTAGCAACCCAATCTGGGTGTTGTTCTTCACAGACAAAACCACATGTAATTAGCTTTTTGACTTCTGCTTCAATTGTATCCATCATATATGGTCGAAAACGCCGCTGCTGTTATTTTACAAGTTTAGCAATAGGAAGAATATGAAGTTTATGAGTAGCTACTTTGGGATCCAGACCTGACATATCCTCATAACTCCATGCAAAGATATTAATATATTCTTTAATCAATTTTATCAACTCTTCTTTTTTATCTTCAGAAAGGTTTTTACTGATGAATATTGGCTTAGACGTAGTTTCATCTCCAACATCAATCTGGACAATTTCATCATCTCTGGGTGGCTGTCGTTGTTTAAACCGAAGCTCCTACTGAGTATCCATTTATTGTGCCCAAGGGTCATTTTCAAATAGTTCAGGCTTATTATTGGTTTGAACCATATTGACTGAAAAGACGCGCTCAGATTCAACATACTGGACTCCTTCAGTACCCGAAGATTATAAAAAACTGGAAGAAAATTCTTCTTCCATATCTTCATTAAACATGTGGGATGTATCAGATTCAATAAACTGAATTTCTTCAGAATCTGAGGATTGTAAAGAACTGGAAGAAAATTCTTCTTTTATATCTTTATTAAACATGTGGGATGGATCGTATCCCAACCCATGATGAGTTCGTTGATAAAATGGATCACCACTTAACGGTGATCGTCTATCTTTGCCTTGGTTGAGACCTAGCATGGTTTTCAAATTATATCCCATATTCTGGATAATCTTAAGAGATTGTTGATTATATTTGTCAATTCTGATTTTTTTCCTTATCTTTCTCTACGAGATTATCTGTCTGAATAACAGGGATATTTCTGGCCAAGCCAAACACAATTTGACGCTTGTTTTACTTATTAGAAGGGATCACAAAATAAGATTCTTCATGACGTCTATAAGTTACACAAGCTTGTGATGATGAGGCTACAGGTAGAAGATAAGAAGAATATGTTAGGAACCTCTGAGCATAGGGTCGAACATTGACATGAAGAGGAAAAGAATTCTCTTTATGATTAATATATAAGATTTTCTCTGTATTTATGTCAGTTTTATGTTGATGACTTTGATTATCAGCAGATAAAGTCATTCTTTCAATAAATTTGACAGCCATATACTCCAAAAGAAAATCTTCATTAAAATAAGAAAATAAAGAATGATCAATATTTATATCATTTACAGACTGACTATTACGCTTTGGATTGATCATTAACGGACCGTCATCCGTCTTAAGCGTAGTCTTGCCAAGGTTAATAACCAGTGGTTCTGGATCAGTTTTACGAGAAGTACGTCCTTTGACCTTGATCATGAGAGGTTAAACACCAGTGTTAGCTTGAACCCGACTTTTGACCGAAATCCTCATAGCTTCATCAGATGTAGCTTGAGTTCTTCCTTTGACTTTAATCACCAAAGGTTCATCATTGATAGGTTGTGATTGAATTCGACCTTTAATTTTAATCATCAAAGGTTGATCTTCTGAAGGATCTTCTAAAATAGATTTATCTTCTGCAGGCGACCGATCTTCAGCCATTCAGATATTTCCTTCACATGCTCCTATTTGTAGAGTATTGAATCAGAGAAATAGGCTTCAACACCCTTAAAAGGATTGATGTCTGCAAATTTAGTCTTCACAATCCCTTGAGAATCTACATACTTGAAGCATTGGTGGAGAGTTGAAGGTACAATATTATGCTCATGTATCTATGGTCTTCCGAGTAGGAGGTTGTAAGATACATCTAAGTTGATAACATAAAAGGTCGCCATAGTTCGAAGATCACCTATTTGAATCTTCAGACGAATCTTCCCCATTGGTTTACTCTTTTCAGAATTGAAACCAACAATTGTCGTACTAGTATAAGTCAAATCACTAGTAGGAATCCTCAATGGTCTTAGCATACTCTGAAGAATAATGCTAATAGAAGACCCAGGATCAATGTAAATCCTGTTAATTTTACTAGAATCAATATATCCTGTATAACACAAAGGCATGTTATGTCGATTATGCTTTAACAGCATATCCTCTTGTGTGAAAGTAATGTTAGGAATTGATTCCATCACAATGTGGCATTGAGGACACGACACAGGTATATTGTCAGGACTTTTGAGTTGAGCTAAGCATGAATCTTCCTGTAGCAAAGCTTCACTCAAAGTTTCTCGAATTTCTTTAGAAAGACGAAGTATCTCAAAAATAGAGAGCCTAGTCGGAGTATTGGCTAACTGGGATAGTATGTCAAATTTATAGGGTTTCATCGAACCTTGATTTGAACCAGACTTTAGCGGAACGTCAAAATGTACTGCCTTTTGTTTTCCTTTTTCAACCACTTGGGTTTTAGAAGGCCTTGTCTCAGCAGGAACAGAAGATGACTGAGTCGGTAGTATTTCAGCAGTGCCTTCCGCTTCTTTGGAAGTCCCTTCATAATCTTTGTGGTATTCCTTTCCAGACCTTGTACCAGCAAAAGCTTCTTCTTTAGACTCAGGAGAATGAAGTAGCATATTACATGATTTATTCTTCTTTCCCTTAGTCTTCTTCTTATGAGGATTTTTATGAGGAACCTCAAATCCCAATCCGACAGTAGATTTTTTACCTTGAATTTGCAAAGGAACTTGCATTCCTTTATCATCGTTCAAGCCTTCCGCTTTTTGAAAGTTATAGCCCATCTTTTTCATGAGATGGACAGATTGTTGACTGTACATATGAGTGGGTAGAGGACTTCCAAATGATGGTCCAACAGATGAAGAAGGAACAGAGACCTCTGTAGCCACAAGAGCAGGGACTTTCGGGATAGGAGGTAAAATCCCTACTGGAGCTTTCTCATAGGCAGCAAAAACTTGTTGTGCCTTGTACAAAGGGACACTATTCATTGCTAACCATTGCCGATGAGTAAGCTTGAGTTTGGTAAGAGGAGCCAAAATCGGGGGGCATATGTTCAAACCCTTTAGCCTATCTTCCAAAGGGATGTTATCCTACAGATGCTCAGAATCATCATGATCTGTGGTAATAACATATGAAGTCATATTAAAGGTTCTGACTTTTTTACCTTTCTTGGATTTTGAAGTTTTACTTTCATGTTCCACTTCAGGTACTAAGTCAGGGTGTACCCACATGATTTTACCTTTTTTAAAAGTGAGAGGCACTAATCCTTCACTTTAATCTATGGCTGGTGGAAGATTCATAATCTTCATCATCGCCTTCGTTATTGGGACAACCCCATCGGGAACTTGCTGCGGAGGAAAAGCTCCAAACTGAAGAGAAACCATATTGGTTGTGACTGTATGATCATCATTAGTTAAAGCGATAGCTTTAGCATTTATCAATTCTTGAATCTTCTTCTTCAAGACATAGCAAGCTTTCGTGGGATGATTTATGTATCTATGATAAATACAATATTTAGGATTATAAACCAAATCTACCTTATTAGGTCATTTTGGCTCTGGGATCTGGAATTTACCACTCTTCACGAGACATTGAAATATCCCTAGAATATCACTGTCATCGAAAGAGTATTCTTCTTTCGGCTTAGAAGACTCTGGATTACTTTGTGTTGTTTTGGGTTTCGAAAGATTTACCACTAAGGTTTACTTTCCTTTCCCATTCCGATTAACAGAGTTGTTGCCTGAAGAGGCTTTCTTTCCTTTGTCTTCTGAGGCGAAAATCATTCCATGTTTACGAGCCAATCTACCGTTGGTCTCAGCTGAAACTGCTGCTATAATAAACGAGGCCCAATATGTGAATTGGGAGCATGTAAAAATAGCGATGGATGGTCGCAGATTCATTTTGCATGTATCAATTAGTGCTGAATCTGGCATACCAAGAGGCATTTTCAAAGTAGCCTGTCGAAAATGTTCAATAAACGTCTGAGTATCCTTATTTTCTTTTTGTTTAATTTCTACTAAGGAGGACATATTCATGTTCATTCCTCCTTCATAGAAACGAAAGAGAAACATTGCTTTAAACTCGTCGAAAGACGATATGTAATTGTCAAGTAAACTACGATACCAGTCGTATGTTGAACCCGTTAAACACCCAATGAAGACTCGGGTGAGAAGAGCATCATTCTTCTGGAGATGCACAGTCATAATATTAAAATAATTGATATATTGACTTGGAGAAGCCTTTCCATCAAATAATACTATAGTTTGTGACTTGAATTTGGGAGAAAAAGGCACATCATTCCAATGGAAAGGATAAGGTTGCTTGATCCCCAACCTCTAGAGCTGATCTTTGTGCTTAGGAACCTCAAACTGTGCTTTTAACTCACGCACTGCTTGAATATCTTCACTAGTTTGAGGAAGCACATTTGATTGAATAGTGGCTGGATGTACTGTAACCACTACCGGAGGTGATACGTCCTCTAGAATAAGAGGATCTGGAGATGCGGAGTTTTGATTGATAGCAGGCTCTTGACTCAAATTATTCAAAGGTATGTCAACCCCTTGTCTATCTTAAGTTTGCGCTGCTACCTGCACCGGTGTTACCACTGCTAGTTGGACTATTTGCTAAGTCATTATTATTTGATGCATATTTTGCATCATGGCAAGCATATCCTTCAGCGATGGTTCCACTGCCGAAAGACGTTGTTCTGTATTAAAAGTAGACGTCTCTGGTTCTTCTCCGATAACATAAGATTCAACCTCCCTTGAACATACGGAGGGATTGGTGTAGAGGTATGAATCAATGCTATCAGTTTCTGACTCCAAGTACTAGCTACCTCCAGCCTCTGAATCTGAAGAATGCATGTTTAAAGGACGTTGACTTCTTGATCGAGTATGTTGATATACCCCTTCAAAAGTGTCAATAATTTGGTTAAATCTTTGTTGACCTGGAGTCCGGGACGAATTGCATCTTGGACGTCGTCCTCTATTGATATGAGATGCCATATTGACTGATGCATAAGACAACTCATATTCTTGGTCATTAATTTGTTGCTGAGGTACATTGTAGTTCAATCGGTCGAAAACTGACCGTTTAGTAGTGGAACAGCAATACTTGATCACAATTAGGTGACACTCACAATGATAATTTTCTTGGGGGAGTGTCACAGGAGATTTTCTATTTTTATGCTTTTGTACAAGCAACTCACATAAATCAGAAGAATTAGAAGGTAATATCTTCTTTTTTATATTTGGGACAGAAAAATATCCAGTCCCTTGCGTAAAAAGAAGATTACTAGCTTCATTGGCAGAAAGTTGTGCATTTTGACGCGCTTGAAGTTGTGTGCGTAAATCTGGAGTTGATTTTTGTGTTGTACAAACACCATCAGCATTGCGCGTAATCCTAAGATTAGGCACTTTTTGTAAAGCAGTATTAGAGTATTGTTGGCATAAAACAGAAGCTTTGCCACAATTTTTACATTCCTTGGATAAACCAAAGGAATTGTCTATTATAGTAGAAGACTTGTTTTTACGCTGCACGCATGTAGGCAAGTTTACTTTAGGTAAAAAAGCACCATTGTGAACTTTATCTACCTGTAAAACCCCTAAATTTCTACTATTTTTTTTATTTTATTAAATTTAGTACCGATTTAAAATTTTTGTAATATACGTCGCATAGTCGTATTATACGTCGCACACGAAATTTATTTCTTTTTTTGAATTTGCTCGACGAGTACGATTATGTGCGAGCGTACATAATTTAGAAAACATTTTTTCTCTAATTTCAAAATAATATATATAATAAATATTTTTAGTTATCATACTAAATTTTCAAGATGACGATTTTATTTATGAAAGCCTTTTTCATTTATGGCAGTTACTAAAATAGTATTCTTCATAAATATTATTTTAATTATTATTAGTGCATTTAAATAATAAGGTATTTTCGAAATTAATATTATAGTATTTTTGCAAACCATATTTTAAAATTATTATGGCAATTTAAATCTTGATTTGAACTTATGTAATTATTTAAATAGTTAAATAATTGAAATTTGATTTATTCCAATGGATTTTTTAAACTAAAAGAATCTAATTAGATTTAAATTGGATTCTTATTTGGATTTGGATTTGATGGATTTTAATTTAAATTGCGTATTATCTATTTTTGGGGTTTAAATTAAATCCTAATCCATATCTAAGTGGAAATTCCCACATCCTATAAATAGGCAGGTACTCCTCTACATTTTTCATCCACCAAATTCCACAAACAAATGGTGCGTGCCTCGTGTCCATGTTCCATCGTCCAAATCTTATTCCATTAGTTTACAGGTACATTATTCATCTTCTTCCCCGTGTCGGACACATCCCGACACGACTATTTAAACCTAACTCTTTCTCTTCCTGCTGCCCGAACCCCGCCGACAAACTACAGGACCATCTATCTTCCCCTCCTCGGAGCGGCCAAACCCGAAACCAGCTCTGCCACCTCCAACACCATCATCACCCAACACCAATCGGCCTAACGTCCAGCCACCGCGCAACCCTCATTCGTCCCTGCCAACTCGACGACCACCGAGAGACCACAACCACCAGCATCCCCGTGTCCGCCACCAGCCATCACCACAATACTCACCAACCACCGACCACCGACAGTCCACCACCACCGCAACTATTACTCCAGCCAATTCCTTCCGACACATCACCATAGCTAGCAACCATCGGTCACAAGGCATATTCGACCAGAGCCCTCCGACGACCAAATGACCACCAAAAACCCCGACTATCACCACCGTTTGAAACCACAAACCCCGCCATCGCAGCCGGCCACCCCCGCCGTGGCCGGCATATCCAAACCAAAACCCAAATTAAATCAACGACCACCATAACCAAAGTAAACAAAAGCTCGTACCTATCCCTGCCGTGGCCGTGCCAGACGAACGTCGTAGCTCCCTGCTGCCAGCGCCTGCTGTGAACATCTACCGCCGCTCCCACCAGTCGACCGGACCCGGCGACCGTCGCCGCTCCTCCGCCCCTGTCTGCCTTGACCTCTGCGTCACGACCCCACGAGCCCAGTCGCGCGCCTCCCCACATGACGCCGAGCCCAGCCACAAAACCCCCTTCGAACCACCGATCGCCTCTTCCGAGACCCTCGCCGTCGTCCTCGCCTGACCGCCGCCGGAGCGGTGAGCACCCGACCGACTTTCTCCACTGAACCCGACCGCCCGTCTCGATCCGCTACCGCCGGCGGAACCCACTTCGTCTACCTCCGGCGAGCGCTCCACCCTGAACCCCTCTCTCGTCCACGGCGAGATCCGCCCGACTGAAACTCTGCCGCCCTATTCCCGAGCCGAACCGACTGAAACCCTCCGGTCCGACCCATCACCTCCCCTTCCTTCCGCTTCTGCTCCCACGCCCTTCCTCTTTCCTCCGCCCGAACCTCCCTCTCTCCGTCGAACAGCCAAGCGCCTCTTCTTCCCTTCCCTCTTCTTCTCTTTATCTCTTCCTCCCTCTCTCTCGCGCTTTCTTTTTCACCTCCTCACCAAATGCCCTCTCTCTCCTTCACCTCTCTGATTTTTGTCTTCCTTCACTCTCCCAATGTTCTCTTAAGAGAACGACTTTAATGTGTGAATTTATTTCATTCAATTATTTTTTTTGTCATTATAATTATTACTATCATTTAATTACTGTTACTTACAATTACTATTAGTTTATTCTTATTGTTATTATTATTATTATTATTATTATTATTATTATTAGTTTTATTATTATTATTATTATTATTTAATATTATTATTATTATTATTACCTTGTTATGTTATTTTTACAATAATAGTAATAATGTTCTTACTAATTAATATTATATGTACATGTGTACACTATGTATTATTATTGTCATTATTTGATTTATAGAAATTTTTAATTATTTTAAAAGATAGTTTTATAAAAACTATATTTGTCTAATATTGGATTTTAGCCCTAAATAATTTATAAACTTTCCAAAAATATTTATCTAAAGTATTTGAGAGTAATAAAAACATATATTTCTATTTATGTATAACTTAGAGTTGTAGCCTAAAAATATTTTGGACTAATAAAAATAGTTTCCAATTTTGTGATATGTGTAAACTATTTTTAAATAGTTAATAAAAATTATTTTAACTAGTAAGGATATATATTCAAGTATTTATTTTTCAAAATAATATAAGTATTCTCTCCGTGAATTCCCTTCGATTATCTTGCGGTCCGTGACTGAGCCCATTACTACCAATCCCTCACCAATTCTAGCCTACCTTATGTCCACCCTAACTAAATTGACCCTTCTGGACCCAATAGAACCGACCGTGTCACCATCCATGGTCACCTTGCATAGTTGTTGCACCGAAATTGCGGTTCGTGCCACATTGATTATCATATCACACCAGACGCTCTACCAGGCAAGACACCTTGCCATTTGCTGTTTACTTATTTTAGCTCATATTTTATGCATTATTTATTTTCTTTATGCAAAATAAACTGTGATACATGGCATAACTGTTAGAACTTACTGTTCATTTATTTTTCCTGCTATGTATTATTTTTCTCACATTAAACCTAGATTTAAGGGACCACCTTATGTGTTGCATTCATTGGCCTTGACACGTGGTAACACGAAGTTGTGTGTCGTATGTAGAACACGAAAGTGCGTGATTGGCTGGCCACCAGTACGTACAAGTCGTGCGATAGGAATAACCGCTAATAGAGATTTGTATGCTAGTTTGACTTAGCAGTTATAGTGGTCTTGTGTTGTGGATACAACACAGTAGGCATTGGGCGGGGAGGACAATTCCTTAGCGTATGAGCTTCGATACACTTTTTTTTGTGACCCGGACTCTCCGCTAGAGATACGGGGTTGATGACCCATGATTACTGACGGCCACTGACGATTCTGCGGAACGTCATGCTCTTCCTGATGGGGCCTCTGGTGCCCAAAGGGGGACTACGCCGATCCTATTCAGCCAGGGCCCATGCGTAGGAAGGATTGTTCTTAACAACATTTTACTTAGAATGGTAGGCTACCCTATCCGTTAGGTACGAGTACTTTTTGTTTGGGTACTTGTATCAGACCGTGACTTGGAACAATAACTTGTCGCAGATTAGCTCGTCACATCTTGTCCTTGTTTGGTTGTAGGTGTGACTTACTACTTCGATGAGAAGGTATTAAACCTTGTTGGGGTCCGGATACCATATTGGATTCATAGCATGGGAAGATACTTTACCGTGAATTAGTTTACCATCTCCTGTCCTTGTTTGGTTGGGGGGATGGTACGCTCGTTCAGTAGGTGCATATTGGAACATGTTATAATTCGATTTACTTATTTATTGAGCAATATTTATTCAGTTTATATGGCATGCTATTATGTGTCTTGTTACGTCCCTCTGAGGACCTGGTTGTCTTGCTAGGTGTGTGCTATTGTCTTTCGCAGGTGCTTTAGCTGTAGCCGTGTTCATTGCTATTTCTCGAGGATGATTGCACTTGGATCGTCTTCGCTTCGCTCGCCACTCATTTCATTTTTTATGTACTTTTCCTTATTTTGTTGGTAGTGGATTTGTCTCCGCCCAACATATTGTATCAAGACAATTCATTATCTTTATATGATGTCTTTTTATTCATTTATTTTGCGTGGATGAGATTAGTTATGGTTCTACTGCATTTTACAGCTTATGTATTTATACGAGGCGTCCATATATTGGAGTATACTTCGTATGAATACAGCTGGCATGTCTACGTTCCTAGTCCTACGTATTTTGGGACAGGGCGTTACACTACCATGTCACCGACAGGAGATTTTCCTTTACGCGTATAGCACAAAATAGAAGTATCTGCCACATCACAGACGAGAGATTTGCCTTTACGCGTAGAGCACAAGACTTGAGCATCTTCCACGTCACAGACGGGAGACCGAATTTTATGCGCTGGGCACAAAACTGAAGTAGGAACTGCCTCGTCACAGACGGGAGCCCCAACAACAGGAATGGGAAGAATTTCGTTGCCTTCAGAGACAGTAGGAAGATAAGAGGGTGCTTTGGACTTAGAAATCCAAACCTTTCCCACCTTTCGTGATTTTTGAACATTGGAGCAGCGAGTGCTACCCCCAGTTCTGAGCATTTTCTCGTAAGCAGTCTGGTCGAATTGAACAACCAGAGTCTTCTTTGTCGATCCAATCGACACATCATCATATTGAGCAATTGCTTTCTCGTCGGAGGAGAAAGTCATCCCCAGCAGAGTCGCCATTTTGTTTCACTTAACAAAATGCCCTTAAAAGGCTTTTGAAAGAAAACAAGAAAAAGTACAAAAGTACAAATAAATTCTGGGAAGTATTGCTATGGAAGTCTGATCTGAGAACGATCACTTTGTTCCTTGGACCACATGATAATGATAAAGAAAAACTGCCGGAAGATAAACAGCTGGAAGAACTAAGTAACCAGAAAGGTATCGACACACTAGGCACCGATGGCGAGGTCGAATGCTTTCCTGCTTTGTTTCACTATGTTCTTGAAGAAAAGTTGAAGAGAAATGCTCTGAAAAATTACTTTGCTTTCAAAGTATCTGGGCTCTTATCTCTATGTGATCTGTTGTCTTTTCTGTTTAAAAAAATAAGTCTATTTATAGACTAGACCCTCTGTACGTAAAAAGCGTCAATGTTGAGTCTTTACGCAAGTAACTGCCACCCACGATTGAAAATTGACCTCTATATGTGATGACACGTGTCCCATATAGAGTTATGGTCTCTACGCATGATGATACGTGTCCTACAACTTCAACAATATAGGAAGAGCACGTAGACACGTTCCTCGATAAGTGTGTCATGAAAGCCATGTATGCAGACCACGTTCTCACATAGCCTGAAAAGATTGAGCGTAAAATAGCCTAAAGTAAGCTTCCTGCGTAAAGTGGCTAAGAAATAGCCTTGAGCGTTTAGCTAGCTCAAATAAACTCTAGGCCCACAAAAGTAGCTGAGATAGCCTTGAACGTAAAAACTCAAATAACTTTCATGTGTAAAAGAAGCGGTCTATTGAGCGTAAAGTAGCTCATCTGCACATTAAACGACAAGCGTTGGATTTGGTGCAAAAATTTTCTCGGATTCTGTGCAATGTTCAGTCAGAAAATTATTCTGTCAGAACAGTGTCACGTGCATTAAATGTAGTCTGGACAGTCTGTCGCTCTCGCGTAGAGTTTAAAGATGACTCTTGCGTAAAGGAGCTCGCGTAGAGTTAGACTGTTTGATATCTGCGTAAAGTTTGAATCTGACTCAGTTTGACTTGCATAGAGTCTGACTTTGCGTAAAGTTTCTCGACTTCTTTGACTTTGCCTATGAAGTTTATTTTATGCTTCTACAGCAGCTATAGCAAGAAATCTGGAATTTAGTAGGTTTAGAGGCTCTTACCAATTGGGAGTTGGAATCCCAATGAAAATCCGCTTGCAAAGTTTTCCCACCAAATCCAATGGTCAAATTGCTCCAAATCCTTCCTAGCTAGCCAATAGAGGCCTCATCTCCTCAAGATGAAGAGAATGCAATTGGTTTAGATGAATTTGGAGTTGATTTGAGGAAAGGGGGAAAATTTGGGGAAGAACACCAAAACTAGGGTTAAGGTTTCAATGGAAGAGGAATGAAAGGGGGCTAATGATGTGTTATATAGGGTGAGGGGGCTGCTCTTGGCTGGTCACATGGTTGGGCTAGGGTTTGGGTCAAGTCATATTAGCCTAAAGGCCTTTCTAAGTTGTCAAATCAAGACCCTTAGCTAAAGGCCCAAACTAACACCTTGTTTCTATTCTTTAATTAGGTTCTAAGTGATTCCCTGCTAGATTAGAGTCTAAATACTAATCTAATTATGTTAGCTAGGTCTCCATGATCATGGTTACTCTCTAGGGAAAGTAGTTCTAATATTTTATTAGCAAATAACAAAATCACAATACATCAATTTAAACAATATTAAAATAATAAAAAATTACCAATTTATCATTAACATGATTTAAATACATTATTTAATAACTAACATGATCAATTTTACAAAATTTCAAATTTACCCTTATTTTAGAAAAGTGGTAGTTACAATCCTTCTCCCCTTATAAAAATTTCGTCCTCGAAATTTATGTTGGTCGTACTCCTCTAAAGGTCATGTCCCCAACAATCATGGTCTAAGAGAACTGTATCTTAATCATACAATTTGAAAGAATAACATACAGTTATCAAGGCATACAATATTAGTCTGGGGTCTCATCTAGCTATACTAGTCATACTATGGCACAAGACAATCACAAGGTATCAAAACATACAAGCAATAGTAGAGTTCATCAAATTATTAAAGACATGGTAAGGTCTAGGTCAAGAACTCACCTCCAACTAGGTCTGGTGACCAGAACTCCCATCTGGAGGCGGGGCCTTGGCTAGGGTAAGTACAGCAGGGTAGTCTCGCAGCATGTGTGCAGGTGACCCACAAAACAGGCTCACCCCTCTCCTCTTCCTACAGTGGTCCCATATATGTCCAGGCTTCCTCCAGTAAGCGTAAGCACAGGTAGGCACTCGCTAAACTGGCCTCTGCTGGACAGGAGTCTGCGCCGGGTAGGATGGTCTAGGCTGGAAGTCTGGGTACTCCTGAGGCTCTGGGTATACACTGCTCCTCGTCCGTTTGGAACTAGGCTCTCCTCCTGAATACACTAGGTCTCACAGCTGTTGAATCCTGTGACTCTGCTCCCTGAAGATCTCAGCCTGAACTCTCTGTGTCTCCAACATATCCCGAAGAAGTCCGAATATCTGAGCTCCATCAGGAAACAAATCTTCCGAAAATATGGTATGGGGTACCACTCCTAGAGGCAGAGGAAGACTCTCGGTCTCAGGCGAACTGCAGCTCTCTCCTGAATGACAGAAGATGGAGAAAAACTCTCCGATGAGGCTGCTACCACCTCCTCAATGGCAGGAGGTGCCACTACTCTCTGGTCAGCTGGAGGGGTCACTACCTCCTGAGCAATAGGAGGTGGAAGCACGCTCTCAGTCATATCCGAAACTGCAGTTATGCTCAGGGGACAGGCTCGGGTCATGGGCGACATACTGGAAAAGATAAGAAAAATAATAAATCATCAAGGCTGTAAGACAGTCTAACATCCTATATGAAAACTGGTGATTGTCATCAGCAACAGAGAATTAACTACAAAGGGTTACTTTTCTAATGTCCAAGCTAAACTATCATCTGTAAGATAAGGACCTAATACAAGCCATCAAATCCTTATACTATAAAAAACTACATATGAATAAGCTCTACAAGAACTAAAATTTCTTTACTCCTAAGTTAATTGATGATGGAATACAATTTTATAATAGAGAAGTTAAATGGTAGAGGTGATACTTTAAGAACCTTCTCAAGATAAATCTGATAATCATATGCATCTGTCCAAAATTATGATACTCAGAATCCTCGCCATGCCAGTAAGCAAGGCTGCGATAAATGGTAGATTCCATAACTGGGGTATGCACCTCTACAATCATGTCGTCTGGAAACCTCGCTACGTCGAGTAGTATAGCTGCGAGAAATTCCAAATCTCATAATTATGATATATACATCCGAAGTCAGGTCTCTATGTTCTCGCTACGCTATCTAATATAGTTGTGATAAACTCTAGGCTCCATAACCAAGTAGACGTTTTACCATCCCTGTTATTCCCGTCAACATATGTTATCAGAAGATATCGTAACTTAGTCAATAAAATTCATCGCGATAGAAAAATCAAAATCAACAACGATCCAACAAAATTAAATTCAATAACGAGGAGTAAGGGTGAACAAAACAAACGAAAAAGGATTTTAAATCGAAGTTCAAAATGAGATTCTCAAGGGTCCCCCGAAATTTTTCAAAGAATTCTAACTGTGATTGAGTATCCTCTCATTCTAACACCTTACTTCCTATAGTCTATCGCAGGCTAGCAGTAGTACAACTAAGCAATTGCGCTGCTGTGACATCATACTAATACGAATCTCGGCCTGCATGGGCAACCAATAAAAACGTGTCACAACCCGCACCCAATGTAAGGGCACGTTATCGTGGGTATGTCCAGCCTATGCCACAGTGTCTACGGTAGAACGCTGTCCTAGGTCACAAACATCAAACACAGAATAAATGTACTTGTACAGAATATACACTCCAATCAGAGGTTAATACAGAAGGTACAACTCAATCACAAATCTAAGATGGATAATAGCACGATAAGATAGATATAAAATCGTCAAAAGAGAGATACAACCAGAAGAAAATAAGTCTAAGTATTAAACAACACTACAACAAACATCTGAATAATACATCTCAAAATAAGAACGAAAATAAAATACAATAATCCTAGCAGCCTAGTCTAGGCACTATGGTAACATCCTCAGCACAAGCTAGATCCTTCTGAGGATCCAGGTCACAAGTGTCCTCTACCTCGGTCCCATATAAGGTAGTACAAAAATCCTCCATATTCTCTATAATATTTTGTCAATAGGTCCGATCAGGACATAAATGAGCACATATCTCCAAAGCAGATCCAAAATATGGCAGGAAATATAGAACAAGCAGTAGAATAAAATACATGACGTGTTGTAATGATATACGAGAAATACAAGAGATAATGATAAGTAAACTGAATCATGAAATATAGTAGGAAACTATGAACTATACTAAATACAGGTGTTTTAGAGCACAAGATGATCATGTGATTGGCATAGGTTTGCACACGATGTATACTACGAGTCTTCATTGTAGTGAGGGTATAATAGACATGTACACGAGTTATACTAGAGGGGTTTTAATCACATGACCACTTCTACTCCCCTGTCCCGATCAATACATAAGGACCCGATCAAGTTATGTTACGTACACGATGGTTAGTTGTGCACAAGAAGCACGTGTGAGCACATGGGAGTACATGAGAGCACATGTTTTGTATATGAGTAATAAGAATATAAGGAGTACACGATGCACATGGTAAAATACATGAACATGAAATACCCGATGTATCCGCTAAGGGGATAACATCGCACGACAAGATCCATAGGGTACTGGTCCGTGATAACAATGTGTCAGCATCAATTAAAGTAGTCTAAACAGGCAATATAGATACTATCATAAATGAAAATGATAAGAGAATGTACTCGCCTGATAACCTAAGCACTGATATGTATTGATGTCCAAACTGGAGTCACAAATTTCTATTTAGAGCAATACAGGTTATAAAGAGTTTAAATATATAATAATTGAAGTGTACAATGCAATCTACAAGATTCTAGGTCATTCTTGGTCAAAGTCAACTCTCGGTCAACCCTATGGTCAACTTAGAGTCAAAGGTCAATTATCTAAGGTTTTGGTCAATCTAGACTAGTCAACAATGTTACCTAGACTAATGGTCAACATCTAGGATATACTAACTCATATTCCTAGTTTTAGGCTAATACACTAGGATATGTAGGATACCTAACATTATATCAAAAATATATATACATCTTACATATATAACAACTATATCATAACTAAACCTATAGCTCAAACATACTACCCTCTCATCAATTATCCACATAACCTATATGATCTAATATATCAAACCCAAATACTAAGGTATCTCATATAACCACAATACATGCATACATATATGTCATATGTATATATATAACCACTTCTAAACATATGTATATGACACATATATATCCTCACCTATATACATCGTTTACACATATATCAAATGCTGGCCTACCCCAATATATTAGTATATAGGTATACTCAACATCTTAACTTACCCTCAAGTCCTATACCCAATCAAACCACAATACTAAGTTAACCTATACTCTACAACCAAATATACCTATATCCCATATATATAGACATATACAGTAGCATTAGGCTAAACAACATGTAAATAACCATTACAACACTGACCTATAGATATCAACCAAACCCATATCCCATTTGCCAATAACATCTATAACCTAAATATATATATATATATATATATATATATATATATATATATATATAATACATCTCATAGTGCACAGGTAAGTAGAATTGGACAGGTGATGCAAAATCTGAGAAATGAAGAATGGAATACAAGTGCAAGCATTGCAATATGAAGGCAGTGCTAATTAGTTGCAGACATGGTAAAGTGGAATAAGGGGGCAATGCTATACTCGACTGATGCATAAAGACCTGAGCAATTAGAGCATTTGTAGGGCATGAAAGGGGTGATAAAAGCCTTCTTGCTCTGATACATGCTGGTATCAGAGCTCACATAGCCAATTTAGGCCAGAAGCTCCTAATGTGCAATGAGTGAAGATGTAAAATATGCAAGACATGATGATCTGTGATGCAGGACATGTAAATCTAATTTTAACTTGAATCCAAACTTGACTTGTTCTCATATCTCAGGATAGAGTCAATGCAGTAGGTGAATATCGAAATACAAACATCAAGCATGCAGGTAGTGTTGGATAAATGAGTGCAATGGATGAATATGCAATGAACTAAATTAGGATATGGCTAATGCAGTGAACTCAACATGATGGCAGAACCATCTAATGGTTTCCAAACTCTGATCTTATGTTCAATATCTGAACAAGGGAAGGGCTAACTAAATAGGCCATCTGACCCGGATTTCCTATATGGATGGAGTGAAGGCCCAACTAGAAATAGGACATCCTCTACATGTTCGGACAGGTAAGTGGTCAGGACATTAATAAAGATGTTCAGTAACTGAACCAACCTCAAAGGGGGCAAACTCTCCTAGACATCAGGAATGACTCAATATAATGCAACTATAGCAATAGTATGAGGCAGTGGGATGTAATGGCAAGATAGATAGGGTATTGGATAGAAGCTCCAGAGTATGAGTCAATGACACTCTTCAAGCATCAGAGAATGGAACTTGTATTGTAAATTTGGAGGGGATGCAGGACAGATCAAGGTTCTGATACTCCAAATATGTAGATGCATCAATGAAGGTCCTATAAAGCCTTGTAGTGGTTCATTGAAGGACATCAATACAATGGCTAAATGCTATGCAATCGCTAAATGCCAATATGCAGGATATGCTCAATTGAAATACAAATATGTAATGAGGAAGGCAAGGTAATGCATGCAATGGATGAAAGGAACAGTTACATAAATGTAAGGAACAGAAGTGTGAGTTGACTAAATATGGTTCAATGAGTTGGACATGTGGGCAGCCAATTCGAAATAGGGTTATCATGTATGCAGTGATTGATGTGAAGGTAAATGCAGTGAATAGCAAGGTAAAGATAAATGCAGTTAAGGACTTGTCTCTTTATGAATGTAGACATGTGAATGTGTTTAGTAAAGGTGATGCAGTGGCTAGAATGTGTATGCATTTACAGAGTAGATGCAAGCTAACATATGCAGTAAATGATGAAGGTGCAGAACATCTAAGTAGCAGGTCTGCGAAGAATGTCACATGAAGTGTGTAGAACCCTAGAGGGTGGTGAATAGGGAAATAAAAATAACTAGTGCAACATAAGCAATATATGACAAATAAAAGAAAAGAGTGAGAAGATCAAACGCAAGATGTATCCTGGTATCCTCGCTTGAGGCAATCCAGTCCTGGAACTCTCTCCATCTTAAATCTACTATTTAATCAAATAGTACACACGAGTTTGGATCCGAAGAACTCGCCAACTTCAACACGAGTTTGGATCCGAAGACTCGCTAACTTCAACACACGAGTTTTCTTACGAAGGCTCGTCAACTTCAAACAAATGAGAAGATAACTTGTTGATCTTCTAACACGTGAAGATCGAAAATTACAACTCTTAAATACTCTATAGCACTTTGGGAGAGGATGACAATTAAAAGCTTGGTAGAGTATTAATGGTGGAGCTCTTGGTTGCTTGAAAAATTTATGGCAAGAGTTGGTGAAAGCCTCATGAGAGAGAGAGAGCTTTCATTTATAGAGAAACCAAGAGTGGGTGGCATTTAATGCTCTGGATACCGGCAGACCGGCATATCGTCGGTATGCGGCGACATACCGTCGATATACCGACCAAATAGTAACGGTCATATTAATGACCGTTTGAGAGCATTAAATACGGCCATTAATGCTAGTCAGAGTAATTCAAAAATCAAATATTTATAAACCGATATACCGTCGGTATGCCGCGGTATACCGTCGGTATACCGACGTTTTATCACAGAACGTTTTCAGGTAAACAAAACGATATACCGCTGGTATGCCGGAGCATACCGTCGGTATGCCGACGTTTTATCACAGAATGTTTTGTGGTCCACAAAACGGTATACCGTCGGTATGCCGGAGCATACCGTCGGTATGCTGACAATTTGTCGCAGTAACTTTTGGGACGATAAAAACGGTATACCGTCGGTATGCCGAAGCATGCCGTCGGTATGCCGACAAATTGTCACAGCAACTTTGTAGACGATAAAAACGGTATACCGCCGTTATGCCGAAGCATGCCGCTGGTATGCCGCTCTGTATGTAATTGATTTTTGACTTGTTCTTTTACTTGTCATCCGTCCTTAGGTGTTTATAGATATACCTAGACTTTGTACAGACACGAAGACTCTAAGCAGGAGGAAGCCGTCTTATGCAAGGAGCGCCTGGAAACTGCTTCAGTCTTCGATGCAAAGGAAGGTTGTACTTGAACGGAAAGATTTTAGTAGTAGAGCTTCTAAGAAGATAAGAATCTGAAGACACAGAAAACTAAACTACTAAGATGTTGTTAATAATCAAAATAAAATGTGCCAACAATCTCCCCCATTTTGATAATTGACAAAATAGAGAGATAGCATCTTCAGGGAGTAACTCCCACGTAGGTAGACAACTCCCTCTCAATACGTTTTCTCCCCCTTTGTCACTTAGTCAAAGATGGGTAAAAAAAAGACAGAATTAAAAATAGCAATAATAAAGACAAGAGCGTAGAATAAAAAGCATGTATTTATATATGGAAGAGAAAGCTGAAAACATGCAAGATAGTCATACTACAATAGACACTATAGAAGACTCTCCCCGAAGAGAGTTTGGTAACAATACACAGACACAAACCAAGTCCCCGCAGGACTGTAAAGTACTAAAGCCAACGACACATAGGTCCTCGAAGGACCGCAAAAGACAAAATATAAAAACAAACACACATAACTAAAACACGCATTAATCGAGACCATCATTCAAAAGGAAGCCACCCCTAATCGTCCGCCGGATCGTCCCTACCATCCTGAGCTTGTTAAAAGGTACCGTAAGGATCAATACAGTCCGGGTACATGAACCCATAGGCATTGGGATCAGAAAAGCACGGAGCCTGGTACATAGGATCTTGGAGATTCAGATCCAGAAACATGCCCTGGTCCTGAATAGTGCGCTGAATAAAATATGCTTGGATATGAAAGCGGGACTGAATCAGATTGCCAAGGCCACGAGTATGAGCCCTCATCTGTTCCTCTGCCTGCGCCATACGTATGTCGAAGTGCTGCTGAATCAGCAGTATGTAGCGGCCGGAGGCAGGAGGAGTAGATGCGGGAGCAGCGGGAGTGGAAGCTGGTGGCTCTTGGAAAGAAGAGGCACGCGAAGTAGAGGCACCACTTGCGGAGCAGAAAACAGTGAGATAGGAAGGGACACCGTCCGAGGAGCAGATGGAGAGATCGACTTGCTTGGCTTCCAGAAGAAGAGTGATGAAGGAGCCGTAATAAAGGTTCTGCTTTCCCGCTGGCATGACACGTTTGAAGAGATGAAGGAGAGTCTTGGGAAAGGAGGACTTCCTTGCATACAGGTAGTACATGCACACCAGGGCGTCGCCGGTAATGGCGTCGTAGTTCCCGCCCTTAGGAAAGAGTGTGTGGCACACAATCCTATAGAGCTCGTAGTAAAACGGCTCCAGCTGTACGGAAAGGGCCGGGATAGCAGGAGGGTTGGGGCCTTTGCAGATGATGTGGCAGAACTCGTCGAAGGGAGACGCCACCGAAGAGTGAAGAGCAGCTAAGGACGGAAAGGCTTCGCCCTTGTCCGGGATGCCGAGGATGTTGCCGATGTCCCGAAAAGTGAGAAGGAAGTGGCGATCGTTGACCATCGACTGAACGGCGCCGTGTTCGTCGTCTGCAACCAAGTTGTAGTAGAAGAGACGGACGGCGGCGGAGTATATGGGAATCTGACGCCGAAGGAGGCAGGAGAGTCCGGCTTCGTCGAATAGAGAGACATGGCCGGGAAAGAGATTCCAATTGATTGCTCGGTCCTTGAAGACATTGTGATGAACGAAGTGTTGAAACCATGCCTCGGCTGCCAAGGAGGAGGTAAAGACCCGCTGATCATACCCATGAGGGAGAGCCACCGGAGTGAAAGGGTTGAAAAAGGTGGAGGAGGAGCGGAGACACTTCGGATTGGCCATTGAGGAAGGTTAGAGGAGGTGAGGGTTTGAGGTGAGGATGATATGAGTAGGGGAAAGAAGTAAAAGAAATTGGGTTTTAATAGAGAAGGAGGGAGATGAATGGTTGGAGTTTGGAATGGGAGGGGTGGGTTGGGGAACGGTTGTAGAGGGAAGTAATGGGGGAAATGAAGAGTTAGTGGGTTGGAAATGATGATAGGGGAGTAAAAAGAGGAGGAATGGGGGATGTGAAGAGATAGGTAATAAATGTGATAGGAAGTTATGAATTGGAAAGAGGAGAGGGTAATTTATAAGGATGTGATGGAAGAGAAGGAATTAAAAGAGGGTTGAGAAAAATAAGGAGATAAAAGAGGAGAGGTGGGCCCGAATCTGGATTTGAAAAAGCTGTCCGCCGCAATCAGGCATACCATCGGTATGCCGACGTATGCCGGCGGTATGCCTAGTTTTGAGACAACCTAATTCTGAATCGAAAAATGGCATACCGTCGGTATACCGCCGTATATCGCCGTATACCGTCGGTGTGCCGGCCAGAAAGAATTATGGGTCAAAAGACAAAATGCCTAATTCTTGGCAAAGGAAGGTGAAACGATCTTCCGGGAGCGATTTGGTGAAAATATCGGCTAGCTGATAAGTAGTATCAATAAATTCAAGACGCATATCTCCCTTTTGTTGATGGTCACGAAAAAAATGGTCTTATTTCAATGTGCTTCGTGCGTGAGTGACAAATCAGGTTTTTCGTGAGATTGATTGAGCAAGTATTATCACATTTAATAGGGGTGCAAGAATGAGAAATGCCATAATCTAAAAGTGTTTGTGACATCCAAAGAATTTGTGCACAATAGCAACCAGCCGCAATATACTCGGCCTCAGTGGTTGAAAGAGCAACAAAATTTTGTTTCTTACTAAACCACGATACCAAGGATTTCCTAAGGAATTGGCATTGCCGCTAGTACTTTTTCGGTCAATCTTGCATCCGGCAAAATCTGTATCCGAGAAGCCGTGAAGCTCAAAGGATGAAGATTTCGGATACCAAAGGCCCATGTTCACGGTACCTTTGAGATAACGAAAAATACGCTTTACGGTACATAAGTGCGATTCCTTTAGATTTGCTTGATAACGTGCACAAAGACATATACTAAACATGATATTAGGACGGCTAGCAGTAAGATAAAGTAGACTACCAATCATACCTCGATACTTACGAATGTCAACCGATGTGCCATCTTTATCATGGTCAAGCTTTGTCGTTGTTGCCATAGGAGTCCTCATTGATTTGGATGAGTCAAGTTCGAAACGCTTGAGGAGATCTTTTGTATATTTTGCTTGATTGATGAAGGTCCCTTTGGGTCCTTTTTTGATTTGTAATCCCAAAAAGAATGAT
This sequence comes from Iris pallida, assembly GCA_029216955.1. Classification (NCBI taxonomy): domain Eukaryota; kingdom Viridiplantae; phylum Streptophyta; class Magnoliopsida; order Asparagales; family Iridaceae; genus Iris; species Iris pallida. The sequence goes on from JANAVB010021792.1 coordinate 1,138,093, forward strand.
AGCTCACCCATCATACTCATTTCGAATTCTTCCTGCATAACTTTAGCAAATTCTACACAAAGTGTGTTGTTAGTAGAACCAAAAATAATGTCATCGACATAAATTTGAACCAATAAGAGAGTGCCATTATGAGATTTAATAAAGAGTGTTGTGTCGACTTTCCCTTTTGAAAAATTGTGTGAAACAAGAAAGGAGCTAAAGCGCTCATACCAAGCACGGAGAGCTTGTTTGAGGCCATAAAGGGCTTTGTGGAGTTTGAAAACGTGGTTAGTAAATTGAAAATCTTCAAAGCCGGGAGGTGGTTTAACATAAACTTCCTCCTTAATAATACCGTTAAGAAAAGCACTCTTAACATCCATTTGAAAGAGCTTAAAGTCTTTAAAACAAGCAAAAGCACAACGCGTATGAATGGATTCAAGACGTGCAACCGGAGCATAGGTTTCGTCGTAGTCAATGCCTTCCTCTTGGTTATAGCCTTGAGCAACCAATCGGGCCTTGTTACGAGTCACTAACCCATCTTCATTAAGTTTGTTGCAAAACACCCATTTTGTTCCAATGATGGGATGATTGCTAAGTTTTAGGACAAGTTCCCAAACCTTGTTTCGCTCAAATTGATTTAACTCCTCTTGTATTGCTATCATCCAAAATTCATCAAAAAAAGCATCATTAACATTTTTAGGCTCTATTTGAGAGATAAAAGCCACGTTTGCACAAAGATCACGATTGGAGGATCTAGTGCTAACACTGGAGGAAGGATCCCCAATGATAAGTTCCTTAGGATGATTGGTGACAAATCTCCATTCTTTTGGGAGATCCTTTTGAGGAGGCTCGAGAGGAGGAGACTCTTTTATTGGAGTCACAACTTCATTGCTAGATGAAGAAGGACGATCTTCAATAGAGGAGTTCTCCAACCCAAACGAGATGTCATCAATATCCTCGGAAGAGGAGAACGTAGAAGAATTAAGTTCATTAAAAGAGACATTGATTGACTCTTCGACAACGAGACTTCTTTTATTAAAAACCCGAAAACCTTTACTATGAGTAGAGTATCCAAAGAATATTCCTCCATAGGCTTTTTCTTCAAACTTCCCTAGATTATCCTTGGTATTCAAAATAAAACAATTACAACCAAAAACTTTAAAATATTCAATAGAGAGAATTTTATCAAACCAAAGCTCATAAGGAGTCTTCTTAGAAATAGGTCTAATCAAGACCCTATTTATAACATGACATGTCGTATTAACGGCTTCCTCTCAAAAATATTAGGGGAGCTTATATTGGTTTAACATAACCCGGGCCATATCGCCAAGGGTTCTATTCTTTCTCTCCACAACACCATTTTGTTGAGGACTTCGTGGACAAGCAAAATCATGTCCAAAACCATTCTTTTCACAAAATCTTTTGAAATCGACATTATCAAATTCTCCTCCATGATCACTTCTAATCTTATTAATAGAAAAACCTTTCTCATTTTGAACACGTTTACAAAAGGCAACAAATTTACGAAAAGTATCACTTTTGCAAGCAAGAAAAATAACCCAAGTAAATCTTGAAAAGTCATCAACTAAAACAAAAGCATAAATCTTGCCTCCAAGGCTAGCAACTCTACTAGGACCAAAGAGATCCATATGGATAAGTTGAAGAGGTCTAGAAGTACTCACAGAGTTGATTGATTTGAAGGATGACTTGGTTAACTTACTCTTCTCGCATTCTTTACACACCATATCCTTTTTGAACGGGATACTTGGGAGTCCTCTTACGAGCTTCTTGGTAGCAAGACGAGAGATGGTATCCATGTTGGCGTGTCCGAGCCTCATGTGCCAAAGCCAACTCTCATCGTTCTTAGCAACTAAGCACCTGTCATTGTTAGTGTCTTCAACAAGATATAAAACATAGATATTGTTTTCTCTAATGCCTTCATAAATAATAGATTTATTAGAGCTATCGGTAATGAAGCATTTGAGCTTAACAAACTTGATATCATAACCATTATCGGTAAGATGACTAATACTAAGAAGATTGTGTTTAAGATTAGTAACAAGACACACATTCTTAATACAAGGATAAGGAGGGGAACCTATATTACCATTTCCTATAATGTGACCTTTAAGATTGTTACCAAAAAAGACGTGTCCTTCCTTCTTCATCGATAGCGTTGTAAATAATGAAGCATCCCCGGTCATGTGCCGTAAACAGCCGCTATCGAGAATCCACTTGCTTCTAGCATGAGAAGGACTCTTCACCTACAACATAAGTTGAAGATGAACATTTTGGTACCCATGATCTTATGGGTCCTTGAGTGTTAGTCTTAGTGTCACGCCCCAGAACCAGAATACTGGAGAGCGGGGGCAGACATAGCCAGCTACGTATATGAAATGGAATCCATCTCACTATACGGTCACGGCTGTCTAGATACATGAGGGTTTAACTACAAGCCAACAGTCTCCTAAGGTCATGAACAAGCCTATTGTCTCAATCACAAGCAAGCAATAGTAATTACAAGATGTCAGAGCACCAAACATATAATAGCAAGGTATCCCATACATTACATATTGGATGATCATGAAGCTAGTCGTACAAAATGCCAGGACTAGCAAGAGTTCAGTCATACATGATCAACCCTAGGAGCTGTCAATCATGTTACAGCCCGTAGGCAGACAGTAAATAAAGATGCAATCGAGCTAACACGTGCTCGTCGGCTAAACGCCTCAAAAGAATAATTTTTACAAATAAGTGGGAGGACAAAAAGAAACCCACTCGTTGCCAGGGTTCCGTCTAGTGGTCACCATCTAGCTGGAAGATCGGTGGATCCTCTGGAGCTGCTCCGATATCTGGCCACACAAAACCAGCTGGGTCAGACCCCAGAAAGAGCAAGTGCCACAAAGGAGGCTTTACTTAGAAACTAAAACCAGCATATAGTAAGGAACATTAAAGTTAAATTATCGGAAATAACAACAATAATTGAGTACGAGGGAACCATTCAAGTAGCCAGACTACAACCCTTAAACCAAACAAGGACCGGGGTTGCAATCCTTCACCTGAATGGAAATCCGTCTCAAATACTATGGATAAGGTAATAAGACAATAAACGAAGAGAAGACACAGAACTGCTCCGGGAGCCAGGTTACAACCCTTAAACCAAACAAGGACCGGGGTTGTAACCCTTCGTCTGAACAGAACTGGACTCCTGATCTTTATTGTTAAGTCCATTATAGATAATCATGTTGCTGAAGTAAGATAGAATACGACAAGCATGGCACGGGGTACAAATAAGACAATAACCGAAGGGAAGACACAGAACTGCTTTGGGAGCCAGGTTACAACCATTAAACCAAACAAGGACCGGGGTTGTAACCCTTCGCCTGAACAGAACTGGTCCCCCGATCGTTATTTTTAAGGCAAGCATCAATAATCGTGTCTTGTCACGATCTTGCACAGGATCAGGATAAGACTAAGCTGGAATAACTTCATCCAATCAATCACGGCCAATCAAAAGTACGGCTTGATACTTTAACTAGCTAGGGTTATCACAGGCCTAGTTACTAGCAAGATGTAATGAGATTATTTCAACAGCCACAAGCCCTGCAGACCATCCAAGTTATCCAGGTCGAATGTCCATTTATGAAGGATGCACCACATGACTGTGTGCTGGAAGTGTGCCCTACTCGTCGGTAGGCTACAAGTCCACTTAATGTGCCCAGATAACGGGATTACCTGTAGCTGGGAATCTTTTCATGTCTACTGAATTATTCTAGTTTATTACTCTTAGATAATTACAATAGGTATCCCTGACCGTGGTACTCAGGGATCCCATCCTAGACATGATGCAAGACAATACTGGTTTATTATGCAAATGCAATCATCCACGGTGTCCAGGTTAGTCATTCTTGTCAGGTCATGTCACGTTAGCCGTCGTAACAGCAATTCGAGATAATCATGTCAGGTATGCTTGTCCTGCCATGCCGTGTTCAATTATTATTAACAAACCTATTAAATAAATTCATGATTATCAAGTTCATGACAAAAGGCGTAAGGATATAAAATGGGCGTAAAATATCTAATAAAATATTAATATACAGGGCTATAGAAGAGCCAAACTTAAGGAAAATAAAACCAAAATGACATGCTGACATAAGACTAAGTCAGCCAAGGCCATACGCTCAGTGCAAAAGTCATACGCTCAGGTCAGGCTACGCTCAAGTCAAGCTACGCTCAGGTAAGCCGACGCTCAGGTAAGCGTATGAGGTCCATACGACCCCTTGTCACACAAGTGAGCGTATGCAAGACATACGCTCCAAAAAGGCAGCGTATGAACTTCATACGACTCATGGCTATCCAAGTGAGCGTATGCAAGTCATACGCTCCAAAAAGGCAGCGTATGGACTCCATACAACTCTTGGCTATCTAAGTGAGCGTATGCAAGTCATACGCTCCAAAAAGGCAGCGTATGGACTCCATACGACTCATGGCTGTCTAAGTGAGCGTATACAAGTCATACACTCCAAAAAGACAGCGTATGGACTCCATACGACTCATGGCTATCTAAGTTAGCATATGCAAGTCATACGCTCCAAAAAGGCAGCGTATGGACTCCATACGACTCCTTGTCAAGCAAGCGAGCGTATGCGAGTCAGACGCTTCCAAAAGGCAGCGTATGGACTCTACTGCGTTGCGCTAAAGAGCGCACACAGCTCAGTGACGCAAGCTAAAAAGCTCGCGCACTGCTCACTGTCTTCTCCAAACAGCAGGAACTCCATGGTTGAACCCTAAGCTTCCAAAGTCCATAACTTGGTCAAAACAAGTCCAAATCCAACTTTCCAAAGGTCAAAATTGGGTAGAAAGAAATTCTCTACCACATGGAACCATCAAAACTTGAAAATAAGGAAATTTAATAGATCAAAACCATGAAAATCCAAAAATGACTAAATTCTAGATCTACAAATATCCAAGCTTTAAAATAGAAAATGACAAGTTCTAATGTGGATTAGAAAGTTGCAAAGAAGAGGTTAGAACAATAAAAATGGTGGGTTTCTTCATGAAGCAAGATTGCACTTGCCTAGGCTAGGGTTTTCTTGGTTGGTGGTGGAGAGTAATGAAGAAGAAAGGAAATAATGAGGAGAGAGAATGGGAAGAGGTTAATAAATAGGGTTGGTTGTGGTAGGTAGGGGTTCACCCTTGGTTCATGATGAACCAAGGCTAATCAAGCCTAGCCGAACCAACCCAAGCCAACCCAAACCAAGATGAACCATGGCCAATACGAGATAAAATACGTACACGTATTCTTAAATACGTAATACGAACAACAGGCATTACACTTAGGAACCCACATAAAAACTTTCTTATCAACAAGTTTCCTTGTATGACAATAATTGGTCGTATGTCCAAGCAAGCCACAGTAATTGTAAATCATAGAGGATTTATAAGAAGATATATGAGAATCATGCATATGTGAATCTCTAGTACGAGGAGCTCTAGCATTAGTATTATGATGATGATAATAAAAAGCATGATGCGAAGTGTTTTTCTTAACAAAAGGTCCTTTTCTTGTGTTAGAAAAGGATTTGTGTGTAGTGTTCATGTAAGAGGTATGCCTAGCATTGTGATGAGTGTGGAGATGTCTTGGAGCATGCATGTGAGTAGTGTTCTTATTACCTAATTTCTTACTCTGTATAAGAAGATCATTATACTTAAAAGAAGTGTCATATTCTCTCTTATTAGCATCTTAAACTTTTTGTATAGCAAATTCATAAGAGCTTCTCATGGATTGAATCTCATCATCCTTTTTTTTGATGGTGTCAAGAGATTCTTGAAACTTGAGTCGTAAAGACTCTATTTCATCCATGTCAGAAGCATGAGACTTTTCCTTTACATCAATAATGATGCTTGAGAGTCTTTCTACTTCTAGTTGAAGAGCATCAATCTCTCACTACTACAAAAATGGTTAACAATGACACCTTATAGATGACACTCATAAGAAAATGTCATTAATAATTCTTTTAATGTCAGCTCGGTAGATGATCGTCATTAATTACTGAATTAATGACAGTAAAAAAAATAATGTCATGAAATGTGTATTAAGATGACATTTAAGAAAATAAGGGTCGTAAAAAAATTTATGGATGTCATCTTTTGTGTATGAAAGAAAAGATGTGGGGCTAACAATAACATAATAATATTAAGAGTCATATTTAGTTTAAACAATGATAAAGGCATGTTGTGTGTCATAGAATATTTTGATCTTTCTAAACTTATGTTTATCAGACAAAAAAATGTAAAAGTTTAAGAGAAAATAAAATATTAAGTATGATTTTATTAATAAAAATTTTACTATATATTAAAGAGCCAAAATTAAATAATTGATATATTTAAATATAATTTAGTCTATTTTAACTAAAAAAATTATGTATTTTTAGTTGGCCATAGTCCAGTACGAAGGTCATGTACAAATATCGTATGTACATCGGATAATATCTTTTGAAAAATACTTTCTACATTTTTTGTGATTAAGATAAAATATTAATTAGAAAATATGTATAGCAAGAAATAATTAAAATAAAAATATTTTTTTTTATTCTTTTGATTTTTATTACTTATCAAAATTAAAACCACTACTTTCTCTCCCCTTTTACGCTGGAATACCAAACCCCCATCCCCGCTCTTTCTCTCCCCTCTCCCTCCCTCTCTCTCTCTCTCTCTCTCCCCTTTCACGAATTCCTTATTCTAGGGCTGGGTTTCTTCTCAAAATTTCACATCTAGATTTTTTCCTAACCTTCCTCTTCTCCTAGTCAAACCCACACCCCCCTTCTTCATCTTTATCGAACCCTCTCCTGGATCTAGCAACTGCAACTACGACACCATCGACAGCCTTTTTACGAGCTTCTCCGACTGTCATCGAGTCCTCCAATCGAGCTTCGTCGTCGAGTCCTTTCGTGGAAACTCCCCAAATCAGCGTCGAATTCTCCAACCGACAACAATGCCATCAACGCCTCCTCGCCTCTGCATCGATAGCCCCCTTCCATCTCAGCCGATCTGACTCCGACTCGTGGCCTCCGCCCCAACGCCTTCTTCCTGATCTGATTTTTTCTAGATTCAGTAGGAGATCCCGACACATCCCCTCAGGGCATAGCGCACACCTTGCCTGACTCATTCCCTTGCCACCAGCCACTTCGTCGACAACCGGAGGTAAATATGTATTTTCGAATTTTATTTGGTGAATTTTATCGTTTTATCGAATTCAGTTAATTTTACAAAACCAATTAACTTTTTTTCTCCTCTCTGTTTCTGTATTTGTAGATAATAATATTATGGATAAGTCTTGGATGTTTGCTGATAGATTATCTAAGGAATATGATGATGGAGTTAAAAGCTTTATGAGATTTGTATTATTACATGCTCGTGACCCTAATCACATACTTTGCCCATGTGTGAGATGTGCGAATCTCAAGATTCAAACTGAAAAGGTTATCAAATATCATCTGTATTGCAATGGTATTAATCCAACTTATAGTAATTGGCATTGGCATGGAGAAGAACTAATTCGTGAGTCTAAGGAAGATGCTGATTTACAATATGAAAGAACTAATGTAGACCCTGTAGTTAGTGCCATAGATATGGTTCAAGGGTCATATGATCATCGTGAAAGCAATCCTGATGAATTTAGGAAATTGCTTGAGGATGCTGAAAAACCATTATATATTGGTTGTACAAAATTTACGAAGTTATTCGTGCTGGTTAAAATGTACAACTTGAAAGCAAGGTACAACATGTCAGATCAATGTTTCTCAGAGTGGTTGAAATTGATAGGAGAAATGTTACCTGAAAATAATGAAATACCATTATCCATGTACGACGCTAAGAAAACCTTTATTGCATTAGGAATGGAGTATGAGAAGATCCATGCATGTCCAAATGACTGTATATTGTATAGGAAGAAGTATAAGGATGAAGTAACATGTCCTACTTGTGGATTGTCAAGATGGAAGATCGCCAAGAATTCAACAGAACCAACAATTGGAGTACCAGCAAAAGTTTTGTGGTACTTCCCTCCCATTCCAAGGTTTCGAAGAATGTTCCAAAGTAGTGAAACATCAAAAAATTTGATATGGCATGCTTGTGAAAGAGAAAGTGATAATCAATTACGCCATCCATCAGACGCGCAAGCCTGGAAGCAAGTCGATAATATGTGGCCAGAATTCGCAGCTGAACCGAGAAACCTCCGACTTGCCCTTTCTGCAGATGGAATTAATCCGTATAAAACTTTAAACACCATGTATAGTTGTTGGCCAGTCTTATTGGTGAAATATAATCTTCCACCTTGGTTATGCATGAAAAGAAAATTTATGATGCTAACTTTGTTGATATTGGGTCCCAGCCAGCCAGGAAACGATATTGATGTTTACTTGGAACCCTTGATCGATGATCTTAAAACTTTATGGGACGATGGAATTGAAGCTTATGATGCATATCGCAGAGAGAAATTCAGGTGAGGAGCAATTATTTTTTCTTTTGTAATAAATGTTAGCTGATTTTGTATTCTAAATTTTTATACTGTTTCTTGATATAAGAAATATAAGAACATATGAGCTTAATCATTTTTATGTAACTAATAACTAATGCTTGATTTTCAGGTTAAGAGCTATATTGTTATGGACAATTAATGATTTTCCTATATATGGTAATTTATCTGGCTGTAAAGTAAAAGGGTACAAGGCTTGTCCAATTTGTAGTGAAGGAACTTGTGCTAAACATTTGAAACATGGCAAGAAGATGTCGTACATGGCGCATAGAAGATTTTTGCCAGGGAACCATCCATATCGTAGCCAGATGAAGGCATTTAATGGTAAAAAAGAACCTCGTTTAGCTCCAAGTCCGTTGAGTGGAGAAGAAATATTAGAAAGAATGGAGCTTCTTAATTTCACATGGGGAAAGAACAAGGTGAACTCTAGTTCATCTAAAGATGATTCTAAAACTTTTGTTTTAAAAAGAAGTCAATATTCTTTCATCTTGATTACTGGAAATATTTGCCTATCCGTCATGTTCTTGATGTCATGCATATTGAGAAAAATGTTTGTCAGAGTCTTATTGGCACCTTACTGAATATACCGTGGTCAACGAAGGATGGATTTGTAGCTCGTATGGACCTTGTGGAGGATGGGTTAAGGACTGAATTGGCACCAAATATTGGCGAGAAAAGAACCTACTTGCCTCCAGCATGTTATACTTTGTCAAAGGATGAGAAAAAAAAGGTATGCAAGACATTGTTGGAGGTTAAAGTTCCTGAAGGTTATTCTTCAAACTTTAGAAACCTCGTTTCAATGAAAGATTTGAAATTATGTGGGTTGAAGTCTCATGATTATCATACATTAATGCAACAATTATTGCCTATAGCTATTCGTTCAGTACTACCAAAGCATGTCAGGTATGCTATTACCAGATTTTGTTTATTCTTCAATGATCTGTGTAGCAAATCATTGACTGCATCGAAATTGGATGAAATGCAAAATGAGATCGTGAAGACATTATGTCTATTAGAGAAGTATTTTCCCCCATCTTTCTTTGACATCATGGTGCACTTAACTGTGCACCTCGTTAGGGAGGTCAAACTTTGTGGACCAGTTTGTTTGATATGGATGTATCCATTTGAGCGATAGATGAAAATTTTGAAGGGTTATGTGCGTAATCACAATCGGCCAGAAGGGTGCATAGCAGAATGCTACATTGCTGAAGAAGCTCTTGAGTTTTGCACCGAATACTTATCTGGAGTGGAGACAGTAGGAATACCGTCTAGTGTGGTTCGCTCCAGGGGATATCCTAGTGGAAAACCTATTACAGGAGGTTGTGTGGTCAATATTGGACGTGTAGAATGGGAGCAGGCACACCATTATGTTCTGGAAAACACAGCTGAAGTACAACCTTATATTGAGTTAGTACATTTCTCTTAAACTTATTTTCATGCATGTTATGTCATATAATTTATTTTATTCTGTCATGATTTATACGATGTTTTATATGCTCTTATGTATGCAGGGAGCATATGGAGTACATAAAGGGCGCAAATCCTACTCGTTCAAAAAGGCATAAATGGTTGCAAGAAGAACATAATCGTACATTTATATATTGGTTGCGTGAGAAGGTGAGCGATAATGTATATTCACATAAATATATGCTTGTATTATGTTTTTTAATTTATATAATAATTCTACGATTACATATATTTGTGTGTATTTTTCTTGTGTTGTATGCATAGATTGGAACTCAATTGAAGGAAGCACGGAATACTGTTTCGGAATCATTGAGGTGGATAGCAAATGGACCTCTCTTGCAAGTAATGAAATATCCTGGCTATGTTATCAATGGATTCCGTTTTCACACAAAGGAGCGGGATAATTCACGAGTACAACAGAATAGTGGAGTAAGCATTGTTGCAAAAACAATACAAATTTCTAGTGCAAAAGATAAACATCCTGTACTTTCAGATATGTTATTTTATGGAGTTATACAAGAGATATGGGAACTTGATTATAATCAAATCAGAGTTGCACTCTTCAAATGTGATTGGGTACAAAACCATGGTGGTGTTAAAGAAGATGAGCTTGGATTTATGTTGGTTGACCTACGGCGGATCGGATATAAATCAGAATCATTTATTATGGCCTCACAAGCGAAACAGGTGTTTCACGTTGAAGACCAGCTGAATCCGGGTTGGTCAATTGTTCTGGTATCTCCTCATGGAGACTATAATGACACATCTAATGAAGATGATCTTGGTGATACAATTTTAGATTGTCAAGGTGCTACGAAAAGATTGCCGTCTATCGAAACATTTGATGTCATGGGTGAAAACAATCAAGCTAACTATGCACGAGTGGATTGTCAGGACGAGGGTATATGGATTGATAGCACTTGATGTCAGATAACAAAGAATCAAAAGATTTGTAAGTAATCCTTATCTTTTTTGTGATATTTTTTTAAAATACTCCATGTTGTGATTTTTTGTAGGTCATTGTTTATTCATCAGAATATCGTATGCTCAATGTCCATTCTTGTAACGTCTGTCCTTCCACTATCATTCTTTCTTTTTGCAGGGCGTAAGTAAACTCTACATTTTCTGAATTTATTTTGGAAGCTGAAACACATTCCTCATTTAAGAATGATAAAAATTCCAGCCTATTTTTCACGACGGTATGAAAGAATGTAGCTGTTGCAAACAAAGAAGCCATGACTTCATCTTATTTTTGGCAATACCCGGGTAAGTTTCTCTCTCTCTCACTCTCAATCTCATATCACAGAGTGTTGGAGAACTTCTGTTGATAACAGTCTGAAGTGACCTTCAGCAGCACAAATTTCAACCTACATAATTACTTTCCCTTGGTTTTCAAATAATAGATAACGTGAAGAAAGATGTAGCCTTGACAAAGGGCGACGAATTTGTACAAGTGGGCATAGTAATATTTAGGTGGATACTTATGGTTCTTTTCTATTAGTACATTCCCAGAAGTTATGTTTTGATTATGCAGTTGGAGTATGGTTTGGTACCGTAGGTTGCTTAACCTTTATCTGCAGATATCTTCAATCTAAAGTTTCTTGATTTTGGGCAACATCCTGGGGCTAATCTTAATGTTAAGTAAATTCGAAATTCTCAACTCTTCTGAGGGGTTTCATGCTTAGTATTGCATCCATCTATCCATGAAATGGTGCTTACTCTGGTGCTGGTGTCCTGACCTTTCTCTTGAGGAACATTTTGAGGAATTACTGTAAGCACTTCGCAACATAGGTGTACCACTGCATCTATTGTCTTTATTAGACTCTTTCCTGACCTCTGTAGTTGTATAATCTTCAGTTGGGCTAACAAGAAAAAGAAACTTCAGTTGGGCATAGCCATCTTTCCTGACCTCTGTATGTGTATTCAGACAATTAACAAAATCAGACTTGAAAGTTTTTTCCCCGTATAGATCACTTGTTTAGTCGTTTAACAAATATATTTGAGGCCAGTAGAAGTGATGTTTCTGTTCATTCCACATCATGTATCCCAGTGAGAAGCATTTTGATGATAAACGAGCAAGAGGTCATCTTCTACACGCCAATGTTTTCTTCATGCTTCTATTTCTCAAAGCATATTCTATTTTCTTCCCTCAATATTGATATTATCCCTTTTGAATGTGATTTTTTGACTAATTTTGCTTTTTGTTTACCTTGTTACATTATATCATACGAGGGACTTATGCTGAAAGTACTAACATCTTATATAATTGTGGGGGTGTGCCATTGTTCTAGCATTAGTCAGATCAGTAGTAAGAATGGTAGACTTGGCCACTTGGCCATGAGCAGGTGATGACCTGCTGTAGGCAGGCCATCCTGGCCTTGGCTTGGCCATTTGGTTGCTGCCAGGGAGCAGTGCACAGCAAGGTGAGTAAGTGGGGGCTCGGGCATAGCCATCTTGGCTTGACACTTGGCCATAGGGCTGTATCAGACGTAAATCCATGTATCAGTGATTTAGCCAGCCCAGATTTTGGCAACAGAAGAATAGAAGATTGGAGAATTAGGCCACTTGGCCATGGCCTATGTGAGCAGGCCAGTGCCCCCTTTGGCGGCAAAGGATTAACCCCTTAGCTGTAGGGTTGCTACCAGGGGATATTGATCTCTAATTTAGCACTGTCTATGAGTACCAGTAAGTTAAGTGTGTGAGATGTTGCATTTGATATGTGGAATGCCATATTGCCAGGAATATAATATTCCTTGGTATGCCATATTGCCAGGAATATTATGTTGCATTGATATATGGAATGCTAACAGATCATGTTGCCAGGAATATTATGTTGCCAGGAATACAATATTCCTTGGTATGCCATATCTGAAGTCCTTGATTCCTTCTGATTTGCTGAATGATGAAATATGAAGTCCTGTTTGTTTTTTTGCTGGTTATCTTGCCAGAAGTACATGAATTTAAAGTAAAGGATAGGATGTCACCAAAAAGTTTGAGGACCAACAGCACTTTTACGAGAATCTTCAATCAATATTGTTTATCCTAGCAGCTATAAAGCTTTCATCTTAATTCCATTGAAACAGCTAATTATGTAGTTTATATTTGGATTATCCATTGCAAGTTATCAAAATTTAACACAGGAAAGTAGCCTTGTCAATTATCACACGGGGAGGGGCGGGGCAGGGCAGGGTGATTGCTGTTATCAGTTGATATCCATCAGCAAGTCAACCCAAATCGTTTTGATGATCACCTTTTCTTTTCTCCCATTTAACACTTCTGCCTATATTTGAGTCCTCATGGGTTCTTCTGTGTAGATGTACATAATAATTCTTCACATCATTCTTCCTCATTAGAGAGCAAATATTATCCCGTCTTTGAATACAATGCTATGCATATGTAAAATTGAAAGCAGCACACTGGTGCCAACTTTTCCACGAGAGTACCTTGGACCCTTGCAGATATCCTCATATAGCACTTTGTACTGGCTTTATTTCTTGAGTTATCATTAGAATTATTACATGATCTTGTTTTGTTAACCTCTTGGAAGACATTGTATCATCATCATCATGTAGTCAAATTCTTTTTGTTAACCTTGTACAATTCCTTTGAAATTTTCGTTTCTTTAAATTTATTCCTAAACTTGTAGCAAAGAATTTTTGTCGTTTTCAATTTTCTTGTAATTTCTGTCATTTCACTTTTCTTGTTGATTGATGTATATTTTGGTCGCAGTTGCAGAATGGGCTACTGATGCTCTTCTGGGAATTGAGAAAGGTGCTCCTTTTTCTCTCTGCTTGACCAAGAAGCATTTTTCTGAAGTTGCATCTGCACATGGAAAAAATTATCATCATCTGTCAAAAGTAAGACACCAAAATTTCAAGCTGAATCTGTCTTATATACTATTACAATACATGAAAGTCAACCCTTTTGAAAATTATGACTAATTACTATAATATTATTCTACATTCAGCTACATGGTGTAATGAAGGCTGAGTATCGAATTGCGCTGAGGTCTTCGCTACGGAATGATTTTGCTGAAGGTGTACGAGCAGTCTTGGTGGACAAGGACCAGGTATTTTTCTCCCTTCAGTGCCTCCTGTTTGGATTATAAATAGAAAACACGTTTGTATTTTCTTGTTATTGGGTGAATTTAAAGTTTGAGGGGTTCTTGTTTTTATTTTTCCTGACAATCGGTTGGATGACTGATTTATCAATTATCATCTATTAGTGAAAGAGAAGAACCTTGTTATTGCATCAATTTTGGTTTCTTAGCTCCATGTTTTGGGTGAAGTGATATTTATGCCAAGTTCATAAAGGGCATTTGGCATTATGTAACAGATGTACATGCTAACAGATTATGTCTACGGCTTGTTAAATTTTAATTCTTTGTGTGCATTCTCAATTTAGCTTCCTACAAAGATCCATCAGCTTGTAATTGGTGTTAAGCAAGACATTTCTGCCATTTTTATTACTGTTTTAATTTCTTTCTTTCCAAAAAAATCCATCTTTATTAATGCTTTCCTGATTTTGTGATATATATGTTTCCTTTCCTGATATATTCTTTATTGCTTTTTAAAGTCCTGGTATAATTCCTTTTCTTTTTTAAGTCCTACTATAGTAAGTCATGATATAATTCCTTTTTTTTAAAGATCTTTTCTTTGCTTTTTTAAGTATAATTATAAATAGATTATTGATGTTGATTATTCTTAAACCTCTCTCTTTTTAACTCTGCTCTAATAACCTCTTCATTGTATTCATCAAAATTCGTTGGAAGCAAGAAGAAAGATGGAGAGCGGGAGTCATTTTCGAAAGAAAAAACACACCGAAAAAAATGCTAAGATAGTAGATGCATCGGGTACTGCTGCAGTCTTTGCCGACGCCTCCACCATGGCTTCAGATGGCTCTCAAAGAAACCAGGTATCTCCAATTTTTTTTTTATGGTTTGCATGTCATTAGTCATTAGTAATAGAGAATGGTTTGATATTTTTTAGGTACTCTTGTAGGTGTCTACACCTGCGGAATCTTCACCCTTACATACTGCATCCTCAGAATCCATATCTGAAAAAAACGAAAAGAAGAGGTAGAGGTGCTACTGACTTGCCTAAACTTGCCATTTATAGAAGCAAAAACATGAAACTGGAATTGCAAGTTAACAGAAAGGGACAAATCATTGGTGAAAATGAAGCAACTTTTAAGAGTTATTGTGGTGTATTGGCACGGCGAATGATCCCCATTTCATATGAAAAATGGAATGACGTGCCCAAAGAAATAAAAGATAAGTTATGGGATTCCATTAAGGTATTTGTGTTGTATTTGCATATAGTTTCTTATAATTAATTAAATCACTTTGTCGAAACATATTTTTTTTGACTATTTTGTAGGTCCTATACAAGGTGGATAATATTTTGGCAAGGGATAAATTCTTGTCTACATGCGCAAAAAATTGGAGAACATTTAAGAACATACTCACTGTCAAACACATATTGCCATATAAAAATGAACCAGAACTCCTTCGGAATCCACCACCTATTTACTACTTCATTGAACCGACTACTTGGGAATTATTTGTAAAGGATCGTTTGTCTATGAAATTCTTGGTACGTAAACTATCATTATAGAATTTTTCTTTTTTATTCAAGTTATATGCATATGTGTTATGCTACTATTTTTCCAACTGTGTAGGCTATACGAGAAAAACAAAAGGCTGTACGAGCGCAACACTTATACCCCCATCGCTTTTCTAGAAAAGGTTATGCTAAGTTAGAGACTGAAATTGTAAGTATTGTTTGAATTTGTTTGAAATTTTATTAGTAAAGGATTTTCAAGTACTACTGATTGTTTTTTTTTTTAATAAATAGCAAAAAGAACAGGGAACCATTAACGAAATTGATCGTGATATACTTTGGAAGGCTGCTCGAGCTAATAAGTTCGGTGGATTTGACAATGAGGTCATTGAGAATCGAGCAAAAAAAATAGTAAGTTATCTTGTTGTCCCCCTACTGTGTTATTTTTTTATACTTATATGGGATATAACTTAGAATCTTTTTGTACTATATTTGTAGGATGAGTTAAGGAAACAAAAAGACAAGGGGTTGCTAAATCCTGCTGGCAGAAAAGATATCCTGGCATTGGCATTAGATACTCCTGAACATTCTGGGAGAGTAAGGGGTGTGGGACAATATGTCACTCCATCAATGTATTTTCCACCGGCTCCCACTCGACAAGCGTTAGACCAAGAGATGGATAAGCTACATACTAATTTATATGATTTGCAAGTTAAATATGACAAGCTTTTGAAATTAATTTCGAGCCAACCTCCCGAGCAATTTCGGACCATTAACACCCAAGATGACGAATCGAATAATGACTCAGATGAAGATATAGAAGATGTGATAGGTGACATGCGTGGGGGTTGGGATCATCTACAAAATCCTTCATTAAGTAGGCAGCCAAGTCATTCTCCTATTTCTCAAAATGGTGTTTCTCTTCCTTCTTCTCATAAGGATATAAGTCACACTTCGCATAAGGATGTGCCAGGTCCTTCTTTAAAAGTAAGTAACTATTATTTGTACTTTACAATCTGTATAAATTTTCTTATAATTTAATTTTTTGAGCACTTATACTTGTAGGAAAAATCGTGCAAGTTGGCTTCCGGCACCATCGATAATATTGTTGCCGAAGGCACTCAATTCGATGATGATGATCCATATGCAACCGTGCATGGAGTGCCTTTGTTTTCTACAAATGTACGTGTTTCTATCACTACTATATTGAAAGGAAGTGCCCGATTGCCGATTCCTGTGGGTGATGAGCTAATTTTTGTTTCCCAAGCCATTGGATCTTTTGTGGCTTGGCCTAAAGATCTTGTTATTTATCCTGGTTCTAAGCCTGCAACACAAGTAATATTACATATTTTCTCTTCTCTTATTATCCCTTTGTTTTTATTTTACAACAAATTTTGCTTGCACATAATTTTAGTATTTAGAATGCATCAATTTATTCATCTTAAACATAGGAATTGAGAGGACCACAACAATCAGCGCCATCGAGCCCCCAAAAATTGATATATTCTCTTATTCGGTATGTGGAAACCTTGACAACAGGAGTACATGTCCACATGGACCCTGGAGTAGTGTCTCCTTATTCATCGGATATATATGTTATGAAGGAAGATTTACAACAATTTGCTAGTATGGAAGAAATATCTGTTCAAATAATTGTTGTTTACATGAGGTGTGATCAATTTTTGGCTTAGCAATGCTTTTATTTTCAAAAATATTTGACATGTAGTATATTAACTCGGTCTCGAATAATCTCTTTACAGATTTCTGTATGGTATGTTGCAAAGGTCAAATTTAGAAAGTAAGTATAGACTTGTTGAACCTGGAGTAATTGCTGAAGCACGAAAGACTTCACTTAGAGCTCGTGAGTTGGCCATGAGAATGGAAGTTTGCAACAAAGGTGAAATGGTAGTATTTCCATACAATGCGAAGTAAGTTTTCTTCTTGTCAATTTACTTTATAGTTCTGATACTTGTATATATAACTGTTGTTCTGGTTTTCTACTTTTATTTTGTGTGGTTTGACTTTGTTATATGTATATAGCTATCACTGGATGTTGGTTGTTGCCGATCCATATGCTCGAAATATCCACTTTTTTGATCCTCTTGGTCTTGATCCACGTGATGACTTAAGATTGTTAGTTCCAATGTAAGTGTTTAGCTAATATATATAACAGAATTATTTACCATTTAGGAACCTTTATATGACACATTTTTTATTGTAGGGCTTTTAAGATATGGCTCGCTCAAAAGGGGATGAAGTCGAAAAACCTAACATGGAACTGTGTAAATGTAAGTTTAAATTTACATTCCATTTTTTTCTTGATTAATTATTCGTGCTAACTCCTTTAATTTTTTACTTTCTAATGCAGTGTCCTAAACAACCAAACAATAGTGAAAGTGGTTACTATGTAATGAAATATATGAAGGATATATTCCAACATTCTACTACCAAATTAGACAAAGTGGTAAGTTAGATGTTAAGATAATTCTATAAATATAATATTTGTTTTATTGGTATAAAATGAAGTCATTAATGTAATAATTAATTTTGTGTTTTTTTTGTAGTTTGCTGGGAGAAAGGATTACTCCATCAAAGAAATTGATGAAATGAGAGGGGAGCTGGCCAAGTTTATAATGGACATTATTAATGAAGAAAATTTGTATTAAAATTTTTTTGGAAGTATTATTAATTTATGATTTGAAGTATGTGAGAATAATGAATATTGTTTAGTTCAATGTCATGATTAATAAAATATATTTGTTTGGTGTTACATATTAGTTTTCTTCTTTGTTTTCTTCAATGGGATATTATATGTACATTTTATTGTCTTGAGCCGTCATTATTGTGTAATTAATAAAAGTCATCTTTTTATAACAATGATGTGTGTTGTTTTTCAATGTTAAAAGTCATCTTTTATAAATAATAATGACACATGTAAGTCATCTTTTGTAAATAATGATGACGCATAAAAGTCATATTTTATAAATAATAATGACACATGTAAGTCATCTTTTGTAAATATAGATGACGCATATAAGTCATCTTTTGTAAATAACAATGACATATATAAGTCATCATTTGTAAATAATAATGACGTGTGTTGAGCCGTCATTGTATTTCCACGATAAATGTCATATTTTATAAATAACGATGACGCATGTAAGTCATCATTAGTAAATAAAGATGACGTCTAAAAGTCATCATTTATATAAAAAGATGACGTGTGTAATCTGTCATTGTTGTCTCACGATAGAAGTCATCTTTCGTAAATAAAGATGACATATATAAGTCATCTTTTATATATAAAGATGACACACATAAGTCATCTTTCATTGATAAAGATGACGTGTGTAATCTGTCATTGTTGTCTCACGATAGAAGTCATCTTTCGTAAATAAAGATGACATATATAAGTCATCTTTTATAAATAAAGATGACACACATAAGTCATCTTTCATTGAAAAAGATGACGTGTGTCGAGTTGTCATTGTTTTCTTACGATAAAGATGACGGTAACGTAGATGACGGTCAAACAAATGTCATCAATGACCATTTTTGGCCGTCATTGTTAACCATTTTTGTAGTAGTGTCTTTTAGAGATTTCTTATATTTATTCCTAACACCTTTGTGCTCTTCATGCAATTCAAGGATAGCTTTCTCCAAATCATCATAAGTAAGAGTATTTAGGGAGAGATCATCAAGTACCTCATCGGTTGCCATGAGACAAACGTTGGCGTTGTGTTTGCACTCTTTGTCGTTGTCGGAGTCGCTTGCGTCACTCTCACCCCAAATGCTTGTGTTGGCAAATTTTCTGGAGGACGAGCTTCCCTTGCTAGGCTTCTCGTACTTGCTTGAGTCTTTTCTTATCATCAAACTGTCCCTCTTGATGTGTCCGGGTCTTCTGCATTGATAGCACGCCGGATCTTCTTCATTGTCTCTTCTGAAGCGGTTGGCTTTGTTGAATTTAAGAACTTCCGGAAGTGCTTAGCTGTGAGAGCTATTTCTTCATCGTCGTCCGACTCATTGTCGTCGGAGCTATCCTTGGAGTAGGACTTTGTAGCTTTGAGAGCAAGAGATTTCTCCTTCTCTTTGGTCTTCTCCTTCTCCTTCTCTTGTATGGAGGATTCCTCTTGATACTTCATATCGAGTTCATGAGTCATTAGCTTACCCATGAGGGTCTCAAGGTTCATGACTGTCAGGACATTCCCCTCAATGATTGCGGTAGCTTTAGGACTCCAAGCTTTCGTCTGTCCTCTAAGAATTTTTCTAATCTTTTCATGAGCAGGATATTCCTTACCAAGAGAAGAGAGAGGATTAATAATATCACCAAAACGAGTAAACATGCAAGTAATAGATTCATCGTGCTTCATCTTAAAGGACTCATATTCTTGCGTGAGTCTACTAATCTTGGATTCCTTCACTTGTGAAGTACCCTCGTGTGTGACTTCAAGTAACTTCCAAATCTCATTGGAAGTCTTGCAAGTAGAGATTAGGTTGAATTCACTACTGTCGAGAGCACAATAAAGAGCGTTCATTGCCTTGGCATCTCGACTTGCAAGCTTCTTGGTGTTTTTAGTAAGTGTGTCCCTAAGGGTGTCAGAAGCAATATCCTCAATAACCTTGGAAGGAGTAGGAAGACCATTTATCACACAATCCCATAAATCGAAATCTATGGACTTCAGATAAATGCTCATCCTAATCTTCCAGTAGTTATAGTTGGTTCCATCAAATAGGGAAGGCCTATTTGTGGAGCGTCTTTCATTATGGAAGGTGTTGATACTAGGATTAGAGGCCATGGATCACTCAAAGGGTGTAAATCCAAATCAAGAGAACAAAGCTCTGATACCAATTGTAGAACCCTAGAGGGGGGTGAATAGGGAAATAAAAATAACTAGTGCAATAGAAGCAATATAAGACAAATAAAAGTAAAAAGTGAGAAGATCAAACACAAGATGTATCCTAGTTTCCTCGCTTGGGCAATCCAGTCCCGGAACTCTCTCCGGCTTCAACACAAGTTTGGATCCGAAGATCGCCAACTTCAACGCACGAGTTTTCTTACGAAAGCTCGTCAACTTCAAACAAATGAGAAGAGAACTTGTTGATCTTCTAACACGTGAAGATCGAAAATTACAACTCTTAAATACTCTAGCACTTTGGGAGAGGATGACAATTAAAAGCTTGGTAGAGTATTAATGGTGGAGCTCTTGGTTTCTTAGAAAATTTATGGCAAGAGTTGGTGAAAGCCTCAAAAAAGAGAAAGAGCTTTCATTTATAGAGAAACTAAGAGTGGGTGGCATTTAATGCTCTGGATACAGGCAGACCGGCATATCGTCGGTATGCAGCGACATACCGTCGGTATACCGACCAAATAGTAACGGTCATTTTAATGACCGTTTGAGAGCATTAAATGCGGCTATTAAAGCTAGTCAGAGTAATTCAATAATCAAATATTTATAAATCGGGATACCGTCGGTATGCCGCGACATACCGTCGGTATAACGACATTTTATCACAGAACGTTTTCAGGTAAACAAAACGGTATACCGCCGGTATGCCGGAGCATACCGTCGGTATGTCGACGTTTTATCACAGAACGTTTTCTAGTCCATAAAACGGTATACCGTCGGTATGCCGGAGCATACAGTCGGTATGCCGACAATTTGTCACAGCAACTTTTGGGACGATAAAAACGGTATACCGCCGGTATGCCGAAGCATGCCGCCGGTATGCAGACAAATTGTCACAGCAACTTTTTGGACGATAAAAACGATATACCGCCGGTATGCCGAAGCATGCCGCCGGTATGCCGCTCTGTATATAATTAATTTTTACTTGTTCTTTTACTTGTCATCCATCCTTAGGTGTTTACAGATATACCTAGACTTTGTACAGACACGAAGACTCTAAGCAGGAGGAAGCCGTCTTATGCAAGGAGCGCCTGAAAACTGCTTCAGTCTTCGATGCAAAGGAAGGTTGTACTTGAACGGAAAGATTTTAGTAGTAGAGCTTCTGAGAAGATAAGAATCTGAAGACACAGAAAACTAAAATACGAAGATGTTGTTAATAATCAAAATAAAATGTGCCAACAAAGTGCACAGACATGGGTGTCTCGACCACACAAAACTGGTTTCTGTTGGTCATGCCACGGCTCATCAAGGCCATGGCTCACTGTCCAAGGCCTAGGGTCTTAGGTCAGTCACCTACCCTACCTATAGGAGTCAGTAGGAAGTGAAATGGTCTAGTGATGGTCGAGATCTCGACCCCTAATAGCAGGGGATTACTGTTCAATACAAAACAGTCCAGTTCGAGTATCCCCGTAACTAAATTGACACATCAAAACAAACCAAAATCAACTCAGTCATTAACAGAAGTAATCTACACATAATTAGCTTTAATTTTATCAAAATTTAGAGATCAAAACATCATATGTGGCATTTCATCGAACACTTGAGATACATATTCAATACTCCTCTGATACGCACCTCAAATGGACTCGAACTAGACCTAAATCATTCCTAGGGCTAGGGGGATCTTAAATGGATGCGTCTACAAGAAAAAATCTAGAATTTAATAGGTTTATAGGCTCTTACCAATTGGAAGTTGGAATCACAATAAAAATCCTCTTGCAAAGTTCTTCCACCAAATCCAATCGTCAAATTGCTCCAAATCTTTCCTAGCTAGCTAATAAAGACCTCTTCTCCTTAAGATGAAGAGAATACAATTGGTTTGGATGAATTTGGAGTTGATTTGAGGAAAAAGAAAACATTTAGGGAAGAACACCGAAACTAGGGTTAGGGTTTCTTCAATGAAAGTGGAATAAAAGGGGGCTAATGATGTGTTATATAGGGTGAGCGGGCTGCTCTTGGCTGGTCACTTGGTTGGGCTAGGGTTTGGGTCAAGTCATATTAGCCTAAAGGAATTTCAAAGTTGTCAAATCAAACCCCTTAGCTAAAGTTCCAAACTAACACCCTATTTCTATTCTTTAATTAGGTTCTAAGTGATTCCCTACTAGATTAGAGTCTAAACAGTAATCTAATTATGTTAGCTAGGTGTTCATGGTCATGGTTAGTCTCTAGGCAAAGTAGTTCTAAGGTTTCATTAGAAAATAACAAAATCACAATACATCAATTTAAATAATATTAAGATAATCAAAAATTCACTAATTTATCATTAATATGATTTAAATCCTTTATTTAATAACTAACATGATCATTTTATAACAGTTCAAATTTACCCTCATTTTAGAAAAGTGGTAGTTACAATCATACTCGTCTACGGTCATGTTCCACCATTTGAGATAGAGAAACTGATCGTAGAGAGCATCTCGAACTATAGTTGGAAAGTATTTTTCCTTTAAATACTCCAAGAACTACTTCCAAGTCAGGTCTTTACCTATGTCTCGCTCGATCGACTCCCACCAGTAATGTGTATTTTCTTTAAGCTAAGTCCTTATGGTCGTCATCTATAAGTTCGTTGGTAGCTGCGAAGCGTCTAGAAGCTCTGAGTCTTGGCCATAAACTTGGTGATGTCAGCATGTGTCTCCTTTCCTTCAAATTCCTTCGGGTTCATTTGTTGATAGCCGTAAATAGTTACCACTGGTTGAGCGGGTGCCGTTGCAGGTGTTGGTGCTATCAGTCTTTCCAAGACCATCATCAGGATCTGTTTCATGGCCTCTGTCTACTATATATACTATTGTATCTGTTGCTGCATCATGCTTGGAAGAATTAAAACATCTGGGCCTAGCCATCTGGCTGGGGCATATGTGGCATTGGTGCAAAATTGGCTGCTACGGTTAAGTTCTACGCAACATTTGTGGCAAAAATAACATGGTGGAGGTAAATGATCCTCCTACTGCGTCTAGGTTTACGGAGTCTAGCACTAATGCTACAGTGGTGGTACGACTACCACAAGGGTTGTTGGGTGTGTTAGAAAATGCCCGAGGGTCTGGTCCCCAAGTGCAAATGGAGTTCTGTCATCGCTAGGAGGGCTGTCATTGGTTGGGTCGACTCCGTTAGCCGTGCGACCACTGCATAGTTTCATCGACCTGTATTGGCAAAAACTAAAGAAAGTCACCCTAGTGCCAAAGTATATAAGAACTTTGGATATGAGCCTTCCAATTGTACGACTAGAATAAGCTACCCAATTTATTGTACTTACTCGAGTCGTATTATGTTGTACCTAAACTACACTATCACACAAAAATCTATAATCTCTATAATCTCATCCATAAAACAATAACAACAACAGACAGAGTATAACAAATAAAATGAACTGAATTATAACAAATAATTGAATATCCAATAAAAATGATCTATCCGTAAAATATAGTCTCATGAAAATATTGTCACGACCCGCACCCGTTTTTCGGATACTAGACGTGTCCAAGCCAGCCTATGACGCAGAGTCGACGGTAGAATGCTGTTAAGCTAGCAAAAAATAAATGCTCAAAATATAACATTTGCTGCTCATTCACATTTCTAAATTTGATTACAACATTTACAATATTTAAAATTAAAGAAAATACAAAATTCTCACAACATAGAAAAGACAGCTAGTTCCAATATCTAGGTCGACCTCAGCATACCCATGTCTTTCTGGTGCTAAGAGTGATCGCGGCTAAACCTGAAAAATATTGATTTCCAGTCAGGAATGGAACAAGCACACAATTCGATGGTAATGCGAGTACACAATGGAATTAATAAGACATGAAAATAACATATGAGATATGAAAACTAGAAAGTAATTGATGACATGGTAGGTGGGGAAGAAGACAAGAAAAACAAATAAAATACAACTACCTATGTGTTGTAAAATATCCGTTTCAACATGTGAATGGCTAGGGGGTAAATCCGGCACCTGCATGTGTCGTGTGCAGATGTTATTATTCACGAATAGGCATCATGGGGATAGTTCTGGGTAGTCCATATGTCTACTAAGATATTTCCCCTGCCGACTACTTCGTGTGACGAACGTGTCAACAAGCAGCAAGACATATGTATAAGCATGAAATAAAAAGACTACTATGAATGGAAAGCAATCAGAAAGTGTACTTGCATGAGGTCCTTAGCTGGTGAAACCAATAATACTATACAACTCAATGAGCCACAATCAGTCAACACATGCAAAAATCTCCAGATACTGAAATAAATATTACCAACATTTTTAGAATAGTCAAATTAGCTTGAATTGCCTATCCTTAAGTTCAATTTTGGACACAGGGGTAAAACGGTAATTTTGGACAAAAATGTTATCTGTCGTTGGACCCGCTTTGCACCAAAAAGTGTGCCAAAGTCAATGGTCTCTAAAGTCGTCAAACTATATATCAACAGGTCCGGTTTCCCGATACGAATCCAACCGTATGTCCGAAGTTGGATTCCAGCTGGCCGTGCACAAAATCCTCCGTTGAGTCGGATCGTAGGGCACACAAAACGGCGATCCGATCAACTGTCGCAGAATTGGACCAAACTTGGCATACAGGACCAAAAAAATAATATGTTCCTGTTGGCGTAAGTTTTGTCTCGATCTGACGAGCGTGCACAAAGTAATTGGGGATTTTGCACAGAGGCCGATACGGTGAATTTTGACGGATACGCATCAAATTCGTCGCGCACACGCGACCAATTTTAATTCCGTCAAAGTCCTCACGTCCATGAAGCCGTTACGCACCTTTCGATGCTTTTAGTTCACGACCACATCGCCCGGATTGGTGGGACGCACGTCGTATCGAAGAATTTTATTGTTTCTAAAACATGTTTTTGTCAAACTTCGGAATCTGATTTCTCGGCGCACAGTCGACGAAATCTGATTCTACAAAATGGGATTTAAAGCCCTATAGGTTGTTTAAGACTATCATTAAATAGATTTTGAGATCGGTTAATAGGTCGGCCATGAACTGCCTTCTAAGTTGGGGTTCTAGGTTAACTTACGTTCTGTTTTCGAGCAAGTGATTTGCCAGTTTTGGCATCGGTTTTTTGGCCGATCCAGTGCATCTACGTATAGAGTAATTAAAAGAATGTAAAGGTGTATATGTTAACTTCATACCAGAGGAGGAAGATCAAAAAACGATCAACCGATCGTCTCGAAATTATGTTGTGAAGTCGGGTTGGTTATTGCGGCTGCTGCTGCCTTCCTCTGTTTTTGTCCACGCGCACGTCGGTGTTACTGGCCGACTTCGGCAACGCGCAGTGGTGGCGCCGGCGGCGGGTGGCCACCTAGGGTCGGGGTAGCATGGCGTAGGCGTAGGTGATGGTTTGAGTTTAGGGTTTCGCTGGTAACTCGTTTGCGTTTAGCTCGAGTATGCATATATACACCCTGTTTGTAACTAGGCCGATGGAGATGTCAGGCTTGGGTTACTAGGAATGGTCGGGGTGGGCTCGGGAAGAGTCTTGTGAGGGTGTCTGGGCTCTGCTAAGGGCCTGGCTGGGATTGAGTTGAGGTTAGGGCTGTGGGCTCGCTAGGATTTTTCTTTTATTTATTATTAGCAATTATTATATATATATATATATATATATATATATATATATATATATATATTTTTTATATATATAAATATATATATATATATATATATATATATATATATATATATATGTAGGTATAAATGTGTGTATGTATACAAATAGGTGTATATATATATATATATATATATATATATATATATATATATATATATATATATATAAATATATATATATATATATATATATATATATATATATATATATATATATATATATATTTACATATACACGTATATATACACGTATACACCTATATATACATATATATTTATATATACATACACATATATGATGATATATGCGTATAAATCACAATATAGCAATTTAAATATTACAACTATAATCTTTAATTTATATACTAGGCTATATATAATATGAAATTAGATTATTATACATATATTTATTTATATAAAGCCTAAATTTTATATCAGAAATATGCTCATATATATGCACATGCTCATACCTATATAGCCTACATAAATTCCAAAATCCCAAAATACACGTTTAAGAAGATATTCACTATATATATCAAATAAAACATTATTGATATTCTATATGACAATTATATATATATATATATATATATATATATATATTTACTAGACCACTATACAAATTATGAAGTACGCACATGCATACAACACATCTATGGTCGTGAACGTCTTTGGTCGCTCTACAACATTACCTGGGCCCGGGTTTGGCTCGGGTCAAGTCTGGACTAGTTTGGTACAACCGGGTCAGTTAAACGTTTATAATAATAATAATAAATAATTAAACTATTTATAATGGTCATGTCACAACTTAGCCTGGTTTTCCTAGTTAGTAGGGGTGAGCATCGGTTCGGTTCGGTTTGAACCAAACCGAATATATGAAAACTGAAATAACCGTAAACCGTATTTTTCAAAACCGAAAACCGAACCGTTTTTATAAAAACTGAACCGAATTAATTTGGTTCGGTTTTCGGTCGGTTCGGTTTCATGGGCCAATGTGCATGGCCTTAAAGTTTTTAGCAAAATGGGCCAAAATTTAAAAAAATATATGATATTATTGTATTTATGAATTGTTATATTACATAGAGTGAAAGATATTAGTATATATAGATTGAGGGTAGATAGAGAGAGTGCTCAAAGAAGCACCGACATAGAATAAGAGAAGAGAGTGCGCTCAGTTAGGGGTTAATAAATATTAGTATATGTATATTGTGAGTAGTTTGATAAATTACTAAATCTAAATCGGTTTTCGGTTCGGTTCGGTTTTTCGGATGAAGAACCGAAAACCGAACCGTTATTCCAAATTTTTAAATTTTCAAACCGTAAACCGAACCGTTAACCGAAAAACCGAACCATTTGTCATATTTCGGTTCGGTTCGATTCGGTTTTCGGTTTTCAACCGTTATATGCTCACCTCTACTAGTTAGGACATCACTATGGCTCGGTCTTCCCTACCAGGGCTAATACACTAGTCAAAGCACGCCACTGCACTATCCGTGCCATGATTTCTAGTCACCTTCTACTCTAATTCCTATCCATGGCTAAAATCATTTACCGTAATAGTTAACTAAATAATTATTTATAAAAATTCTAAAAATCATATTTAAATCAAATAAATAATATAAAAAATATTTCAAAAATTTCGGGAAGGGGAGCTACAAATCTACCCACCTTAAAAATAGTTTCGTCCTAGAAATTCTAATTCGTAACTATTCTTAAAATTCAAAAAAAGAAAGTCTATCTTAACCTTAATCTCCTTAAATTCTAATTCCTCAAAATAGTTTATATCCTTCTCCTAGCCATTTTGTAACTAAATAACCTCTATGACTTCTACCCACCTTTGGTCACATTACTCCCAAAAAATTAAATCTTATAGTCTTCCAACTAGTTGCTACAAACCTACCAACAGGTATCTAGGGCATATGGCATCTATAATCCTCTCCTATATATCAAGCAACACAAAATTTAACAAGCAACAAATTTATACAAGTAGCTAAGAAATATTGATAAATTCTAATAAGTATGACCATTCGTCACTCTGAAATAGAAAGGACGGGAAGATAAGAAAGATTATTCGAGAGCAAATATGAAGTTTCAAGGGCGGTAGAGAGTATCCAATGATACAGATAGAAAGAGAGTTATAAACTATTAACCTAATTGCTAGATTGGGCCACTCTAGTCCAGTCACCTGCTAAATCGAAGAACACTTCGTTTCATAGAGGGGCCTGCAATCCATGGAATATGGAAATTCCGTTCTCGAAATTAATCTAAATAAGGTTCTATAATAGAACAAAATTTGAGAAAACAAGATTGTATTCTTTTCCATGGTTATTTAAACACACGAGCAAGGGATGTAAATGCAATACAAGATTGTATCGCAATTTCTAGGTAGATAGAATACGAGTTACGAATGGCATCATACTCCAAGTGGTGGAGACTACATAAGAGGTGTAGGGACCTGTTTCAAATAGTTCGGTTTTCTAGTCCGAATATGGTGGTATGCATGAATGGGTTTTATTGAGTCTTAATGGGCTTCCTGATTGGACATCACTCGTTGGTTGGGTGAAGCTTGGATTGTAATTTATTCTGACGGGGAAAGATACCAATGACCAAGCTATTTACTAGGTTAGGGTGACCTAGAATAGGTTTTAACCCAAGTGGTTGAGCAAGTTGCCAGTCAGGTTGGTAAGCTAGGTTCCTAAAGCCCAAAATGTGCCTTCAGTGACTTTTGTGTTTAAGTGGCACATGAGACCTCAATTGGTTGGCACACTAGTGGCATATCCGTAGTGGGCTTCGAGTACATCACAACCATATATTGGGTCGAAGGAATTGAGTTGGGGCTGTGGTTCTAATGGTAGTCGGAAAGTGTACCGGTATTATGGTAAGGGTTATAGCTAGTCCTTTTTGTCCTGAAAGTCGTACCACAAAAATAGAGTATAAGGGGACGGGTTTGAGTTGGACATGAATACCAAGATGAAGGTGGACTCGTCTAGATCTTGCATGTGAAATCTGTTGGAAGGTAACAGCTGGTCTCATGCTCCGAATATTAATGACACGTTCGGAGACACAAAAATGATCTAAATGAAAAGTGGGAGTCCATGGGGCACTAATTATCATCCTAATGCAAATTACTCTAATCAATCGATAATCCTCGTATACAAGAAAATTTTAGAAGGCTTACGGTCTACCCACCTTAGAAGCTAGGATATGGTTTTAGGAATAATGAGGTTAGAAGAATTCTAAAGTCCGGATATTGCATCTCGACTCTTGTTAATAAAGAATAAGGCACGACGTAACGGGTTATGGTAGATATAAGTCAAGTCAAGGATCGTTCCTTAATAAATAGAAAACGAATGACACATGGTCGATAAAATAGAAGGATCTACACATCCATAGTATACAAGAGTTATCGATGGGGTAAATCCAACTTTAAGGCACATCATATGAAAAGATTTCTAACAATTGGGTCGTAAATTTCTATTTGTGTCAAACCTGCCAGACTATTGTCACAAAGGTTCTAGTTAAAGCAAGCTTCAAACAAATAATTAGAGGCTCACAATATTTGGTCTCTTGAGAATAGGTAGTCTCCTAGGTTGGCATTTGATCAAGGAAAAGATCCTAATCATTCTCGGACTCCAATGACTAGACGATCAAGATAGTAGGTTTAGTGTCGAAGGGAGAACGAGTAACTCAAGGCAAGGTTCCAGTCACAGGGCAGGCCGATGGTAGTTACACTTGCGTATACAACTATCACAGCCATGGGAATACTCTGTATCTATCTATTAATTATGAGCTTTCGTCTTTCCAATCAGTGAAGGACAAAATAATAAAGAGTTCAAGAGAGCTGTCACTGAATATAATTACATGATTCAAGGACGAATGTATAATTCAAGAGGAATTGTCAAAGCAGTCGCGGATGAGAACCTAGAGACATCTACATCTCAATCCACGTAGGGTAATTAGATGAAGAGTGAACCAAATGCATCATGGTTGATCAGACCGTAATACAATGATTCTGATTAGACAATATTTTAGCGGACATACACAATAAACATATGTCTCGAATCAAGCTCGATAAAAGAGTAAGCTTACAAAACTAGGCTGTAATAGCAGCATTGGTCAAGATATTCAAAATATGAGTAAGCGAGATTTTTGGAAAGGAGGCACAAGTAGTTCGAGTTTTGTGAGAATCAAAACCTTACCTGGTGTTATTGCTTATATAGTCGTCCTACTATCTTCTTATCCATAAGGCCTTGGTTGACTAATGGATTATGGAACTCCAAATTATATATTCTAGGTAAACCTCTTAATGTCAGTCAATTACCTTGTTAATAGATCACAAAGACCACGGGATGCTAGGTTGGAAGACATGATATACAACTTGTAAAACTTCTACTAGTTTTGGCTTTGGATCTTATAGGACACACAGGGCATCTTTCTATTCTCTATAGTATCCTAACCTTGTAATCATGTCTGAAGTCACTTTACCGAGAATTGTACCTCTCCCGTATACTCAGGCTGTGGTAAACCCTTGGTTCCGTGATTCAGATGTGATATGCTATCAGGTACTCTACCTTACATTGACACAAGGGCCTAAAGAGGTCAACGAGGATATAGTTTTAGCAATACCCCATAACCTACGATTCCTAGAAATAATTTCAATTCTATGGGTCATGCCTCACCAGTGCGCTGCTAGCTGGCCATTGCAGTCGTTAAAATTACTCCAACTATATTCCTATGAACTTTAAGGGCTGTTAAAGATTCAAACTAGTTGACTATGATAAAGCGTAACCATCTGCCTATAAGTCTCAATCCTTAAATTAAAAGATTGATCGGGGAGGAATAATTGAAGACAAGAGAAGTAAGTACATCCTAATATTTATTTCATATGTATTTCAAGTGGCTGAGGGAATACTATGAATCAAATCAAACTCGAGATTCGTACACGAATAACAGAATCATAAATTATAAACTTACTCCTTACCGCAAAAGAGAATTTAAAATAGACAATTCTAACTTACGATATAATATTTATATCTAGTAAAGCAAAAGAAAATTAAACAGTTTATCAAGATCAAAGCCTTAATTCTAGGTAAGCCTAACTTACCAAGTGAATGGTAAGTCCACATTGGATCATACCGTCACACCAAAAGTAATAGTGTATCTATAAAGATCTGGCAAGTTATCTAAATTTAACAATTATGTATCTAAGTGGCATGGCCTATCAGATAATCTTAACTACCCAATTAGTCAAATTAATAGGGACCCTTATCCTAGTTATCCTCCTAAATTATTTTAATCCTAATCGTGAATGAGCATTTCCTAGTCGCAGGCTCGCAGTAGCATGACTAATATTGTACTACTACGAGTTCAAACAATTTACGAAAACTGATCTGCATAGGCCACTACAAAAACTTGTCACGACCCGCACCCGCTTTTTGGATACGAGACGTGTCCAAGCCAGCCTACACCGCAGAGTCGGCGGTAGAACGTTGTCAAGCCTGCAAGAAATAAATGCTCAAAATATAATATTTCCTGCTCATTCATATTTCTAAATTTGATTACAATATTTATAATATTTAATATTAAAGAAAATACGAAGTTCTCACAACATAGAAAAGACAGCTAGTTACACTATCTAGGTCGACCTCAGCATATCCATGTCTTCCCGGTGCTAAGAGTGATCGCGGCTAAACATGAAAAATATTGGTTTCCGGTCAGGAATGGAACAAGCACACAATCCGACGGCAATGCGAGTACACAATAGAATTAACAAGACATAAAAATAACATATGAGATATGAAAACTAGAAAGTAACTGATAACATGGCAGGTGGGGAAGAAGACAAGGAAAACAAATAAAATACAACTACCTGTGTTGTGAAATATCCATTTCGACATGTGAACGGTTAGGGGGTAAATCTGACACCTGCACATGTCGTGTACAGATGCTATTATTCACGAATATACATCATTGGGATAGTTCTGGATAGTCCATATGTCTACTAAGATATTTCTCCTCCCGACTACTCCGTGTGACGAGCGTGTCAACAAACAGCAAGACATATGTATAAGCATAAAACGAAAAGACTACTATGAATCAAAAACAATCAGAAAGTGTACTTGCCTGAGGTCCTTAGCTGGTGAAACCAATAATAGTATACCACTCAAAGAGCCACAATTAGTCAACACATGCAGAAATCTCGAGATGGTGAAATAAATATTACCAACATTTTCAGAATAGTCAAATTAGCTAGAATTGCCTGTACTTAAGTCCAATTCTGGACACAGGGGTAAAATGGTAATTTTGGGCAAAAATGGTGTCCATCGTTGGACCCGCTTTGCACCGAAAAGCGTGCCAGAGTCAATGGTCTCTAAATTCGTCAAACTATATGTCAACAGGTCCGATTTTTTGATATGAACCTAACCGTACATCCAATGTTGGAGTCCGGCAGGCCGTACATAAAATCGCCCGTTGAGTCGGATATTGGGGCCCACAAAACGGTGATCCGATCAACTGTCTCAGAATTGGACCAAACTTGGCATACAAGACCAGAAAAATGATACAGTCCTGTTGGCATAAGTTTTGTCTCGATCTGACGAGCGAGCATAAAGTAATTGGAGAATTTGCACATAGGCCGATACGGTAAATTTCGACGGATACGTATCAAATTCGTCGCGCACACGTGACCGATTTGAATTCCGCCAAAGCCCACACGTCCACGAAACCGTTACGCACCTTTATATGCTTTTAGTTCACGACCACGTCGCCCGGATTGGCGGGACGCACGTCGTATCGAAGATTTTTATTATTTTTAAAACATATTTTGTTCAAACTTCGGAATCCGATTTATCGGCGCACAGTCGACAAAATCTGATTCTATAAAAAGGGATTCGATGCCCTATAAGTTGTTTAGGACTGTCATTAAATAGTTTTCAAGATCGGTTAATAGGTTGGCCATGAACTGCCTTATAAGTTGGGGTTCTAGGTTAACTTACGTTCTATTTTTGAGCAAGTGATTTGCCAGTTTTGGCGTTGGTTTTCTGGCCGATATAGTGTATCTACGTATAGAGTAGTTAAAAGAATGTAAAGACGTATATGTTAACTTCATACCAGAGGAGAAAGATCAGAAAACGATAAACCGATCGTCTCAAAATTATGCTGTGAAGTCGGGTTGGTTATTGCGGCTGCTGCTGCCTTTCTATGTTTTTGTTCGCGCGCACGTCGGTGTTCCTGGCCGACTCCGGCCACGTACGGCAGTGGCGCCAGCGGCGGGTGGCCGCCCAGGGTCGGGGTGGCATGGCGGAGGCGAAGATGGTGGTTTGAGTTTAGGGTTTCGCTGGGAACTCGTTCGCGTTTCGCTCGAGTATGTATATATACACCCTGTAGCACCCAGTTTCCCAAATGAGGGTAATTTTGAAATTTTGTGTTTATAATTATTTTACTAATAATATTTAATTCATGATATGATTTTTGGTGATTTTAAATCATTTTAAAATTATTTAAATCAATGACTTGTGGTTTTGACGTTTTGCTAGTGAAACCCTAGAGACTGTTTGACCTAGAGCCTAACCATGTGATTATGATATTTTAATGTCATTTTTGTCCTAAGGATATTTTTGCATTTGACCTCTTTGAAATATTTTGATATTATTTTATTATTTATGATATTTTTTTGGGGTTATTTGAGTCGGGTTCGAATTTCAACTCAATCCGACTTGAAACGGGAACCCGGGGGTAGTTTGACTCTAGTGGGACCCACACACTAGTTAGGCATGGCCCACATGATATTAATTTTATTCCACATGATAGAAATATTCTAGTTAGAGGTTAGACTAATTATTATGGATAAGGTTAGTGTGATTAGAGACTTTAGAATGACTAATTTAGCCCCAACCAATTAGCCCTTTCCTAATACTCATAGAATAGGTTAGTGGGGGCATTTTAGACCTTACCATAATAGGACAAATAGTCCCATATGGCCAGCCACTTTGGGAGAGGATAGGCTCAAGTTCATTTCATTATTCTCATCCACACTCTCTCTCTTGTTCTTCCCCAAATTCCTAGAGAGAAATCCCAAGCAGTTTTTCCACCAAAACCTTCCATTTTGCCACCAAATTTTCTTCTTTCCTTCTCTATTCTAGCCAAGGAGGAAGCTACCCAAGTTTAGGAGGATTCGGAGCTCGTTCGTGTCCTTTTGGAATCTCTACGTGTCGGTGTCGCTCCGGGAAGGCTTTTCTTCGATTCGATCTACCGGGAGGTATAAATCCCTTCTCCTTTTCATTTCCTCATGCATATAGGTCTATTTTGAACCCATAGGAATGACCCCCATGGTTGTATCTCCATTTGTGTCCATTTCGTGTCCATTTGGAGGTCATAGTTGTGTCCTTTGTGTTGTGGTTGTGTCCATGTGGGAAAATCCCAAATTTGGACACACTATGTGTTGTTGTTATGTATGAATGAATTATTACATGTTTAATCTCATATTTTTGTATTGGGGATGTGTTCTATAGTGTCTCATATATATATATTAGTGTAGAGAGTGAGTTCTTGATATATTATGTTATATACTTGTGTTCTTTTGTCTCAAACTACCCAAATCCGTCATGATTTTTATCCACGTTTTTAATTACAGCCCTAACTTAGAAATATCATAACTTCTAGCTCAAAGCTCGGTTTAATCTTCCGTTTTTTTTAAAGAAGAGTATTGAAATTAGCTTTCCAAAAACATGTATTAAAAGACCTAATTCTTTCTGTAACTTTCTGGAGAATTATTTGAGTGTCAGCTGTACGAAAGACAAACGCGTTCTCGGTGTTTTCGCGATTTCGAGAGTTTTCGGAAATGAAAACGCGATCCGTTTGAAGTTTCGGAAAGGTAACACATAGATCTATAACATACTTTAATCCTAGATTTTAATTCATGCTGAGATGGTACAGTATTGATTATTAGTAGGAGTTACTATTCGGCATATGCATTTTGTGCACCCTTGTGTGTAATATAATGTTCTATTTGATTTTAACCCAGTTAATGTATATACATTATGTAATTAAATAGAGAATGCAAGCATGAGTAAATGTTTAAATAAATGATGTATGAGGTGTAAGTATCCTATCAAATGTAAGCATGTATACGTATGGCTTGTAATGAATATGTAGGTTCCATAGTATGTAATGTATGGTGCATATAGTGGTGCAAAGAATAAATGAATGATGAATGAATGCAAGCATGAATGTAATGTAATAATAGATGTAATGTATGCAATATACAAGTTAATGAGATGTAATGTTCTATGTTAACACAAATCCTATATTACCTCATGTACCCCCCTTACACTATGTTGACACTATCACACTTGACACATTGTTCACTTACACTTTGACACTCTTTGATATGTATACACTATGTATGCCCATTTAACCCTCATTTGTCCCTTTGCCATGTTCACATACACACACATAGCCTCTTAAATAAGTATTTATGAATATAGTTAACTTAGCTATGTATGTATATTATATATATGTTAGCATATTGTGTTGTGATATATAAGTTTATATAACCATTTGAAATGCCATGATTATAGACCTAATATTGAATACCAATATATGCATGTGTATATATGTGTAGACATATATAGCTTAAGTAATAGATTACCTAGTGTATATCCAATGTGAATTCTTGCCTATTTGAGTATTGAATAATTGCATGCTATATAGAGTTGGGTGTATGTTGGCTTGTATAGCCTTGTATTGATGTGTGCTTGCTAGGATAGTCTTGGTTAGGCCTAGTAAGACTTGCTGGGTTAGGACATGACCTAGTTTGACCTAGTTTGACTAGTGCAGTTGACCAGAGTTGACCAAGGGTTAACTTTGGCCTAGTTTGACCTAGATTCATGTAGAATGCATTATAGTGCTTTATATTACCCTTCTAGACATGTTGTGACTTATGCTGTTCTAATTAGGAGCCAGACACCTCTCATCGGACAGTATCTTTACCTTGGACATTCAGATATCAGGCGAGTACATTCTCTGATCTTTTCATACCTGTCTGGATTATATTATTGCTCTAGGTTACTCTACTTGATGCTGACACGTATCTTCACGGATTAGTACTATATGGATCCTTTCCTGAGATGTTATCCCTCTACGGGTGTATCGGGTATTTCATGTTCATGTACTTTATCATGTGCATCAGGTACTCCTTGTACTCGTACTAGTTCATGTTTTTATATGTTCTCATGTGCTTCATGTGCTTATCATGTGCCTCATGTACTACTCATTACATGAGTTCACGTATCTTAGCTGTATTCATGTGCTTATGACATAACTTGAACGGATCCTTGTGTATTGATTGGGGCGGGGTGAGTAGAATTGGTTATGTGATCACTATCCCTAGTAGCTGTATTCATGTGCCTCCTTATTTGTATTCATGTGCCCCCAAGCCATTTATATAACCATTGTGCTCTAAATCACGTAGCCACTTACAGTCTCTACTATCATGTATTTACTTTCAGTTATAAAATATCTCCTGTTTACTCGTACTTCCTATTCAGCACTTCTTGTATTTTACTCTATTGCATGATTTATACTCCTAACCTGTTATGAACTGTTTTAGAGATATGTGCTCATTCCCGTCCTGACTGGACCTGTTGATAAATTTTACAGATAGCTTGGAGATTGCCTGCTAGCCTAGAGGAGACACATTAGAGGTTGTTTAGTTAGCTATTTTCAATTGTCTGGAGTTGTATTTACTTTATGGATTACTGTATCTGAGTTTGGAGATTTGAGATGTATTTTTGGATTTGTGTATCTTAGACACTTAGATTTCTCTCTGTTGTACCTCTTTTGGATTTTATGTTTTATCTATCTTTCTTTATGCTCTACCTTAGATGTGATTGAGTTTACATTCTTATATGTCACCCCCATTCGGGGAGTATAAACTGTTTAGTCTTATACTGTTAGATGCATTGAGACCTAGGACAGTATTCTACCGCCGACACTGCGGCGTAGGCTGGGCGTTGTTACGTTCTCGTGCCCTAACTCTAGGGTGCGGGTCGTGACACATTTTTAGTGGTGGCCCATGCAGGTCGAGATTCGCATTAGTACGATTTCGTAGTAGCGCAACGACTTAGTTGTACTACTACGAGCCTGCTATAGGATATATAAATTAAGGTGTTAGGATGAGAGGATACTCAATCACTGTTAGAATTCCTTGAGAGATTCCTGGGATGACCCTTGAGAATCTCATTTTGAATTCCAATTTAAACTCCTTTTCCTTGTTTTGATTCACCTTTTTCCTTGATTTGAATTTGATTTTGTGGATTCATTGTAGAACTTTGAATCCTGGTATTAGTTGATAATTTTGATAAAATTTTGTAGTTGTTGATTTAATTTTGTATTTAGATTAATATTTTCAAATCCAAGGTACTCAATCACACTTAGGATTCTTTGAGAGATTTCTGGGACGACCCCTGAGAAACTCATTTTGAACTTCAATTGGAATTCCTTTTCCTCATATTTGGATTCACCCTCATTCCTTGCTATTGAATTTAAGCTTGATGGGTTTCTCTCGTTTGAACCGATGAGAAGTAACATATCTTCATTATTCTTTCTCGCAATTATTCCCTTGCATTCTTATTTACCTCTTATCTTAAACTCTGTCTCATTACATTAATTATCCATATCTTGTCGTCTCTACCAGATGTACTTCAAAACCCTTGAATCTTTGTATCTTTTGCATGGGGAAGGCTAAGGAAGTGACGCAAATTATGTAGCTCAGAGAAAACGTAACTGGTTATTTTATGATGATCTAAAGGAAATCAAATGTTGAGTGTTCCATATGGAAACTTGAGATAGAAATGTGGTAAAGGTCTCGAATAGAATAAGGAGATGTATACTGCCAATCTAGAAACAATTACATTTAGAGAAATTTTGGGGTTATGAGATAGTTTATAGGTGTATTCAAAACTAATGAGGATATCAGAGGTCAACATAGTTTTGAGAACTTAGAAAATCTTGGTTATTGATTCTGGGGAAAACTTTTACTCTGAGGCTATGTAGAAGGTTAGTAATGGAAAAGAGAAGTTAATTGTGTTTAATAAGGATATTAAACAAGATGTTGCGAGGAAATGACTAGGGATAGAGAGAGCACAAAGTTATGGAAGTTTAGAGATTGTTATGAAATATTTTTAGGAGAATAATATTCAAGGGTGTATGTCGAAGAAAATACAAAAGTTGATTTTATGATGAAAGATAAGTTTTGTAAGGCCTAGAGATTTAAATTAAATAATACGAGGAGAACAATTTGAATAAGTTCAAGAAATTCGTAAACGGGATTTAGAGGTTTTGGGTCAAATTTAAGACAAGGTGAAAGAACTTGGAAATTTAAATAAATGGTTAATGTTGATTCCTAAATGTGAGGGTTGTGCTTCAAGAGTGATGTTTAAAAATTGGGAATTGCCTACGGTAGTCATGGTAAGGGTTTAAGTAAAGGTAAAATTTTCATATGGAGACTGGTGAGGTAAAGATATGATTGGCAAGTTATGACCAGATGAACTTAAGAGTATCAGAAGTAGATGACTAACTCGATCTTCATTATTTTTGTGCATTAATTACCACCTCTTGAACTCCCACTTTCTAATTGAGATCCTTGACGTTCCTTATCGTGACTTTGTTATTCGGAATGTAATACTAGCTGTTACCCTCCAACAAATCTTATATGCAAGACCTAGACGAGCTCACCTTCGTGTAGGTATATATGTCCCACTAAAATCCGTCTTCTTGTACTCTATTTTCTTGATATAATTTTGTGGTCAACTGGCTAAACTATAACCTCTACCATTATACTAAATTTTTTCTTATTTCAATTAGAAATCCAGCCTTGACTCAATTCTTTCGACCCGACATGTGATGGTGTTTTGCTTGTTTTCTTGGATGCTTAACCTTGTACCTTATCTGATTACTTGACCCGTTTGGTTAAGAACCTTGGACTATGTAATTCCTTTCATCATTACCACCCTTATATCTTGTGCTGCTAAATTAGCCATAGTTTTGCAAGCTTATCTATTTTCGAGCTTGGTCATGACATATTTTATTGGGTGGCCACCCACTAACATATTGTCTAATCAGAATCGGTACATGATGGTCTGATCAACCTATTGCACTTTAGTTCACTTTTTCATGTATCAATCTACGAGAATGGAGACATAGTTAAACTTGACCCTAGAGTCTCATTCGCGACAGCCTTGACAATTTTTCTTGAAATCTTTTCATCGCCTATGAACCTCGTATTCGTACTCAGTCAAATTAAATTTAATCATGACCTGAACCTCCATCATTGGATGCTCGTGCTCATACTTTGATTTCATTGATTTCCCTTCTTGCCCAAATCTTGTTTTATTCCGAAATTGATCAACATAGATCGTGTCAAGACAAAAATCTATTTGTGATTTGTTGTGCCTAAATTTTCAATTTTTGCCATTTTATGGAATAGTAACCTTGTAATAATTTCTAAGTTGCCTGTTAATGACCAATTTTTATATAGGATGGTAGACAGCCCTACAACCTTGATGATTGTTGTTCCCTTACCTTCCTAATTAGGACACCCTAGATTGTTTGTGTGTTGATACCATAGTACTGTTTTGACCTAGAATGACCAAGTGCACCTAAGTGAGACTTCCAACTGCTACGGTATGCCCTGACCTTGTATACTATTCCTTCAAATTGCATGATTTAGATAAATTTTCTTAAGACCTTGATTGTTGGAAAAGAGGGACGTCACCCCATTAGTATATGTTGTAGATATATATAGGTTAGTCCTTGATGTGGGGATGTGTGTCTATAAACATGTAGCTTATGAGATTTATGAGAGATTATAGTATCAGCCTTGATAGGATGTACTAGTCTTTTGGTGAGTATAAATGTGTTATGAGAGATAGGGGCCTATATGTCTTAGTAATACATCGTTCCTATGGTAATAGAATGTATTAATAGATGGTTAATAGGAAGATAATAGTTTGAGCATACCTATAGCCTATGATCAGTTCCTTTTCATCCTTAGTTAAGACCACTTTAAAATAGGTCCAGTCCCTTGGATATAGGTTCCAGTCCATATTTTATTGAAGTTCCATTACCGCCGTACAGCAGAGCAGTATTGGAGGTATTCCTAGATTGACACTTTTTAGATGTCCGTTTATTATTCCAGTGTTAGGAAGTGTTACCTTAGATATTGGGTAGGTTAGAGGCTCTAGAAGGAGTACTATCGATCTTAAATTTCGAGGACGAAATTTTTCTAAGGTGGGTAGTGTTGTAGCACCCAGTTTTCCAAATGAGGGTAATTTTGAAATTTTGTGTTTATAATTATTTTAATAATGATATTTAATTTATGATATGATTTTTGGTGATTTTAAATCATTTTAAAATTATTTAAATCAATGACTTGTGGTTTTGACGTTTTGCTAGTGAAATCCTAGAGACTGTTTGACCTAGAGCCTAACCATGTGATTATGATATCTTAATGTCATTTTTGGCCTAAGAATATTTTTGCATTTGACCTCTTTGAATTATTTTGATATTATTTTATTATTTATGATATTGTTTTGGGGTTATTTGAGTCGCGTTCGAATTTCAACTCAATCCGACTTGAAACGGGGACCCGGGGGTAGTTTGACTCTAGTGGGAGCCACACACTAGTTAGGCATGGCCCACATGATATTAATTTTAGTCCACATGATAGAAATATTTTAGTTAGAGGTTAGACTAATTATTATGGATAAGGTTAGTGTGATTAGAGACTTTAGAATGACTAATTTAGCCCCAACCAATTAGCCCTTTCCTAATACTCATAGAATAGGTTAGTGGGGGCATTTTGGACCTTACCATAATAGGACAAATAGCCCCATATGGCCAGCCACTTTGGGAGAGGATAGGCTCAAGTTCATTTCATTATTCTCATCCACACTCTCTCTCTTGTTCTTCCCCAAATTCCTAGAGAGCAATCCCTAGCAATTTTTCCACCAAATCCTTCCATTTCGCCACCAAATCTTCTTCTTTCCTTCTCCATTCTAGCCAAGGAGGAAGCTACCCAAGTTTGGGAGGATTTGGAGCTTGTTCGTGTCCTTTTGGAATCTCTACGTGTCAGTGTCGCTCCGGGAAGGCTTTTCTTCGATTCGATCTATCGGGAGGTATAAATCCCTTATTCTTTTCATTTTCTCATGCATATAGGTCTATTTTGAACCCATAGGAATGACCCCCATGGTTGTATCTCCATTTGTGTCCATTTCGTGTCCATTTGGAGGTCATAGGAGTGTCCTTTGTGTTGTGGTTGTGTCCATATGGGAAAATCCTAAATTTGGACACACTATGTGTTGTTGTTATGTATGAATGAATTATTACATGTTTAATCTCATATTTTTGTATTGGAGATGTGTTCTATAGTGTCTCATATATATATATTAGTGTAGAGAGTGAGTTCTTGATATATTATGTTATATACTTGTGTTCTTTTGTCTCAAACTACCCAAATCCGTCATGATTTTTATCCACGTTTTTAATTTCAGCCCTAACTTAGAAATTTCATAACTTCTAGCTCAAAGCTCGGTTTAATCTTCCATTTTTTTTAAAGAAGCGTATTGAAGTTAGCTTTCCAAAAACATGTATTAGTAGACCTAATTCTTTCTGTAACTTTCTGAAGAATAATTTGAGTGTCAGCTGTACGAAAGACAAACGCGTTCTCAGTGTTTTCGCGATTCCGGGAGTTTCCGAAAACGAAAACGCGATCCGTTTGAAGTTTTGGAAAGCTAACACATAGATCTATAACATACTTTAATCGTAGATTTTAATTCATGCTGATATGGTATAGTATTGATTATTAGTAGGAGTTACTATTCAGCATATGTATTTTGTGCACCCTTGTGTGTAATATAATATTCTATTTGATTTTAACCCATGTTAATGTATATACGTTATGTAATTAAATAGAGAATGCAAGCATGAGTAAATGTTTAAAAAAATTATGTATGAGGTATAAGTATCCTATCTAATGTAAGCATGTATAAGTATGGCTTGTAATGAATATGTAGGTTCCATAGTATGTAATATATGGTGCATATAGTGGTGCAAAAGAATAAATGAATGATGAATGAATGCAAGCATGAATGTAATGTAATAATAGATGTAATGTATGCAATATACAAGTTAATGAGATATAATATTCTATGTTAACACAAATCCTATATTACCTCATGTACCCCCTTACACTATGTTGACACTATCACACTTGACACATTGTTCACTCACACTTTGACACTCTTTGATATGTATACACTATGTATGCCCATTTAACCCTCACTTGCCCCTTTGCCATGTTCACGTACACACACATAGCCTCTTAAATAAGTATTTATAAATAAAGTGAACTTAGCTATGTATGTATATTATATATATGTTAGCATATTGTGTTGTAATATATAAGTTTATATAACCATTTGAAATGCCATGATTATAGACCTAATGTTGAATACCAATATATGCATGTGTATATATGTGTAGACATATATAGCTTAAGTAATAGATTACCTAGTCTATATCCAATGTGAATTCTTGCCTATTTGAGTATTGAATAATTGCATGCTATATAGAGTTGGGTGTATGTTGGCTTGTATAGCCTTGTATTGATGTGTGCTTGCTAGGATAGTCTTGGTTAGGCCTAGTAAGACTTGCTGGGTTAGGATATGACCTAGTTTGACTAGTGCAGTTGACCAGAGTTGACCAATAGTGGACTTTGGCCTAGTTTGACCTAGATTCATGTAGAATGCATTGTAGTGCTTTATATTACCCTTCTGGATATGTTGTGACTTATGTTGTTCTAATTAGGAGCCAGACACCTCTCCTCGGACAGTATCTTTACCTTGGACATTCAGATATCAGGCGAGTACATTCTCTGATCTTTTTATACCTGTCTGGATTATATTATTGCTCTAGGTTACTCTACTTGATGCTGACACGTATCTTCACGAATTAGTACTATATAGATCCTTTCCTGAGATGTTATCCCTCTACGGGTGTATCGGATATTTCATGTTCATGTACTTTATCATGTGCATCAGTTACTCCTTGTACTCGTACTAGTTCATGTTTTTACATGTTCTCATGTGCTTCATGTGCTTTCATGTGCTTATTATGTGCCTTATGTACTACTCATTACATGAGTTCACGTATCTTAGCTGTATTCATGTGCTTATGACATAACTTGAACGGATCCTTGTGTATTGATTGGGTCGGGGTGAGTAGAATTGGTTATGTGATCACTATCCCAGTAGCTGTATTCATGTGCCTCCTTATTTGTATTCATGTGCCCCCAAGCCGTTTACATAACCATTGTGCTCTAAATCACGTAGCCACTTACAGTCTCTACTATCATGTATTTACTTTCAGTTATAAAATATCTCCTGTTTACTCGTACTACCTATTCAGCACTTCCTGTATTTTACTCTATTGCATGATTTATACTCCTAACCTGCTATGAACTGTTTTAGAGATATGTGCTCGTTTCCG
The DNA here is from genome assembly GCA_029216955.1 of Iris pallida. Lineage (NCBI taxonomy): Eukaryota > Viridiplantae > Streptophyta > Magnoliopsida > Asparagales > Iridaceae > Iris > Iris pallida. Next base: position 1,181,696 of record JANAVB010021792.1, read on the forward strand.
TCCTGACTGGACCTGTTGATAAATTTTACAGATAGCTTGGAGATTGCCTTCTAGCCTAGAGGAGACACATTAGAGGTTGTTTAGTTAGCTATTTTCAATTGTCTGGAGTTGTATTTACTTTATGGATTACTGTATCTGAGTTTGGAGATTTGAGATGTATTTTTGGATTTGTGTATCTTAGACACTTAGATTTCTCTCTGTTGTACCTCTTTTGGATTTCATGTTTTATCTATCTTCCTTTATGCTCTACCTTAGATGTGATTGAGTTTACATTCTGCTATGTCACCCCCATTCGGGGAGTATAAACTGTTTAGTCTTATACTGTTAGATGCATTGAGACCTAGGACAGCGTTCTACCGCCGACACTGCGGCGTAGGCTGGGCGTTGTTACATTCTCGTGCCCTAACTCTAGGGTACGGGTCGTGACACACCCTGTTTGTAACAGGGCCGATGGAGAGGTCGGGCTTGGGTTATTGGGAATGGTCGGGGTAGGCTCGGAAAGAGTCTTGTGAGGGTGCCTGGGCTCTGCTAAGGGCATGGCTGGGATTGAGTTGAGGTTAGGGCTGTGGGCTCGCTAGGATTTTTGTTTTATTCATTATTAGCAATTATATATATATATATATATATATATATATATATATATATATATATATATATATATATATATATATATATATATATATATATATACATATATTATTGTATATATATATATATATATATATATGTATGTGTATATATATAAACGTATGTGTATATATATAAAAAAAAAAAAGAAATAAAAAAATATGTGTATGTGTATATATATAACGTATATATGTATGTATACAAATATGTGTGTATATATATATATATAAATATATATATATATATATATATATATATATATATATATATATATATATATATATATATATATATATATGTACAAATATTTATATACGTACATATATACGTTTATATTTATACACATACACACATTTATATATATATATATATATATATATATATATATATATATACACGTATACACCTATATATACATATTTATATATACATACACATATATGATGATATATGCGTATAAATCACAATATAGAAATTTAAATATTACAACTATAATCTTTAATTTATATACTAGGCTATATATAATATGAAATTATATTATTATACGTATATTTATTTATATAAAGCCTAAATTTTATATCAGGAATATGCTCATATATATGCACATGCTCATACCTATATAGCCTACATAAATCACAAAATACCAAATACGCGTTTAAGGAGATATTCACTATAATTATCAAATAAAACATTATTGATATTCTATATGACAATTAATATATAAAAAAATATATATATATATATATACATATATATATATATATATTTAATATATATATATATATATAAATATACTAGACTACTACATAAATTATGAAGTACGCACATGCATACAACACATCTATGGTCGTGAACGTCTTTGGTCGCTCTACAACATTACCTGGGCCCGGGTTTGGTTCGGGTCAAATCTGGACTAGTTTGGTAAAACCGGGTCACTTAAACGTCAATAATAATAATAAATAATTAAACTATTTATAATGGTCATGTCACAACTTGGCTTGATTTTCCTAGTTAGGACATCACTATGGCTCGGTCTTCCCTACCAGGACTAATGCACTAGTCAAAGCACGCCACTGCACTATCCGTGCCATGATTTCTAGTCACCTTCTACTCCAATTCATATCTATGGCTAAAATCATTTACCGTAACAGTTAACTAAATAATTATTTATAAAAATTCTAAAAATTATATTTAAATCAAATAAATAATATTAAAAATATTTCAAAAATTCCGGGAAGGGGAGCTACAAATATCCATGGAGAAGAAATACGATTCTGAAATAAAGAAATACAGAAGTAAAATATAACGAGCCAGAACATCGGCTAACAACATAATGATGCTCATATCTCTAACTATGGCATCCTCCAAACTCAGGAAAATTCCTCGGGCAAAACATCTAAGTTCTCAGCAACATAACCTGTCTCAGTCCCCGGTCCATAGACAGTGGTTTGTAAATACTCATCCGAATCTGAAAAAGAACCAGATCTCCAGAGGGACATAATAAGATACAAAAAAAATGCCAATGTAAAACCAAATAAATATATAGGAATAATCCTAAATCACAATACGGTCCAATAGTCCATCATCGAAATAGTAAACCACACCTACAACAAGACAAGGACAAGGGTGACTTACTATTCTGTGACAAGACAATATCGCATGGCTATGTAAATACATTTTGAAGATGAATTTGGACGTATGGTGTGTATAAGGATATACCACAGAATCACAGGCCGACGTTAGAGCATGAGCCGATATCTATGAATTATGAACCACATGGGTTAGTATGAACCTATCTATGAGGCTATTGACTCCGCAATCTGCTTCGAATATTACCGAATCTAATATGGTAATCCCATACGTCTTTTGGTAGTCTTCCCCGCCCATGGACTTGCACAAGTCATATCCATAACTCGAACAACCCATACCTCAATGTAAGTCATGCTACCTAGACAAATCTATTTATCCAATGAGTCAACGCACCAAAATGGCCAGTCGATGTGCAAACTCGTTCATATGAAACCTCACTTATGGTGTTGTAAATACCTAATTCTGGGAGAGGGGTATTTTTGTAATTTTACTAATTGTTTGATAATTGTATTAGTGATGATAATATTTATTATATATGTATTGGTTGTATGCTAGCTAATTAGAATAGGTCATGTGATTAGTTGGTTAGTGGATTAGCCTATTTATTAGACTTAATATTAATGGACCCAATTAGACTTGACATGACACTAGAGCCTAACAATTAGATTGATATAACCCATGGACCAACACTTTAGACTAGGCTAATTAGACCCAGTTAGTCATCTATTTAATGAATATAGATTAGTTTAATTACCAAATTAGGACAAGAAGTTTCCATCCATTGATTAGCCTTTATGACAAGATGGAAGGGACAAATAGGATAATTTCTATTACATGGAATATGGAGCACTTGGTCGGCCCTTATAGAGAGGCAGCACACTCTCTCTTCATTTTATTTTATGCCAATTATTCTCCATTTGGTTTTCTTCCCTTAATTGATCAATCCCTCCACCAATTACTCTCAATTTAACTCCATTTCCCTTCATTCTCATCACTTGGAAGAACCTAGGAGCTTCGTGTCTAGGAGCACTAGAAGAGGAAGTTAATTGCTAGGAGTTCGTGTCTAGATCAAGTCCTTTGGACTTTGCAATGGGAATCCATCTCCCAATAGATATACATCTCATTTTCTCCTCTATTTAGAATCTAATTGTTCAAGTTTACCATTACTAATCTACCCATGGACTACGACTACCTATAGGAGGAAGAATTAGGCTATGATGACCCTTTATGTGAAAGTTATGTTAAGATTTGTGCCCAATTTGAGAGAATACCGAGATTGATGTACCAAGTGTTGTCATATGGTAATCTAGATCTATGTGGACTTATTTTAATTGCGTGTGTCTAGATCCATGTCCACAATTGGATACAAGTAGGCCGTATCATGATACGGTAGGACACAAAGTCATTTTGGGGTTTTTTTTTCCTCTGACACTTGTGACACATATCAAATTCTCCATGACACATTGCACTAGCTATATATTGTTCTAATTAGGCTCTAATTTATGTTATTGATTTGGTGATTGGAATAGATTCATACAAGGTTTGATATAGGTATCTTGGACGTATCACAAGGGTATTGTAGATTGGTGTGATACTAGGGTGATGCACACCAAGTATTTTGTATTATGCATTTATTTGAGTGTCATGTGTATCAATATGTCCTATGTGTATATATATGTATAGGAATGTATTGTGTAGTTGTATGTATTAGTGGTTGGCATTGGTACACATGTGTGGTACCACATGGAGACGTGTTTGTCTTATGATACAAACATGCAGATGTGTGTGTACCAATATGCGTACCTATGAGTATATGTGTGTTTGTGCTTCATATAGTCATATATGTGTGGATATTCTTAGATGAGCTTGTGTGTCATAATTATATGGGTTTGTGAGTGTCGAACATATGAGTGTGTGTGTCCCTGTGTGTGCACATACACGTATCTATAGATTTGTGTGTATCTGTATCTCTTACATTTGTGTGTATTTGGATATAGATAGGTGTGTGTACCTGTCTATGTGTACATGTGTATATATGTATATGCCTAGGGGAAATGGTTGTTAGAGTGGGTTGGTGACTAATGCAGTGTGTTATAATTGGTGCATGAAAGAAATCAATTGACAGTAGGAAGAAGGCTGTAGCAACATTTGCTAGTTGCAGTCCTGCAGTTGGAAGGAGGGTAGGTTAGAGAAGTATGCAGCAGTAGCAAATGGCAGTGAATTAGAAATAATGATTAGAGTAGTGTACAGCAGCTAGGAAGGAAAGAGAAGAGCCACAGTAAAAATACATAACGTTAACTGCAACATTGTAGGCAGTGAATTAATAGCTTCTCTTTCGGTAGCATATAAGCTAGGCAACAACAACATGTGAGAAGCAGTGAGCAGTAGAGTAGAGGGGTTAGCACTAGCAGCAGTTTGTAGACTGCACAAGGCAATAATAGTGGTTGATCTGTACTGCATAGCAATAACTAATTTAAACAACAATAACAGTGAGCCTAGGCAGCAGGGAGAGGCCTATTGGCCAGTGTGCAATAATGAGGGATTTGGTTAACCAGGGTATAGAGGGTTATGCAGTAGACAGTCCCACTTGTATGTGTGTATGTTAGGTGAGTGAGAGTTCATTCGAAAGATATCCTATAAATAAGGTAATGGTAGGTAAAATGGATAATAGGATATGGTTAAAGTAATTTGATGAGTATATATCTATAGGTTAGTATTAGGGATATTCATCTAAAAATTGTGTAAGAATAGGGTGATATTATAGGTTTTGGGCGTTAGGTAATGAATATGTAAGGAGTTAGGAATATAGGTATTGTTATAGGGTAAGGTAATGAGTATTACCTATGTGAGATATGTTAAGGTAATATGACATGTGGTATGGGTATGGCAAGGAATAGGGATAGATATGTCCATAGACATATATTATAGGGCAAATGCATAGGGTATGAGCTAGTATTAGCTAGAATACCTTGGTATGGCAAGGTATGGACTTTGAAACCTACGTATGACTAGTTTGACCTAGTTTAGCAAATTCTGACCTACTTTGACTTCTACAACCTAGAATTTATGTAAAAATCACATTTCAAAATAGATATAAATGATTATTAGTCCAAAACACTAATTGATATTGATATTTCATATTTAGGTCTTCAAGGTACTGTTATGGATACAGTTTGATACTTTACCTCCGAATTTCAGGCGAGTATATTCTCTAATAATTTCTATTTATAATATCTTCTATGTTTCTTGTATCTAGTGTAGATATCTTTGATTTCTTGACACATGGTTACACAGATTGGTATTTTTTTGATCTCGTCATAAGATGTTATTCCTTATATATCTTTGTGTATTTTATGTAAGCTTTGTTGTTCTTGTTCTTGTTCTTGTATCGACACTGATTCTTGAGAGGATTAGCGACCTTCTAATAGAATCCTGTGTCGTAATGTACCATGGTTACATCCATTATACCAGTCGGGAGCAGAGAGTATTAGCGTAGATATGTGATCATACCCTTCTTGTATAAAGCCTTATTCCTTGAATAGTGTTAATCATATACCGCACGTATGATTAACCAGGCCATTATCTTTGTATCAAGTTCCCAAGCCGATCATATGTTGAAACTAGTGCTCACACACTTAGATAGTTATTTTCTGATTCTTGTACAAGATATTTTCTGCTCTTGTGTTTACTTAAAATATTATTATATATTGTTATATTCATGTACCTATTATATTATCTTATATATTCTCTTTATTTACTGTTACATAGTCTTTATCATTTACTTGAACTGTTATTAGAGGTGTACTTCGCTCCAATCCTAACTGGATATATTTTTTTAGATGATTTAAAGGGGTGGTGCCTTACCCACTACAGACCACAAGATGTAATGGGAGTAGACTTGGAGATTTTGACTCAGGAGAGACTAGTTCCAGCAGAGGAGATACTAGTGGCGACTAAGTTAGATTAGTTATTAGTATTGGATTTGTCTCCAGCTTATGACACATTGAGATGTTATTATTTCTGAGTCTTATATTATGTTGAGATAGTTAGACTCATAGACTCTGGTTATGGATTTAGTTATGTTTACCCTTATAGACATATTTTGGATTATCGTATCATATCTTTTACGTCATTATCGTGCCATTTATTTTCCTTATAGTTATTGTGATTGAGTACGAGTATTATCATCTTGTCCTCCGCATAGAGTTGAGATATCACTGACAGATTTCATATACTTTATGAGAGATGATATGATATCATAGTACAACTAGACATCGTTCTACCGTTGATGCTGTGGCGTAGGCTGGATGTACCCACATACTCGTACCCTTACATCGGGCGCGGCGTGACAGGTGTCGTGTAGTAAAGTGCTAAGGTCATATAAGTTATATCAATAACTTCTCAAATAAGATACTTCAACTAACTCTAAGTCAACACACGCACAAATACACAATGGAAACAAAAAATATAATTTATATAGTAAATCAAAGGCAAGGTATCTTGCCTAGAATATAGGAAATAGAGTAACTCAACAGTCCAGCTCCAAATGGAGTCGATCAATCATGAACCATAAATATAAATAACTAAAATCAATTAAAATTCTAAGACAACATATGTACCATAAATATACATAGTATTTATAGACTATTACATACACTAACTAAGTAGTTTACAACTGCATATAACATACCCTCTACACATGTACTATCAAAACAACATAAAAATAATATTTTATAATACAAAAATAATAACCTTAAATTCTAAAATAAATAAGATTATATTTCTGGAAATTACACATACACACACACATTATATATATATATATATATATATATATATTTTATAAATATATATATATATATAATGTGTGTGTGTGTATGTGTAATTTCCAGAAATATAATCTTATTTATATATATATATATATATATATATATATATATATATATAATATATATATATATATATATATATATATATATATATATAAAAGTAAATAAAAAATATATATATTTTTATATATATAAATATATATATAAATATATATATTTATATATATTTATAAAATATATATATTTATAAAAAAAAAATATATATATATTTATATATATATATATAAATAATATATATAAATATATATATTTATAAAAAAAAAATATATAAATATAATATATATATATATATATATATATATATATATATATATATATATATATATATATATATATATATATATATGTTGTAAATATGTTGTAAAATAAATAAGAAATAAAAAAAATGTTGTAAATATGGATAATTCACCATAATTATTTGGCCTATATAACCTATGTCTTTTGTTTATGCATAATCTACGACATTTGGTTATCCATAACCTATGTCTTTTGGCATTTCTCATTTAATTGTCATGATAATGCAAAAACTTCATTGTAAGCCTATATACACGGCTCTTATCAAGTTGATTATGATATAAGTGAATGAAGAAACAATCTCCTCCATTTTTCAATCTCTATATCTCCTCCATTTTTCTATCTCCATATATTTACTTTATAATACGTTATCAGCACCATTGCTCTAGGAAATAGAAGAAGGGAGAAATATTTTACATAAGAGATAAAGAGTTCTCTTAAAAAAAGAAAGGTATTGAAGAGGTAAGTCTAATATTATATGCTTAGATATATGCATGTTTTAGTAAAATTAAATATATGTTTGATTTATGTGTTTATACATCGATTAGAACATATGTTTTCTAGATCTACTTTCTCTTCTAGTTTTAAATCAAAATTTACATTTAAGACGTTCGCAATTTCATTCAAAATAGAAAATTTATGATAATCTATTTAAGATTATGTGTAAATCTCATTTCTATATATTTTTTCCTTACGAACTTTACCCAAGTATGAAATTAAGCTAGAATATCTTGAATTTTCTAGAATATCAAGAATTTTCTTTACTTATTTGGAATTAGTTAATTTCATTAAATTAGTTTATGTGAAATTATTATTTTCATTATTTTATTTATTTGAATTCTACAAGGTACTACTTCCCATTGTTGCATATGTGAATCGAACTATAAAAAAAGGTACCCAAAATATATTATTGTATAATGATCACATTGTTGTATATATGATACACATAAGACATAATATTATTTCATAGAGTTTAACTACATTGTTGTATATGTGAAACACATGAGACATAATATTCTTTTATAGTATTTTGTCACATTGTTGTATATGTGATACACATGAGATATAATATTCTTTGATAGTGTTTCATCACAATGTAGCTTATTTGAAGTTTTATAATCTTGAAAGCACTTATCAATTTTATTATTTAAATTAATTTACATCTAATATAATTATTTTATGTCATATAGATGTGAATAGAGACAATTAATTTACATCTAATATAATATTCTTTGATAGCGTTTCATCACATTTTTGCTTATTTGAAGTTTTATAATCTTGAAAGTGCTTATCAATTTTATTATTTAAATTAATTTACATCTAATATAATTATTTTATGTCATATAGATGTGAACAGAGACAATTATTTATCATGGCAATTGGATGCAAAGTTGTAATTGCAGTCCAACATGCTTGATGGTACTATTAAGAAGGAAAATAAAAAAATTTTGAAGCCAAGACCAGGGCTTTGATTTTTCTACGACATCATATCCATGACGATCTAAAGACATAATATCTATGTAAGGATGATCCATTGAATTTGTGGACATCTCTAATGGATAAAATTGACTACCAAAGGATGGTAATCCTTCTGACTGCTCAAAGTGAATGGGTGAATCTAAGATACCATGACTATAAAAATGTTAAAGAATATAACTATGCTATGTTTAATATTGTTTCTCGCCTTAGATTATGCGGAGAAAAGTAACAGGGACTCAAATGATTGAGAAAATCCTCTCCATTTTTATGCAAGTAATATGCTTTTACATCAACAATATCGTAAAAGAATTTTCACAAAATGCTCTGAACTTGTCACATTGTATCATAGGCAAATAGAAACGTTGTCATGAAAAACCACAACTCCTAGACCAGCTGGGTCTATGGCAATTTCTAAGACAAAAGCCAGTTTTGGACTTAACAGAGGTTGTAGTAGAGGACTTGGAGAAGACATGAAAAAAAATTATGGAAGATATGTTCATGGTTAACAACCTTACAAAGGTAGAAGTAGTGTTTCATAAAATAATAAATGGAACAAGTGGACAACGCACTCTAAAGGGAATTCAAATCATCAAAATAGACCAAATAAAAATTATTTCGGTCCGACTTTTTGAGGATCAAAATGGAAATCAAGTTACAAATGAACAGTTTGATCGGAGATGCTTGAAAATCCACCTTCCATTGAATGAGCACTCGGTCAATTTATGTTTTATTTTAAGTACTTACAAATTATTTACATTTGAAGTTTTTATTTTTCGTTTCCATCATGGAATGTCTAGACCATGAGAGTTTGTGTTATTCAAAATCTTTATTATAAATTTGGACTCACATTTCTATAATATGTTATTATCATTTGAAATGCTTAATTATACTTATGCTAGCTAGAATATATGTTCATTAAAAAATTATTTTCACTTCATATAAACCAAATAAGAGTAGTAATTCTGTCATAAATATTACAAAGATGGACATTGGTTTAAGCAATGTCGAGCTACTCAACAAAATGTGGACATATTCAAAGAATCCAAAAAAATAACATGGATATGTGTTTCGTAGATGGGCTGCAACATATATGATTTAAGAAAAATCAAAAGTTTTTTCCAAAGTTAGTATTTGACATTCGTAAAGTGTCAACAATAGCTGGACCAGCCCATATAATTGAGGGCTTTGGAAGAGCACACATCATGTTATCTAATGGTACTCAAACCTATTTGCAAAATGGGTTATATTCAAGCGGTTCCAAAAAGGAATTTGTTATGTGTCAAGAATATACGCAAAATGAGTACCATATTGAAACTCGAAATGATAACAACAAAGAGATATTATGTATCACATCTAATGTTGGGAGCAAAAGAGCTCACATTAGAATAATTCTCTTCTTTTTCAATGGGTTTCTATTACACCACCATTGGTATAATTTAATCTAGTATGAATGTGGCAAAATATAAAGCCAATGATCATGTCTTATATAGCATTTGGCATGACCCTTTGGGTCATCCGGGATAAACTATGTTCAATCTGATCATTAATAATTCTTGTGAACATTTATTGGAAAATCACGATATTGGCTTATCGAAGAATCAACTATGTGTTTCTTGTTTACAAGGGAAGTTTATAACCAGACTATCTTTCTAAAAGTTAAGAACGAGTCTCATCCTTTCTTGTAAAGAATATAATGAGACATTTGTGGTCATATTCATCTCATAGTGGTCATTTTAGATATTTCATGGTACTCATAGATGCATCTACTAGGTGGTCACAAATTTGTGTATTGTCTACTAGAAATCTTGTATTTTCTCGTCTTTTGGCCTAAATTATTAAAATTAGATCTCAGTTTCTTGATACACGATTAAATAAATTTGTCTTGATAATGCCACCGAATTTATCTTACAAGTTTTTGATGATTATTTTATATCATTAGTGATCAAGATAGAGCATCATGTTCCCTATGAGCACACACAAAATGGGTTACCTGAGTCATTTATTAAACATCTTCAACTTATAGCTAGACATCTACTAGTGCAATCTAGTTTGAAAATTGAGACTTGGGACATGATATTTTATATGTTGTATTTGTAGTTGAATTTAGACCCATTGTCTACCATATTTTTGTTTACATATACAACTTGTTAGTGGTAAGCAATCAAACATTTTATATTTGAAAAAGTTTGGATGTACAATATATGTCCCAATTCCATCTCTTAAAAGAACTAAGATGGGTCCCCAATAATTTTTGGGAATATACATTAATTTTGAGTCTTCTTCCATAATAAGGTTTTTAAAACCAATGACTAGTGATGTCTTTACTACAAGATTTGATGATTGCCAATTTGATGAGAGAGTCTTCCCACTGTTAAGTGGAGGTACGCAAAAAATTGTTCACATAGAACAAACCATTGTCAATGAATGGTGTGAATTGATATGGCATAATATGTTTACTCAATCTCATCAAGATCCAAGAACTCCATAATGTGATTATGGGACAAGGAGAATGATACATTTGCAAAAAATTGTAAAATAATTACCTGATGCATATAAATGCCGCAAAGGTAACTAGATCACATGTGCCAGCTATGAATGTGCCTGCAAGAATAATTGTTCCAGTTGGACAAAATCCAAATGAGGCGGCAAATGAATCTACTACTACATATCAAAATCATGGTAGGCCTATAGGTTCCAAGGATAGTGCTCCTAGAAAGAGAAGAGCTAACGAAAGATCTTGTCCTGATAAAAGCCTAATAGTGGCCGGAGCTTCGAAAACAATAATGAAGATGTACATGTTTCCAAATTCACTAAAATGTCTATGAATTCCTCTGGAGAGGCACATGTACCTAAAAATAAAGCGATCTCGATATTCCAGGCATGGTCAGATGAATTGTGGAATAGAAAAGCACAAATCATCGATGACATATTTAGATATGTAGTAGCTACTGAAATATCAAAGGACAATGATAATTGTGAAAATGAACCACGTAGTATAAATGAATGTCGACAAAGAAAATATTTGCTAATCTAGAAAGATACTATTCAAGTAGAATTAAAATCTTTAGAAAAACGTGGTGTGTTTGGACCTATAGTGGAAACACCAAAGGGCATAAGCCATGTTGCTTTTAAATGGGTGTTTCGTGAGAAAACAAAATAAAAGAAACGAAGTTGAAAGATGGAAAGCCCGACTTGTAGTACAATATTTCTCTCAAAGACCTGGAATTGACTACGTTGAGACATGCTCTCCAGTTACGAATGTCATTTTAGATATCTAATTAGTCTCGCAGTTTCTAAAATCTTGATATAAGATTTATGGATATTGTAACTGCATATTTGTACGAAGACTTAGATACTAACATCTATATAAAAATTCCAGAGGGATTTACAATGCCAAAGACTAAGTCTAAGGGCATGTGTTCAATTTAGACGAGCATTATACGGATTAAAATAATCCAGAAGAATGTGGTATAATCGTCTTATTATATATTTGACTGAAGAATGATATAAAAACAGTCAAATTTACCCATGTGTCTTCATTAAGAAATTCGAAAATGGATTCTCGATAGTAGTAGTATATATGAATGATATAAAACATGATCAGGTCTCCTATAGAATTGGAGAAAACTACAAACTATATGAAGAATAAATTTGAAATGAAAGACTTGGGAAAGGCAAATATTAGTCTCGATTTGTATACGCCTATGGTTTTACGTAGTTTGGATTTGGATAGAGATCCATTCCGACCAAAGGGAGAAGATAAAAAAAAGTTATTGGTCCTTAAATACCGTATTAAGTGCTATTGGAGCAATACTATATCTAGCCAATACACAAGACCAGGTATTGCATTTTTTGTTAATTTATTATCTAGATATAGTTTTGCACCTACTCTTAGACATTGAAATAGAGTTAAACAAGTATTGAGATATCTCGTGGAACAACTACATGGTATTATTTTACTCATGTTATTCGACCAACAATTCTTGCCTAGTTGGTTGTACAAACTCAAATATTTTTTGACCCTCATAAGGGTTGCTGCCAAACAGGTTACGTGTTTATTAATAACCATGAAGCAATATCTTGGCGACAAACAAAGCAAGGTTCAGTAGCAACTCCCTCTAACCATGCAGAATTAATTGCATTACAAGAAGCAACAAGAGAAAGTATGCGGTTGCGATCGATCATTTATCATATACATATAAATTGTCAACTACCTATAGTTACCAATGAGCCTACAATAATATTCAAAGACAATACGGCTTGCATTACCAAAGTCCGGGAGGGATTCATCAAAGGAGATCGAATAAACACCTTCCACCAAAATTATTTTATGCAAATGAGCTCCAAATGACGAAAGTGATCGAAGTCAAGAAAATCTATTATATCGAGGGGGAGTATGACTCATGAACAATATTTTTGAGTTTTGTGCGTCGTGCTATTTTTTCTTGACTAAGATTTTTTCCTACTGGGTTTTTTCTTAGTAAGGTTTAACGATGCAACAAATGCGCATACACCACCAAATAATTAATGGTGAATATCCAAGGGGGAGTGTTGTAAATATGGATAATTCACTATAATTATTTTGCCTGTATAACCTATGACATTTGGTTATCCATAACCTATTTCTTTTGGCATTTCTCCTTTAGTTGTCATGATGATGTTAAACCTTCAATATAAGCCTATATAAGGGGCTCTTCTCAAGTTGATTGTGATATAAGTGAATGAAGAAACAATCTGCTACATTTTTCTATCTCCATATCTTTACTTTATAATATATATATATATATATATATATATATATATATATATATTTATATATATATAACAAAAATAAAAATAATATTCATATATATATATATATAATGAAAAAATATATATATATATATATATATATATATATATATATATAATGAAAACAAGGTATCGAAACAAACATGTTAAACTAGCAACACAATATGCTAACATGTCAAATAGTTTTGGAATCAAATAACAATAGAAAATAAGAGTTTTAAATTCTAAAATAATTTAGAATAATATGAAAAATTATATTATTTAAAAATAATAATTATATATTATTTCTACAAAGTTGAGAGATCAAAAGGGTACACTGGATCAATGAATTTCAACATTCAGAAATTTGTACGATGGAAACAATTGCACAAACGTATGAAAAACTCACTAATATCAATAAAGAGCAATATGAGATGATATAGGGGATGTTAGGTTGTTACCAAAAATTAATTTGAGGTCAAAAGGCTTTGCGAGATGCCAGAAACTCTCTTACACCAAAATGGGTTTAGTCTTGACCAACTGTCGTACAACGGACAGCATGGACAAACCGTGTGGTACCACGTGAGTTAGCAATTGGATATGGAAGAAGACACATAGGCTAAAAATTATAAATGTTTTCACGGCTAATGGATCATTAAATGTAGATGAAACCCATGTCCATAGATGACAAACCTGGGTTCATAATTTTCATTACGACTGAAAGTAACCTTCAAGTTCAACCTTCAGACGACCAAACGAGTAGATACGACTCCTCCAGGACTTGATAATGCTAGGGAAGTGTCTCTTAGGTTCATCGTGGAGGTAGTGGCACAATAAGCTGAGGTCGAAAAGGGATTCAAATAGCTGCTGGAGTGAGAGGTGGTCGTCGGCCTTGAAGGCTGAAAGGATTTCAATTTTGATTGTTTTAAGGAGAGGGACCGACCACATTTTGACATGTATATAAAAGGTTTTAGGGGATTATGACTTTGTTTTTTTAGAGGAATTGTTTTGATGAGGTTTGGTTGAGTTTTTGTAACCTAATCAAAAGATATGCAAGAATGTATCTCCAAAGCATCAATGGGTTTCCTAATATGGAAGGGTAATATTGCAAGATGCATATTATGCTTTCCATCGATGATGGATAGTATTTAATTTGTAAAAATCAATCAAATATGATCCCTTATGGTTAGGGCAACCTAGGATGAACTCTACTAGGCTAATTGGACTAGTTTTGGGTCGAAACAATTTATTGAGTCAAAGTTGAACCCAAAAGGCTATTAAATTGGTCTTGTGTGTCATTCAACAATAAATAGCACATGGAAAACTCAATTGAGTTGGACACCATTGTCAAGTAGGCTCAAAATAGGTCAAAATAACATATTAGGTCGAATAGGTTGGATTGAAGTTAAGTGCCAAAATTAAATTGGAAGATATGACAAATTTTACGGTAGATGTGAAATTGACATAAATTGATCCGAAAGTTGTGCAATAAAAATAGAGAACAAAAGAACATGTTTGAGTAAGACATGATATATCAAAATGAAGATAAACTTGTCTTAATCGAAACATATGAAGGACTTTTCTAGATATTGAAATTTCTTGTGCTCTAAAAGTCAAAACTACGAAAAAGGGTATTTAATGATAAAAAATAATAGTGTGAAAAATATCTATTAATAAATATATTAAATAAAACAAAAAAACAATCCTAAAAGTTTAAGGGGCTTATACACCGTAGTCCTAAAATGCGTAGACCAGGTTACGTAAATATGACAGCTACGTATCAAGTTGACTACAGTCCAGCTGGAGTACGTATAAGTTGTACAATAATAATCAACTATCTAAATAACTCACTTATATTTCTATATCTTAATCCATAGTAAATGGAATATAATAATGTGCAATACATATCATGGTATGCATCCATCGGTACACATGTGTGAATAGACTCAAAAGAAAAAATATGAGTTTAGAAATACTAGTTTAACAAGCAGGATGAAAGTAAATGAAAATAAATATGTAATCGCAAAATATAACTAAATCAGAATAGCAACACCATCATGTCTCGTGTAAATCCCTTTATCAAATTTTCTTAATTATTAAAAACTTGTGCCATTCATGATTTTTGATTCAATGCTTATGTTTAATTACTTAAAATATCAAGGAGAGTGAAATTGGTAAAAGTACTAAGTGGCGGGGACTAGAATGTTTAAAATTTGAGATTCAAATCTCAACTGCCATTCAAATATATACTCTCAAAGCGAGCCCTAATTTAAACTTCCAGTTTGATTGTTGTGATCACTGGAAATCAGAATTCAATTCAAATTTCCTCTATCAATCCCTCCCTTTGATTCAATCCAAACACCAGATATAAGTAGGCAACAGACGACCCCCAAAACCTAATAAACCCTAGAAAAACTACCTTCTCCCCTGTCGCAAGAAGCAACGAAAAGGAGCCCGAATCAGTTAGGTTAAAGAAGCTAACAAAGGTATTTTCGTCTGCTCTTAAACTTGCTAATTATTGCATCTATCAAGCATGAAAGGATGAGCTATAAGTTTTTGGTTTAATGTTATAGGGTTAATGGAGAAACCAAGTGTCGGGCATAGGAATACCCACGATACCACTTCGAGTATCAGAGGGGAATGTTAATAATGAAATCAAACACTAGAGGCTTGTAGTCCTAACACAAACCTATGATTCGTATGTACCTAGCAATGGAGGGATTATGCAATCGAATAATAGGAGTCTCCCCTGTATACGTTGAGTACTAGGCCAAAGCAAACTTGTGTACACTTGTGTACACTTGTGTGAGTAGGGCACACCCAGAGGCAGACCCTACTGATAAGGGGAGAATCGTATAAGATATAGAAGTCTTAGGGGTACAACCATTACCAGTGCACTTGCATTAATGCTACACTTTTAGGTATTGGTGCCTTGCATTAGGTTGTTTTGGGTGTCATGGTTGCTGAAATAATAGAGCCCATGCTCTGAACCTATAGAGTATCAGAATTTTAGAGAAGTTAATACTAGTATAGCAAGTCATCTTGGCTCTGACCCTATATGGTATCAGAGTGATACCTTATCATATCAATGCCACAAAGGTATTAATTAGGGGTACTGGAGTAGTAGGCACATCCATAGGACCCATGGAAGCAAGGATATGTCATGTCCTCACCTCTGATGGACCTTTTCCTTTGTTATCCGTTAGATATTGATACATGAACTTTCTTTGTAACCCATTAGATACTGACATGATGCTACCATATGAACCTTCTTGTATCTATTAATACTGCTATATGAGATTTCTTTGTATCCATTAGATATTGACATGTGAGTTTTCCTTTATATACCTAATTCTTACTGACATTAGAATTTCTTCTTGGAACCAAATTAAAACTACTACCAATAGGCCAACTTACTAATATCTGGCACCTGAGACCCACTCGACAATGGTGTTGTTATGACTACTGCTGATGTTCCTTATTCTCCATCTTTTTTCCTTTAAGGACATGAAGATAGAAAACTGGTGGTGACCCTACTAAGTGTAATATTTATTACTTTACTGAAAACTCAATATGGGAAATATGGTGGAAAGTGTTCACTACAGAGTATAGGCCAAAGAAGAACATAACCTTAGATGTGGTCACCCTAAGGCAACTAGGATAGTAGCAGTACAACCCAGGCAAGTTAGGATATGATCAGGTGTGCCCAGATCAGAACTTTACTAAGGAAAAAACTAAGGTTAGACAGAACTTGGGATATCGATTAATGACCAGAGTATTTGTAGGAACACAAGGAAAAGGGGTTAGTATGGGGGTCCTCGAGTGAAGCCTTTCCCATATGAGTAATTAGGATCAGTTAAGGTAGATCAGGGAATGAGTTAAAATAATGTTGGGTTCAAAGCCTATGCCTATAAGTAGCTACCTTCCTAACATTGCAAGACTACTAGGTACCTGCATCATAAGTACAATACAACAACACTTTAGCCATAATGACTTCCTTGACAGCAAGTTAAGACCTAGGTAAATCTAGAGGGTCATTGGACTTGGGTCTTGAAAGTTTTATTATTTTGGAGTTACTATAAAAGTAAGGGAAGAGGGATAGAGGTAAGGATAAATGGGGAGGACAATAGGTTTTAGTACAGGTAAGCAAGAGAGAATATCTGTTCGAAAGGGGTGTACAAACATAAGATATGGCACCTGGATCTGTTCTCAAACAACACATGTAGTAGCTGCCACTATAGATTTCTGACAAAAGCAAAGGACTGGATAGTAGTTTGAACTTTACTGTCAATGCAACATATAGATTATAGTGTCAAGCCCATATCCATGAGCAGAGAGCCCAGGAGAGGATCAAGTTAGAGGGTAAATGAGAAATATGGGAAACAACAGTGGTGGTAGAGTTAAAGGTTAGTGTATAGTTGTTAGAAAGTGTAAATCAATGCACAGGTATATAGAGTATAGGTATAGGCTTGTAAAGAGAGTACACCCAGGATTCATAAGACCAACTCAAGATTGTTTCAAGGCACTAAACAAGACAATAATGATAGCTATAGGTAAATCTCACCAGTATAGAAGTCATCATGTTAGGAATCTAAGAGATATTTAGATAGGAGTGATATTGATTTATATTTTAGTATATTGACATTGTAATTCAAAAATAGGACTCGGACCTCGATTTGGACTCTAATCAGTACCAGCAGCTCAGGACACAATGCAAGTATACCTTTTCTCCCTCTATAGTTTATTTACATGCTTATAGTCTTTTGTTTTATATGTCATCATTTAGTTCTCTAGTTGATTTATGTCTATATGTTTTCTCCATACCATGTTTATCATCTTAATTAGACTTGCTTGTATAGCACCATCTTTTCGTGACTTGATAGTGTAGCTATACCGGGCATGATCTCATTATAGTTCATACTAGGGTCGTCCTTACTTGTGTTACGACTGAGTTGTACCGTGTCGTCACCTGTATCTTGACTGAGTCGTATCTACAAGTATGTGTAATTGAACTGCTATTCCTGTATCGTTTCTTCAACCTGCGAGTCCACAATCGGGATAAGGGTTGACCGTTTGTACCTGCGAGTCTACACTCGGGGCGAGAGTGTTTGCCTTGATCTGTTTACACCTGCGAGTCCACACTCGGGGCGAGGGTATTGTCGTGAACTAACCTGCGAGTCCACGCTCGGGACGAGGGTTAGTGATTAGTTTAAACCTGCGAGTCCACACTCGGGGTGAAGGTTTGCTATTCTATTGATCTCTTGTTTACTTGTTCTTCCTGCAGGTCATTTATACGTAGTTGTTTCCGTATCCGTGTTCATAGTCACCTGCAAGTAGCCACCTGTCAGTTTCTGTCTCGCTTCCTATTTATAGCATGTTTATATCCTTATGCGTGATAAAACTATTTGATAGGCATGTTTTTATGTATCTTGCTATATCCCCTGAGGACCTGATGATCTCTTCAGGTTTTAGCGATCGCATGGAGTAGTTAGCAGAGTAGGATGGTAGATGTTTGTGATATACTTGCAGGATCCAGGTGTTGATATTACTTTTAGTATCCATTCGTGCTTTCATTCCTTATCATGATATACTCTGCTTGTTAGTTTACTTTATAGACTCATGTTATTTCTTGGAGTCTAATCGAACATATATGCTAGTGGGCTGCAGACCATGAACCATAATTGTTCATTCATGTTCATATGATTCTTGTGGATTGAGATGTAGTTTAGATTAGACATGATACCCTATTCTGGACATCTTATACGTATTCGAGTCCGACGGGAGTCCGCTTGATACGTAGATGGCTTGCTCACACACTCGCATCCCAAAAAGTGGGTACGGGTCATAACATCCCGTAAACTTACACCACAAAGTTGACTACTTAGAGAGATCACTAGGTCCTCAGAGGGACGTAACAAGGTACAAACAACATGCCAATTTAACAGTAAATAAGTACAAAGTACTGATTGGTAACTACACTAGCTAACTAAGTGAAATGCATGTGAGAACACTTTCCGGATATCAGACTTCAGCCACTGAGGCTCACAAGCTCCTCAATAGGCAAGCACCCAAGGCACCGTGTCGTGGTACCTTGCGCAAACGTGTCAATAACTCCAAAACCCTGCTATAGTGACAGTAGAAAACGAGTAGGGTAACAACTGTAAGCCCTCTAAATTTTTTATGGTTTTTTTGGAATTTGATATAATATATATATTAGTAAATACTTTTCACTTTTATTTTTTAGTAATTAATACTCTTTTCCCTATATTTGATTTTAGGAGTACAAGGAATGCCAATTTCTCAAAACAATCTTAATATGATTTGATCTAGACAAGTTCATCTTCGTTTTGATATATCGTATCCTACTAAAATATGTTCCCTTGTGCTTTATTTTTATTGCACAACTATGACTCAATTAGGTAATTTTTATCATCTACCCTAATCTTGTTGTATTTTCTAATTAAAGTTTGGGACTCAATAATCTAAACTATTTGATCCAATATATTATTTTGAACTATTTTAAGCCTACTCCACACATGCCAAAGGTCTCCACTCAATCGAGTTCCCATGTGCTCTTTATTTTCAAATGGCACATACCCCCAATTAGTAGAATTTTATAGTCTATTTTGACTCAGTAAATTGCTTCGATGCAAACCTGGTGCAACTAGCTTAGTGGAATCTATCCTAGATTACCATAACCTAGTAAACGCATATTTGATTGATTTTTATTTATTAAATGGAAGCCACATGTGTTTGGATTCACTAAATATTCTCTCAATCTATATATTTCCAAAATAGGAAACTTATAGATACTCCCAACCATATCTTTTGATTGGAGTACTAAAACTCAACCAAATTACCCAAAACTAATTTTTGTCAAACCCTAACATATAAAACCCTCAACCCTTATATTTTAAACCCCCCCATTATCATCCAACCCTTCTTTCTCTCTTCCAAAATTCGATGGCAGCTATGGTCGAATACGCCAACCACACCCCCAAGCCGATCACCTCCAAACCCCTTTCGTGCGACTTTACACCTCCTTCACCAACACTATCTAACCCCTAAAACCGTTCTCCTTTACACCAGCCAGCCCCCGTATGGCAAAAACACTTTGGGGATCCGTGGCAACCATAGTAGCCGAGTCAATCTGATTTCAATATCAAGTTTGTTGTCTTCTACGTTGTGTTTCATGTATTTTTAACTATCGTTTTGTCATGAAACCAACTCCACCGCATAGCCCTACGTGTCTCCATCCATATAAATTACTAACTTACATGGTTTTGCAAGGTTTGTCCGTGGCATGTGTTATACGAATATTGGTAGAGACTGAAGCAATTTTGGTATGCGATAGTTTCCAGTGACTCGTGAGGTCTTTTGATATTTGTGAGTTTTCCATATATTTGTTCAATCATATACATCGTGCAAATTTCTAAACCATGAAAACCATTGATCTAGCGTAGCCTTTGATCTTTAAACTTTGTAGAAATAATCTATATATCTTGTTGTGTATTTTTGACATCAAATCACATTATCTCTCATATTATTTTGATTACTTTAGAATTAAATTTTTTTTTTTGTGGTTGTTTGGTTTCGAATCTATCCGACAAATTGGCATATTGTGTGTTACTAGTTACTATAGTACTTTGGTAGCTTTGTTTTTTCTATATATATATATATATATATATATATATATATATATATATATATATATATATATTTTCCCTATATATATAAATATTACTTTTTTTTCCTATATATATATATATATATATATATATTTTTTTTTTTTTTTTATATATATATATATATATATATATATATTTATTTATTATATGTATATTATATATTATATATATACATATATATATATAATATATATATATATATATATATATATATATATATATATATATATATATAGAAAAAAAAAATATATATATATATATATATATATATATATATATATATATATATATAAAATATATATATATATATATAAAAAATAAATATATATATATATATATAAATATAAATATATAAATATTATTATTATTATTACTTTTAACAAAGCTAAGTTTTATTGAGGAAAGGAGGAGCTAAGGCTCAACGGTGGCACCGGAAGATAGCCCGAACTACCTAAAAAATTATCTACGTCGGGGGAGGCCCGAGTCGATATAGACAACATTGACCGAGCAAAGCAGGCCCGTTCGACAAAAAGAGGAAGATATAGATGAGGCGGCCCTGATCTATAGATAGAGTCCGAGAGCCGAAAACAACGCGGGTCTGTCGGGATTGGCCAAGTTTCGCTGAAGCCGACCATTGTTGGAGCGAAAATACCGAGGCCTCGTCGTCTCCTTTTCCTTCTTGAGTTTGGATGCCAGGTAAGCCTCAATGTCAGAATGAGCACAGTTCTGAATGCCTTGTGCAACGTCGATGGCCTGTTCAATCTAAATATTCTGGCCGACATCGTTTCACAGTGATTCGGTTTATCAGCAAGTGTTTTAATGACTGTGTACTCCATGACTGCCTTCTTCGGAGAACGCATAACAGCGATGCGATTAAAGTAGTCCTACAGAAATGTTGGAGTGTCTCTGATCAGAGCTAATATAGCCGTGGCACGAGTAGCGTCATGAGTGCTTTCGGTATCGGGGGTGGGAGGCTCCTGCTGCCGGGGGGACAAGTGAACATCCTCAGCAGCTAGTTCCTCCGTGACATCATCGTCATCAACCGAGGCCTCATCATCTCCATTGTCTTCATAATCTTCTATACTAGCCTTGGTATACTCATCATCTTCTACCTACTTCTCTACATCCAAGGTGTCCGAGGTAGAGAGATGTGTCTCCTGTGTGTCATCTGGGAGAGCCACGACAAGGAGATCAAATTTGTTGGAAAGATTTATGGTACCGTGAGTCTTGGGGACGACGGGTCTCCCCAAGGGTGAATATTGTAGTGGTAGAGTTTCTGCCTCCCTGTTGGAGAGGTTTCCACTCTCTGTTACCTCGATGTAGTTGACGCTCCCTGAGTTACCAAACGGGAGTAACTCGGGGTGAGTCAAATCAGAAGCGTCAATTTCGTTGGTGATTTTTGGTCCCTATAAAGGGGGGTAGAGGAGTCTTCACCCAAGTGATTGGTTTGTTTGGTTGTCCTTTGCTTCGGGGGTAGCCATCACTAGCTTCAAAGTACAGGTGGGTATTGGGAAAGGGAAGGAGGGATATCTGGTCACCATTCCGTGGGTGGTTGTAGGCAGCTTTCTAGTTCACATTTTTCTTCAGATCCGATTGAGCTTTGTAGCAGAGCTCGATGGAGTGGCCGTGCATGTGGCAGTGCTTGCAAAAGATGATGCTATGATCATAGATGATTTATTGCATATGCTTCTTGCTGCCAAGCGAAATTTCAATGACATTGGGGAGCTCCTTAGTGAGATCAACTTCCATACAAACTTTGGCATAATTAGCTTTGAAGATGAAGTGGGTTTCCTCAGCCAGTGCTACGAGCTTCCCAAAAGAGTTGACAATCCATTTCCGGGCAGAGGGAACCAAACAGATCAGTGACGGGTTCGGTAGAGTGACCCAGACCGAAATGATAGTCGGGTCATCCTTCGTGGAGAAGTCCTGTGACCATTTGACAGTTTATATAAGTCGAGCATCGACCCGAGCATAACCTCTGGCCCAAACCTTATTGTGGTCAATCTCTGACGATAGAAATAAGAGAATATGCTTGGGGTCCAGGGGAGTGACTCTGGGTTCGGTAGTAAGACCCCAGGAAGCTATCACTTCTTGGACGTACGAGATCTTCGAGCACCCTGAAGCGAATTATAGTATGAATGTGCTGACGAATTGTACCGCGAGGGATGTTAATTCCTGTTGCGAGAATGGGACATTAATGTCTTGCTCAACTGAGAATGGTAGGATGATCGAGGGCCAGGAAATCTACTTCGATGAACAATAGAGAGTTCTTCTGGGTCCGGACATGCCTCACAGTATCAGCAAAAGAACGGAGGAGGGGACCGCTGCTGGAGGCGACTGCACAGGCAGCGAAGGATCGCCAACACCAAAGGAGCCTGGGGTTTTTGTCGGCGCCGATGGAGCACCTGTGCTGTTATAAAGCAGGGTGGCGCTAGGAAGCGCCTACGCAGGACGGAGGGGAAGGAAGATGACATCTAGAGAGGGGGTGCACCCCCGTGGGGCGCGACATGAGTCGGCACACTGACGCTGGAAAGCATGCCGAGAACGGGCAGGGCGTGATCAACAGCAGTCAACAGAGAGGTAGGCTGGGTGGGGGCCCCTGCCGCAAGCACAGGAAAGAAGCTGATGAGAGCGGACTGGGTCACGCCCGAGGCGGAAGCTGAGGTGCGCTAGGAGGGAGCTGAGGTGCGCAAAGAGGCACCCTGTGCTGGATGCCCAGGGGAGAAGAATTGTGCTGGGGGATGCGCTATCGATCAAGCGCCAAGATCTTGGTGGCACAACAACTGAGCTGCGCCAACGGCTGCGAGGAATTTCAAATTCAAAAATAAATTCGAATTTGAAATAGAAGGCTGATGTTGAGAGAAGGAGTCAGCCGACACGCACCCCGAGGACGGGAGAGCGAAAGGACTGTCGCATCTCGACATTCCAGCGAGGACCGTAATGGATAGCCAGGTGAGGCCTGCCTCCGAGGCGCTGGACATCGAAGCCATAGCAGAGGCGGCTGACGTCGGGACTACGCAGCCGAGCGTGTCCGGAGGCCCAAGGGCAGGGAAACTGTCGCTAGGGGAAGGCCAGCGACCGCTCCGGCCAACTTAGGGGGGCCATTGCCAAGAAGAAGCCAGCGGCAGAGGGCACCGCCACTTGGGCGTGGGCAAGCCCGCCAACGATGCCAAGGCACAAGAAGCAGGGGCCAAAGGCGGCGGAGGTAGAACGGGAAGAGGCGGAGGAGGATGCTAAGGCGCGGCGGACTGAGGGGTTCCGCCCGCCCGGCGGAGGGTTGCCGGCATGGCCGGCTGGAAGGGACCCGAGTTCTCACAAGAGGACTCCAAGAGAATATATATATATATATATATATATATATATATATATATATATATATATATATATATATATATACTAATATATACAACATACAACCACACTGCCGTAAGTAGTATCAAGAAACCATAAAATAACACTTCATCATATAAAATAATCATTTGAATTCTAAAATAATCAAATAAATATTTTTGGATAATTACATATATATATATATATATATATATATATATATATATGTGTGTGTGTGTGTGTGTGTGTGTGTGTGTGTGTGTGTGTGTGTGTGTGTGTGTGTAATTATCCAAAAAAAATTTATTTGATTTGTTTAGAATTCAAATGATTATTTGTATATTATGAAGTGTTATTTTATGGTATCTTGATACTACTTATGAGTGTGATTGTATGTAGAATATATTAGTTAACTAGATTAATGCTAGTTGAGATAATACATAGTATGTATATAGTTGTGGAAGTATTATTGTCATTAGTTTGTATTGATTTTAGTTCATTTATATTTTAGGAGTTCGTGATCGTTCGACTACAGAAGTTGCAGCCGGACCATTACATTACACATTATCCAAAATTCCATGGAAGATACCTTGCCATATTTGTTTTGTTTAATATCATGATATTGTTCTTGGATTGCTAGTGTGCTTTTCTAGTAGTGTGTGTCCAAGTATGACTTGGGTGCCATCGATGTTGTCATCGATGTTCGCTCGTGTGTGTGTATGACTTAGTGTGTAGATAACATTCTCGAAAATTGTGAAGTTATTCTTAATAACTTCTGTGCCTTGTCACATACTAGTACATGTCACATGAGTGAGTTTTATTCTGTTGGCACGAGCTTACCCATTCGGCTAGCTATCGGGAGGATCGGTTCGTATGTCGGTACATTTATTGATTAGATTGAGACTAGTTAGGGACTTGTATTAAGATACGGATTGTCCGAGTCATGGACGTGACTTGTGCAATGCATGGATAGGAAAGACTATTAGTAGGCATATAAGAAAGCCACATATTAGCCTCAGTGGTTTTCCCGGTTATGGGTTTCTAGATTCACAATTATGGGTGTATTGTTAGAGGATATATTCAGTAGCGGCCCTGACTATACGTCAGATATGGTCGAGCGTATAATATTATATACATAAGCTTCGAGCAGATGTTATGCTTCATTCCTTTACCTACTCATACGTACCAAAGTTGTCTTTGTCATGCATACACATAGATGGTTAGTGAGCATGTTATCATATATTTATTACAGTTCATTACGGTATTATTCTTTTGTATTTTGTTACGTCCTGCTGATGACCTAGTTCTTTTCCAGATCCGGATGGGCATTATATCCTATTGTCTACAGACTAGGGATAGAGACATATTACTTTGCAAAGGACTTAGAGGTTTTGCCAAACGAGTTTTCGTGATCCAGGGGTATCAAGATTGCTTAGTCATGGACATATTTTATAAAGTTAGCCTATGTCATGGCTAGTATTTTATTTTAGTACTTTGTTATTATTTCTAGTGTTATAGTTTTCTTCTATGGACATATTTACACTAGACTATTTGACTATTTTCAGATAGATCTTTTGTGTTGGATATTCAGACTTATTTCTATTTCATTCAGACATCTTTATATATTTCTTTCTCTGTTTTGATGTTGTTGTTCTGTGGATGAGATAATAATGTTCATGGTGTTGTGGAGATATAGTTGCATGTGACTGTTTTAATCAAATATATTACAACATACTACGACTAGAGTAAGTCCATTAAATTTTGATACTTATTCTAGTTCGTATAGATGTCATGCTCATGTCCTGGGTTAATATGTATTTCAGAACTAGATGTATTATGTTTTGGTGGTGGCCCATGCATGACAGTTTGTCTTTTTGGTTACCTGAGAGTACCTTAATGAGACTATAATTATGATTAACGAGTCTTAGTAATCTTATCCATTTACAAAATTTATCGTCTTTGAAACAAAAATTTGTACTATCTCATAATGCATCTAGTTTGTTTCCATATCGCTCTCATAAGGATTTCACATTTGCAGTAAGAAGTAGTTGCATAGTAGATGCATGGATTTTGGAGCAAACTAGGTCGATGCTACCACTTCTAGCGATGACAGGACTCCAGTTACACCAGGGAAGTCGAACACTGGTGAGACGCCTACAAATCTAATGACTCTAGTAGGATTCGTACTACCTCCGACTATGATGCAGCATGAGGGTCAGACTTCGCAAACGAGTCGAGACCACCGCCATCCTTTAAGCCAGATATCACATGGAGGATAACTACAACAATCGACTTATGGACTGATGCCTCAGATGCCCCAGCATGATTGCCAAGCCCAGATGTTTCAAATCTTCTAAACCATGATGCAGTAGCAGATGCAGCAGACCGAGGCCATGAGGTAGAGCTTGATGATCGTCATGGAGAGGTTGGCAGCACTAGCCCCTGTACTAGCATTGGTACTCGCTCTTATGGAGAGCATGATTCACGGGTATCGACAGATGATCAACACACAAAAGCTACTAGACGCTTCCCAGTTGCCAGAAAACTTATAGATGATAGCCATTAGGACCCAGCTCGAAGGGAATGCACATTACTGGTGGGTGTCGGTCAAGTGAGATATAGGTAGAGTCCAGACTTGGGTGCAGTTTCTGGAGTATTTCAAGGCCAAATATTTTCCTGTTATAGTTAGAGATGATTTTTACGATCAGTTCCTCCAACTTAAATAAAGGAGCAAGAATGTAGACTAGTATGATGTTGAGTTTAGCTGCCTTAGTCGATTTGGTACCATCCTGATATCGAACAATATAGAGAAGGTGCAAAGATTTCATCATAGGTTGACGAAAGATCTCCAGAGCTACACCACAAGTTTCATATGCCGAGGTGATACATCTAAATAGCTTTTGAAGAACAGTTTTATATTATAGAAATTTAAATAATAAATAAATAATATGAATGCTAAAAGTAAATAAACATAAATATGGCAAGGTATCTTACTTGGAGGTAGTGTACAAAATGGCATTATCCAGAAACTCAAACCGTCAGATCAGTGAAGCCATGAAAGCCAACTTCTACAAACATTCTCGGATGCTAAAACATACATCATCAACATTTTTGGAAAAAAAGAAATGTCTAAGATCGCCTACCAATAAGTTCAATTATGTGAAGCAATGAAAACCAACGTCCTCAAACATCCTCGGTGTCCACTATTAAACCCTATTTATACCGAAAAGTGTGGCAAAATATACGATCTCTAAGTCATCAATTTATATGTATACTGATCCGGTTTGATGATACGAACACCATCATATGTCCAAATTTGGATTCCGGTGAGCCACGCACAATTTTGTACGTTGGATCAGGTCATGGGCCCGCTAAAATAGCATTCTGGTCTTCTTTTTCAAAATTGGGCCAAACTTGGCTCACAAGACCAGAAAATGATACCAGTCTAGTGCCACAAGTTTCATCTTGATGTGATGACAGTACACAAAGTTATGGGATAGTTTGAAAATGTATCGATATAGGGTACCTCGAATGATATACATTGATTTTGTCGCGCACACACAACCAAATCGACTTATATCGAATCTCACACCTCGATGAAGTCGATACACACCTCGATGAAGTCGATACGCACCATTCGATACTTTTGGTTCATGACCATGATGCCCAGTTTGTTGGGGTGAATACCGTATTGGTGAAGATTAAAATTCACTATTAGAAAACTATTTTTTGTGATTTTATAAATTTGTTTTCAAGATGCATAATATATGAAATCCAAAACTATAAAAAGGGTTATGAATTCCTACGTGTTGTCTACAAGGTTGTTCAAATAGATTTTTAAAACTGTCAACACTTTGTGCAAAAACTGACTCCAAAACGGAGGATCAAACTCAAACCGTTCCGTTTCGAACAATTTTTTTTGTCAATTTTGATTCGATTTATTGTAGAATATAATCTGATTATATTCAAGCTAACTGACAGGGTTTTTAGATGTATATGTTGTCCACCCATAGGAATTGATGGCTCGTAAAATTGCATACTATGGCGAGAGAAAATTTTCGTAGAAAGCGAGTACGTAGGGGTCGGTCTGTACACCACTATTGATGTAGTTGCAGTCTTGCATTGTGTGCATGCTCCGACGTAGTCGTGGCAAGCTGATGGCTGCGCATGATGGCAGGCAGTGGTGTAGGGGTCCAGGTGAACGTTAGAGATTCTGGAAGAGGGTTCACGAACAAAATCTCTAGGTTTTCCCCTAAGAACTTGGTCGATGGTTCTTTTCAACAATAAGAGTTTAAATTCGATTCCTACTCGAATTCCTCTGGATTTGAACGCAGATATGGTTAAATCCTGGGGAGGAATAGATTCGACTGTCTGGTTAAGTTATTGGTTTGAATTTGATTCAAACCTATACGAAAGTTTCTCTTTTGAAGAACCAATAGAATCCGCCTCTCACTAGCGGAAGAAAAAGGATTTGAGTGACTCGCGAGATTTCCAAAGTCTTGCGATCATGCAATGAAAATTTATTATAGGTATATATATATATATAGACACACACACACACACACACACACACACACATATATATATATATATTTTTTTTTAATATATATATATATATATATATATATATATATATATATATATATATATATATATATATATATAGATATATATATATATATATAGAGAGAGAGAGAGATCTTCATCCCTAATATTTGCTTCGCTGGACCCAAGTGCTTTCCACTCTTTTCCCGGGTGGATTAATATTGCTTATGCCTAAACGCAGCAGGCCCCGCGAGTGAGCCATATATATATATATATATATATATATATATATATATATATAAGTAATTTAAATACCTAATTAATGACCAGAAATTCCTATTATAATATTTCAAAAAACCTAAAATGCCGAAAAACTTAATATTGCCTATTTTCCTATGGTAGGAGTCATTTACACATGTATATTTACATATCCCTATATATTGATATATATTTGTAATGGAACTTAAAAAAATAACAATAGCAGTAATAATAACAAAAACACATAATAATATTAGTAATAAAATAATAAATTTAGGTGAGTACCCATATTACCATTTTTATTATGTTTAGAAGACAAAATAAATTTATATCCATTTGAAGGTAGCAAGTAATAAAGTATTAAAAATTATAAAATGATAACCAAAATACAAATAAATAAATCTAAAAATAAAAAATCTTAAAACAAATAAATTTAGGTGTTTTACAGCTATTATGCTTGTCATTGTTTGCCATGAACAAAAATTGAAGAACTTTTTGTATTTCAGACGTATAAAAGAGTAAAAAATTGCTAAACAGGAGATCTAGGTACAAAAATTTCTAGAAAAGTGTAACGGTGGAGATCGAGCACTACATCGGGTCCTTTACTCCATTGACGATCTAACGATGAACTGAACTTGCTCTGACTTTCTGATGCATGTGAGAGGTAATCTGGGTTGCCAGTCAAGAAGACGTCAAAGCCTGTTCGAATGAAGGATGACTCCTTCTATTTATAGGCTGCACATATAAGATGTACGAAGGGATATTTGGCGTACAGGAACGCTATGCGCCTGAGATCTCAGGAGGATCTGTTGTAACCATACTGTGGGGGCTATTGTTGAGATGACATGTGGCAGTCATTGGGATTCTCCATCATCAAGATTCTGGACAGTTAGCATCCTTTATCAACATGACTGAGTAATTGACACATGGCGTGTGACTATTGCTCGACGATCTTGCACAGATGAAACCGAATAGATTTTGCTCCTATCGAAAGAATGATAGTTTAAACAAACTAGATCTCGACCTTATCTCAGGAGCGACGATGTGAATAAACAGAATTTGATTTTATCTGAAGAGATAAGGTCGTTTAAATAAACTGAATTCGATTGTATCCCGAGTAGATACGACTATTTAAACCAACTAGACGTGATTGTATTTGAAGAAATACGATTATATCTTGAGAAGATAGAACTGTTTGAACAAATCAGATTGACTGTAAGTGATACGACTACCATACTGGCTACGTGGTATGATACCATATTTGTGGAGAAGCTGTGCGATATATGAGCTGCGCTTCTGGGGAGCGACGAAGTCACTGTGCTTTTGGGCGACGAGGAGACTGTGCTTCTGAAGTGACGAAGTCACTGCACTTTTAGGCGACGAGGAGATTGTGCTTCTGAGGCGACGAAGTCACTGTGCTTTTGGGCAATGTGGAGATCGTGCTTCTGAGGCGACGAAGTCACTGCACTTTTGGACGTCGGGGAGACAGTGCTTCTAAGACGACGAAGTCGCTACACTTTTGGGCGACGAGGAGACTGTGCTTCTGATGCGACAAAGTCACTGCACTTTTGGGTGATGAGGAGACTGTGCTTCTAAAAGCTCAGAGAGATCAATGAAGGAGCCGTTGAAGGGGCCGCACTTCTGGAAGCTCTAAGAGACCAATGAAGGAGCCGTTGATGGGACTGCACTTCTGGAAGCTCTAAGAACAATGATGGAGCCATTGAAGGGGCTGCTCTTCTGAAAGATCTAAGAGACCAGTGAAGGAGTCGTTGAAGGGGCTGCGCTTCTGGAAGCTCTAAGGATAATAAAGGAACCATTGAAGGGGTTGCGCTGCTGGAAGCTCTAATAGACCAATGAAGCAACCATTGAAGGGCTGCACTTCTGGAAGTTCTAAGAGAAATGAAGGAGCCGTTGAAGGGGCTCTGCTTCTGGAAGCTCTAAGAGACCAATGAAGTAGGCGTTGAAGGGGCTGCGCTTCTAGAGACTGTGCATTTGAAGACTGTGCACTTTGTAAGTTGTATGTAGTGTGCTTTAGGTTTTAGTCTTTATATGTATTCATGAAGAGTCTATAATAGATCTTTTGTGATTTTAATAAAAAAATTTCTTTTATGCACTATCCTTTTTTTAGTCTGAGTTCTGGCGTGCGCAACAATTTTGGCGTCTCCTGCGCTTCTGTGATGTCCATAAAACAAATTCAGCACTTTTGTAGATGCTGCATTTTTTATGCTTCTACAAGACCCCTTCAAAGTTTTCAAACTTGAACAAGTTTGGACCACTTTGAACAGAAGTATGAAATGACACATGGCACAAGGAGTGTGCAGTGAACTTTTGACATGTTGTCATCAACAATGACCGTCAACATTAATGCTTTGAGCCGTCGTTTCATTTAAAAGTAATGGTACCTTCTCATTTTTAGGACATATTCGTCAAGATTTTGTTTTATCTCCACGTTTTTCGAAGCATTTCTTCAAATACAAAGGGTCACTTTTGTCTTTATCTACTGCTGCTCTCCTTCAAGCTTTTTTAGATAGAATTTTTTTTTCCTTCCTTAAGCTAAAAAACCCTAGTTTTCTTCTATGGCCCCCAAAAGATCCAGAGCCCCTAGAGCTCTCAAAGCAGCTGCGACGGGTACGAAAAAGACCAGGGGGAAGCGGCCGGCTTCAGAGGTTGTCAACGTTGACAACTCTCCTGTCGCTGATGCTAGAGTGCACGGGGACGTGCGACCACCTTCTGCAAGTAGGTGTTCGATGAGCGTTGATGCCATATATTGCTGATGCACATGAGCATTTACTTCTCAGAGTAGCATCTCAAAGATGTGCTAAAGCTCTTCCCACTGATGCACATGTGCAGTACTCTTAAGAGTAGTGTCTGTAAGATGTGCTTAAGCTCCATCTACCGATGGACATGGTCGTTGCTTTTATGAAGTTACTACTATAAGATGTGCTGAGGTTTCAGCTAACATACAGAGTCACTACACAGTGTCTGTGCATGCTTGCTTGCTAGCACGCAGTACCACAGTGACTCCGAGGTTGCTTATTTGCTGACTCGTAGTGCAACTTACGTAGTGCTTGTACGAATGCTTTTCTACTGACGTGCAGTGCAACTTACGTAGTGCTTGTGCGGATGTTTGCGAAGTGATGCGTACTTGTCACCACCAGAGTACTTGCGCATTTTACTTCTTGCAAAAAAAATACTTATATTTTTCTGACTTTTATTTTGTTCATGTGCAGTTTTTGTGGCTATGTTTTTTTGATGAGGTCCTCTTTCACTCATCGGTCTGCGCGTTTGGCACAAATGTTGATGAAGCGCTTGTTAATCCAGCCAAGAAGTTGATCGCCCAAGGCCAACCGAAAGGACGGCAGGCTAAGGTACATACTCAACAGCACTCCTAATTCCGACGTATGATGAACCGAGGCAAGTTGCCTTTTTCCTCTGATGATGCCGAGATTCTAAAGCCTTGATTCCTCTACGGTGAGCAGATAATTTTGAAAGTGATGGCCTCCTGAAGATAAGAAAGGATTGGTACTTTGAGAACGACGGCCTCGCCTTGCATGTTCTATTAATCAATCGTCACCTTCCACTCTCGATTTTTTTCTACTTCATCGAAAAGTGGCGTATGGAATGAGAATTGACCCCGGAGCAGGGGGTTAATGATAGGCCATTTCAAAGTGGACACATACTGTAAGAGAAATGATACATTCAAAAGTATACGTGATGGTCCATCGTACACTTTGCGGGTGCTGCTTTTCGATCATCTGCTCATCAATTCTACCCAAGATGTACATTCATTCGGGGATTTTTTTTCCAATCGGCTTCTAGCAACGGGATACTCATATTCGAAATGAGCCTTTTGGGTCGAAGGTTGGATCTATCCTGAGACTAAATGGCACGAATTAACCCAATAGGTATTGGGTAGGTTCAATACAGAGCTGAAAGGTACCGGCTTGTGTCGTACCATAAGGGCTACTGAATATGGCATAGAGATCAATCATCCCTTGTTCGCGGCTTTACTGGAGATGTATAATCACCACACCGGGACTTTCTATACTCCGTATGGAGAGATAGGGCTGGCCCACCATGAGATGTACGCCATCTCGAAGCTACCTTGGTGTGAAGAGCCGTATGAGGAATATACACCTAGCAAAGAGGAGTTTTTAGGGCTGGAGAACAAGTAACCTGAAATAATGGTAGTGTACAAAGAACTACTTTGCCATCACCAGGTATGTGCACGCCAGGACTCTGCGAAGACTCATCCCCACATTTCTGCTTCGAAAGACTATATCTTTACACAAGAACCGTCGGAGCTAGGGAAGGTCTACTTTACCATGCGTAGGGCGTACACCACTGATGAAGTAGAGACCATGATGATCAAGGCAAGGTGTCAGCCCCTTTCATAGTTTTTGAGGGAAAACCTACTTCCATCGTTCATAACTATTATTGTCAGAACTTGACTGCTTTGAGCCCGAAAGCGGTGCTGGCAACTTTTTTGATGATATGGCTGTAAAAAGTCGTGGTTCCTAGAGGCTCTAGATCCGTAGGATGGATCAATCGAGAGCTCATTATGCCGGCTGTGAAGATGGTGTTTGGTTATTTGCTATCTTTGCTCCCAGCTATGGTGTGTAATACCCTACAAGGCCTGCAAAAGTGCTCAAAGATAATAATAGAGCATCATGAGGGAGACTGTAAATTCCCTCGATCTAAACTCCCTTACCACTATTTGATGGCTTGGTTGGCGTTACACAGCCCAGGTTTGATAGCCCCTGACACCATTGATTGTTAGGAGGAAAGGGATGCGACGCTGTGAAACTATCACCGGATAAAATGGCTTCACCAGGGCGTCCCCATTTGTAGGTGGATGCTAGGCCGCCTGGATGGATATTTTATCAATAGGGCTTCGCCCTCTTATAGGAGTTATCTCACAGACGAGGAGCTAGTAGACCAAGGCGAAGAGGGGAGTGCTTTGACTCTCGAGGATTTCTATTGCCTACAGTCCATTCGCCTCTCACACTTAGTGTACCGAAATCAAAATCGGGTGTATCTGGAGCCCTATCTTCCAAGTCGGTTTGCGCGACAGTTCGGCTATATCCAAATGATGATGAACAACCCAAGCTCTTATTTCGGTTACGAGGGCAGTTTGCTAGACGACGCTCATACATGGTATTATTACAATGCTGGATGCACTGGGGCAAAATTTATGATCCCTGTAATTCACGAAGAGACCCATATCTTTCATTCTGCCGTAAAGTTTCATTGTTTGGCGAATATCTTTTCCTCAGGCTATGATTGAGAACGGAGTCCGATTGAGGGAAGGAAGTTGGAGGTGCCTCAGTCAGCCCTTGTGCATCTCAGAAAGCTTACATCATCGGGTGGTAGATCCTCGGAAGGTTCTAGTACTTCTCGGGAAAGGAAAGAGGATGCAGCACCCTTGAATACATCGTCGAAATATCCGGCTCCTACGGAGGTGAGTTCTCCTCCTACCAAGAGAACCAAGCGGGGTGTATCCAAGCAGTATGGATCCATACGACGATCTTCGCCGTGGCAGAATACCCCACATTTTAAATCTTCTTCACAGATATACCTCAGTCTTTTTTTTCTAGTTTTTATCCCAGACTTTTCGCTTATTACTAGTTTGCTTATGCATGCGAAGAGGAAGTCTAGATTGTCCGAGATACTCAGGGAACTTCCTAAGGAGCCCACCCCTGGGATGCCCCATCGGAAGATAGTGCGTCCGGCGGTTAGAGTTACCATCCTTTTGCCTGTCAAAGGTCTTTCGGTTGTCGAGGTGCCTACGGTTGCGAGGACCGAAGAGAATCGTATTCCAGAGGAGAACCCGGTGACTGCAGCTACTGAGGCTGCTGACTTGGAATATGTTTCTTCTCCTTCCCCTTTCGAGTATGAGACTCATGACTTCTCGGAAATGATGGCTTCACATCAGTGAGAAACTTTTATGGAGCCAACCGTGGACGAGTTCGTCTTGATACCCGAGATCGGTCTTGTGGTGGCCAAAGGAGTGATTCCGGAACCTGCATCTTCGATGGGCCGAACGGTTGAAGATACTGAAGGTACCGCTTAGAATCCCTCTACTGAACCTTTCCCTCGTACGGAGGAATTGGATGAAGAGAACCTAGACACTCTAAGAGGTCAGGAGGGTCAAGCAGCCGATGAATTACCCCTAGAAGGCATCAGAGATCCGTACCAAGGGCCAGTCAAAGAGACCACTAAAAGGTTGACAGCGGAGGCCATTGAAGAGTTAGCCGACAAAGCCATCGAGGAGACGGTCAAGGCGATTATTGAACAGCTGGTCGAAATGGCCATTATGAAAGCGGCCGAGGAGGCTATTGGAGAGCTTGCTAATGTAGTCATAGGAAAGGCAACCGAAGAGACCATAGAAGAGCAGGTCTAGGGAACTGCTAGTAAATTGGTCACTAAGGAGTAGGTCGATATAGCCACTGAGATGGCAGTTGAGGAGGCTACTGAGGAGCCCGTTGAAGCGACCATTGATAGCCCGGTCAAGGAGACCGTAGAAAAACTATTTGTTGAGAAATCTATCGATACGGTCACTACAGAACAAATTGAAGAGACTGCTGTTTGCCATGGAATATAAAAGAGCAGAACAGTTTTATGGGAGGACTGGACTTTTACTTCACGTTACAAACTCGCTTGTACAAAGAAAGCCTAGGGACGAAAACCTAGGTACAGCAATCTAAGTACAATTGTTTATTTTTGATTCTGGGAGGGGGGGGTGACGGTAGAGGCTCGGAAAAGCGACGGTAGCTCTGCCTTACTCTTTGGACGATCGGACGTAGTCTTGGCTCCTGTAACGAGATGCTTGGCGTTGACGAAGAAATGCTCTTCTTGCTCTCCTCGTATTGCTCTTCTGGCTTCTCTCTCTCTGGATTAATCTCTGTGTATTTTTCTCTCTGATTATTGGGGGACCGTCCTTTTGTAAGGAAATGGCACCTTGCTATTTATAATAGTGGGGGGCATCATTAGGGTTTGCAATGATTACCCATTCTTAAAGCGGCGGCGGCCTAGTAAATGATCAATCTGGGCCATTAATCTTGAGCGTGAAGGATCTGGGCCATTAATGAGGATTATGTCAAATCATGTCAGTAATTAATGTTGATTGCACTAAATCCCCATCATGATGATTTGCTAATGTCCGTAAATCTAAATGAATCAATTTAATTCATTCTCTTGCCACGTGTCCCAAATTATTGGGATCTGACCCAAAATTTGATTATCTTTAGGACACGTGTCCTGTCATCATTTTTGAGCCGCATGAGGAGCGTTCGTGTTTGGGCCGCATGAAGGTCGTCATGACCGAGTCGCATGAAAGATTTCATGACCGAGCTGTATGAATAGTCTCTATACTCGAACCGCATGAAAGTTGTCATGACCGAGCTGTATGAATATGTTCATGACCGAGCCGTATGGGGGTCTTCATGGCCGAGCTTTATGAGAGTCTTCATGGCCGAGCCATATGAATTTCTTCATGGCTGAGCCGCATGGGGGGACCTTCATGATTGAACCGCATAGGTTTCTCTGTACTTGCCGTGTGAACTCGTCTAATCTGGCCGCATAAACTCGCCTCAAAGCTGTGGAGATTTTCTCCAGTTTCCTAGGAAGATAGTGCTCTTGTGTCAGTCATTATGACTACTTTACGTCAGGGCTGTCAACTGTCAGCTGTCAGCCGTCAGAGCATTAATTGTGTTTGAATAATGCCGGGTACAACTATTCTGAAAAGACACGTGGCTTCCTTCTGCTGGCTGCATGGAGTCCACTCTGTGTTGAGCCGTATGGGACTCTTGAGTCGCATGTGGCTCCTTGGCCGTATGGA
The DNA here is from genome assembly GCA_029216955.1 of Iris pallida. NCBI lineage: Eukaryota > Viridiplantae > Streptophyta > Magnoliopsida > Asparagales > Iridaceae > Iris > Iris pallida. The sequence continues at coordinate 1,219,003 of JANAVB010021792.1, forward strand.
TCATTTTCTCCTCTTTTTCATGCTTCTACAAGACCCCCTTCAAAGTTTTTAATTTGCAAAATTGAAATACTTTGAATAAGAAGCATGATTATGCTAGAGCCGTATAGATGTATTCTGTCGTAGCCGCATGGATTTGACCAGCCGCATGATTACCTCAACCGTATGACTCTCTGAGCCGTATGGGCTGTTTTGGCCGTATGAGCTTCTTGCCACGCTTCCTGCAACGTGTGCAAATCTTTTGTAAATCTTCTGTATTTAATGCTCTTGATTTGCTGTCAGATTTTAAGAGCCACTTTTTTTAGGCCAGGATCCCAAGAGTTAGGCTATTATTAAGCCGTTTTGCCTCGATGACCGAAGAGTCGGTCATCATATTGCATGCGGATCGAGGCGTTCCTTCCTTGTCTATAAATAGGAACACTTTCGTTCTGGGGAGTCTTCTTTTCTCTCTTCGATCTTTCTAACTCCTTCCTCTTCCAATCGCCCATGGCTCCCAAGAAGGTTGCTACGTCGAAGGCTGCGAAGGGCAAGGCAGTCGCTTCTGCGACGACTGCGGCGACGAACGTGGCCACTCCTCCGCCGGCCGCTGTTCACTCTGTTCATCCCGACGTTCATCCACCTATTGCTGGTAAGGGCATTGCCTTAGAACCCTAACTGCCATGGCTTTGCTGCATAATTTATGCACAAGCCGTATGTACAAAGTTCGTCGATATGATCGCATAAGCACTTCGCCCATGGGGCCGCATAGGCTTGTCATACTCGATCTGAACCGCATATATATTTTCGGTTTGAGCCGCATGAGCGTAGTACACTTTTGAACCGCATAAGCTCATCTTCTTGTAGCCGCATGAGTCTATCTGTTCAGGGCCGTATGAGTCTGTGTGGACTTTGAACCGCATAGTCTCACCTGAATCCGAGCCGCATCAGCGCCTAGTTTTGTCTGCTGAGTCCATGTGAACCTTGAACCGCATAGGCCCTTCTGAACCTAAACCGCAGAAGCTTTATAAGCTCATCTGAACTTGATTTGTATGGACTCGTCTGATTCGGAGCCGCATAAGACTATAATGAACCAAACCGCATGGACTCATCTGGTTCTGAGCCGCATAAGGCTGTGACGACTCGAGCCGCATAGACTCAAATGATCTTTCAAACGCTTCTTTGTTTGACTATCTTCTAATCTTCTTTCTTTCGTCTTTCTTCAGTGAATCTGCCAGTAAATCCTGCGGGGAAACTTTTGGTTGGCTCGAATCAACTTGCCTTGGATGTACGACGGGACGATTTAGTTCGTCAAGTGTCAGAGCAGCTCCTTGTTAATGTGCCTTTGGAGTGACTGAATGTTATCAGGGTTCAATCTTTCTAATTCCTTAGTGACATGATGAGCTCCGGGGAGCCAAATAGGAAGTATCTGAGGCCGATCTTCCTCTTTGGGGATGCATTGATCATAAAAAACTCCCGAGTGCTGGATATCTCCGAGAGTTGGGATTTTAATCTGGACGGGATGCCGATTCATATTTCCATTATGAAGCGTCATTTCCCTCTTACGTGGTTCAACATGATCTTATTGGACAGGCAGATGACAGACTCCCTCACTCCAACCAGACCGGGGATGTTTGTGGGTAACATCCGTTACCATAAAACTATTGGGTCAGTACGCGCGATCAAAGATCCGGCTAGTCGATCTGTGATGGGGTTAGCTCCGGGTACCTTTATCAACACACCCGGTCCTAACTTCTTATTTTCTCAGGCTGATAACTTCCTGAGCCAGCTTGCTCGAAAAGGGTCCTATCCTGTTGGCAGATTGGCACTGTCGAGCTGGTTACACCCCATTCCCCCCTTGGCTAACCTGACCTCGTGGATCCTGCGGAACTACGAGGCATTTTCGCGAGAAGTCAATCTTTATGATGCTATCCGGGGTACCAGCCACGGATTGCCCATTAATAAGCCGTTATTCATGGCCCTTCTGGAGATGTATAATCATCGGATAAGAACTTTCTTCACACCTGTAGGGGAGTTGGGGCTCGCTCTCCATGAGATGTATGCTGTCTCCAAGCTTCTCTGGGGAGACAAGCCCTTCGAAGCGTACACTCCAACGAACGAGGAGTTCCAGGATCTAGATCGACGATTCCCAGGCTTTGTCGCTGTGTACCAAGAACTGTTATGTCACCATAGTACCTGTCACCAAACAGCTATCAAGAAAAATGATAGCTCCGAAGGGGACACTCCCCATACCAACTCTTGGGTCTCCTACTTTTTAAATTCAGTGCTGCTGGCCGAGTTACTTCCCGAGGTCGTCAGACTCCTAGGGAAGTAGAAGGCTTGGTGTCGACCGCTAGGAGGTCGAAGTCTAAGAGTGACAAGTTTGGGAGCCAGATTGACTCCTTCAGCTATTTTTATTGTGGTACTAGGCAGCTGTCAGAGAAGGCACTCTTGGCAGGCTTTTTAATGGTGTGGCTGCACAATTGTGTGGTTTCGGGAGGGGCAGGTTCCATCGAGAGGATCGGCCGTCACTTTATTCTTTCCGCCGTGAAGTTGGCCTTTGGGGTCAGGCTGGCTCTTCTTCCCGCTATGGTGTGCAGCATTTATCACGGTCTCCGTGCCTTCTCGTCCAAGGTCATTGCTCGTGACGTGGTGATGGACTTTGAACGTATAGAGCTGCCTTATCATTACCTGTTAGGGTGGCTGTTGTTGCATTATCGGTCTTTGATAAGGCCTGGGACGGGAGACGGCGTTACGGACGATGACGCTTTTCTTTTCAGACATCGCCATCAGCCTTGGGAATATAGTACCATACCGGCGTGTCGGAGGATGCTGGCGAGGGTGGACGGATATGATTTCTTTATGTCCTTTCCCCATTTTACCGACCAAGAAGTTAGGAGTGTCCATGTTGATGGCGTTGGATCTCCTCATTTCTTACCTGAGAAGATGCGTTTCTGGTTGCGTAACATTCGCCCGGCGTATTTAGTTTATCGTAACCGCAATACTGTGTACCTGGAGCCCTACTTGCCCAGTAGGTTTGCCCGTCAATTCGGGTACAGTCAACTATTCCTTGGGCGTCCCAGTTCCAGCTTGGGATTTGAGGGTAGCATCCTTGATGGGATTAGGGCATGGAGCTACTATGACACTTGTCATACTCGAACTAGTTTCTCAGTTCCTGCAGCAAACGTGCTGGGGGAAATCTTGCATATGGCGGCCTTATACCATGTTACGGTAAACCAGCCTCCTGTTGATTTTGACCCGAGGACTAGCTTCATCGTGGGTACTCGCTTGGCGGAGAAGGCTACGGTGTCGAATGCGAAGAAAAAAGGGACGAATAGGGTTCCCGTGCCCGATTCTGAATCCTTTAACACAGTTGAGGGAAGCAACGAACGGGACGACGAGGACTCTCTCTATTCTTGTAGCAGAGCAGCGGCGGATCAACCGCCCATCATGGCAGATGAGATGATGACGGATCAACCGTCGGTCGTATTAGATGAGGTGGTAGATCAGTTGCCACCTGTATCAGAGGTGGTGAGGGTAGAACCACCATCTGCCGTGCCTGGTCCCTCGCATAAGCGAGGCAGGCATGAGTCTATTGACGGGGGAGTAGCCTTTTCCGTAAAGAGAGCTGCGGTCAGACCTCATAGGCTACTTATTACGGAGAGGGGTGAGGATGCTGACAGTGCTCCGGAGGTAAGGCTGTATTGGAGCTATTTCCTTGTTGTGGCTTTCTTTTTTCGTGGAGATATGACCTAATCATTTTTTCTTTCTAGGCGTCTGACGAACCAGGCTCTCCTGAACCGTCTGTTGCCCCTGGAGTTGATCCTGCCCTTGCTGCTTTGGTTAGCGGCATGTGTGCCACGGTCCTTTCTGCGGGGGCTCTCTCAGCGACGGCTGAGGACTCCCAAGTTGCTGAAGCCTCGGTCCGGGGTGACGAAGGTTTCCTCGGGCTTGTCTCCGAGATTCCTGAATTTCAGCAAGGCGACGCCGATCTCGTCGTATCCCCTCCCGAGGGTGCTGGGGCGGAGGAGTCTATTATATTCGACTCGGAGGCCGCTGGTGGAGAGGTTGTGGTGGCCGTAGGCGAACCTCAGCCTCCACACTCTTCCGCTGGTAAGATAAGCCAAATATTGACTAGTGAGGGAGCTTATTTGCTCTATCAACATATCCTCCAGGTCAAATCGATTCATGGTTGTCTTGGCCCTACAGGTCCTGACCCTTTACTTCCCACAACGGATGATCTTGGGGAAGGCTCGGCCTGCTGCGATCTGGGGGAAAGGGGCGTTTCTTCTCCTTCACTGACTCATGTTGAGGGGCCTCCCGCCAGCTCTGGGCAGATGGGAGTGGAGCTTGTTCCGGGAGCGATGGTCTCCGCCTCATCCTCTGCTGCTTATACGGCTTCAGAGATTGACTTCTCGGCCCTGCCGAGCATTCAAGTTCTGCGGGCCGCTGAAGAGGAGTTGGCCGCTGTTCAGGCGTCCTTCCATACGGAGTTTGTTTCCCTCGTGGCAGGAGTGGCAAATTTTGTTGCGTCTTCTTCAGTATTGCCAGCCATACTTCCATTGACGTCGGCTTCTTCGGAGGCTCTGGACGAGGTATCGCAGGATGTGGTCGACAGCTTCTATCGCCATTTAAAGAGGGGCGTAGATGCTGCCGTAGTACGGGGGATCCCTTTTTCTCTGTCCCTGTGGTGCGCTCGGGGTCAGATTGAAACTTTGAAGACTCTTCCTGGCGGGGTGGGGTTGGCTACGCTCCTGGAGCCCAAGTTGGCAGAGGCTGATCAGCTCGTGACCCGATTGCTGGTGTTACGACAAGCTGACTTGCCTGCTGCGATTGAACGGGAGCGGGGCTTCCTTATTGCCACTCGGAATAGGATAAAGCTCGCTCGAGATACTGCCGGGCCAGTTATGAAGGGGGACCTTGACGAGCTTTCTGCTTCGTATGACAGGCTGGGTCGTCGAAGTCAAGCTTGTAGGGCTCGAGAAGAGGCTGCTTCTCGTGGAATAGCTGACACGAAAGAGCGGATTCTCGCACTTCAGAAGGAATTGGCCTTCCTAGAGTCGGAGCTGAAGGCTGTTTATGCGGAACAGGAGTCAATCGTTCGGGAGGCCGAGAAGGTTTTTCGATCTTCTGTTAACCTGGAGCGGGCTTTCAAGAAATTCGAGGACAACTGGCAAGCTCATGCACATCTGGAGGATGCTGCGGTGCTGACCCAAGAGGCGGAGCGTCGAGCTAAATAGAGGTTTGAGCGGTCGGTTGCCTTGCTGACGGACCGTCTCACGGCGCTATGTGCCCCGGAGCAGTGATCTGTTTTCTGTTTTCTTTTGCTTTCTCTTTTTTTTTCTTTTCTTCTTTTTTTTTTATTCTGTAAGGGATGTAATCCCAAATGATGTAGCACTCTGAATTCTGAATAAATGAGCATGTTTCAACACATCTTCTCTTTCTTGTACTCATGGTGTTTGTGGAATTGAACCTGCTGGGGGATTATTTGTGGACCTGTTACCCTGGGCGTACCTTGGTTTCAGGTACGAGTAACAAGTTTTGGAGAGGAATACCTAGAACAACTTCGCGATAAGACAGCTATAGAAGTTTTTCGTATTCGAGAGAATGCCCAGGAGCAACTGGGCTCCCAGGCACGATATGGAAGGGATGGGCGTGTACTGGAGACCCAGTACAGCATCTGTGGTCGACTGAGGACATTTGTGGTCATCAGAGGACATTTGTGGTCAACAGAGGACATTTGTGGTCAACAGAGGATATTTATGGACCTATTATCCTTGTCGTACTCCACTCTGGTTGTGGGTACAGATAATAGGTTGAAAGGGAACCGACATACTTACTCAGAGGTAATGAGGACATGGCAAGTATGAAGGTTTCTTCTACGGAGCCTTCCCACGCAGAGGTAATGAGGACATGGCAGAAGTGGGCTCAATGAAGAGGGGGTAGATAAAATGACTCAGAGGTAATGAGGACATGGAAGTTTTATGTAGGGGTGATTTATTTTTGGCGTAAGTGAAATGACTCAGAGGTAGCATCGATATGGTCGTTTTGGAAATTTGTGTACCCGTTACCCTTTTTGTGCACTGGGAGTACGGATAGTGGATCATGAGGGAGGATCTCTTATAGGAAGAAAATTTAGAGGTATGATCATACATGACTTACTATCTGAAAGAGTGACCGGGATGTGATTTCAGGGGCACCAGCGGGTACATGACTCGATATTGGAAAGTGTGAGTTCAGTAGCACCAGCGGGCACATGACTCGATAATCTGAGATGTTATGGATGTGAGTTCAGCGGCACGCGAGGGTACATGACTCGAGAATCTAGAGAATGGTCAGTATGAGTTCTGCGGTACGAACGGGTACGTGACTCGTTGATCTGGAAATTATGAGTATGAGTCCACCGATACCAGCGGGTACATGACTCTTATGATTGGAAAATATGGGAATGAGTTCAGAGGTACCAGCAGGTACATGACTCGTATGTATGGAAAATGCGGGAATGAGTTCAGAGGGACCAGCGGGTACATGACTCTATGTATGGAACCAAAATATAAGTTCGGTGGTACGGGGAGGTACATAACTCGACACTCTGAGATATCTCGAGGATTTTGTTTCAGACATAATACTTCTTCAGGAATATGCCATTGATAGGCAACATGAGCAAGTCTCTATTTTGTTTTGCGAGGCGGTAGGCGCCGTTGGAGAAGACAGCTTCGATGATGAACAGGCCTTCCCATTTTGGTTAGAATTTACCGGCAGTTTTATACGTCATAACCATCGGCCTCCGAACCGCCAGAACGAGATCGTCTACTTGGAATGTTCTGACCTTGACCTTCTTTTTGAAAGCTCCGGAGATTCTGGCCTGATATAGTTCGATTCGCTGTTGAGCTAACAGGCGTTTCTCGTCTAGGGCCTCCAATTCCTGTAGTCGACGATGGTAGTTTTCGTCTGTCGTCAACTGATGTGTGAGGGCGACGCGGAGTGAGGGGATCTGAGTCTCTAATGGAAGAATTGCCTCACTCCCGTACACCAGGGAAAATGGTATATTCCCGGTGGCTGTTCGAATTGTGGTGCGATACGCCCATAAGCATTCGCCGAGCTTCTCGTTCCGGTTGCGCTTGTAGGACACGAATTTCTTGAGTAGCTTGATTATGGTTTTGTTGAATACTTCTGCTAACCCATTGGCTGCTGGGTTGTAGGGTGTCAAAGCAATATTCTGAATTCGGTGCTTGTCGCAGAACCGATAAAATACGTGGCTTGCGAACTGTGGCCCATTGTCGTGAATGATCCTTCGGGACAGTCCAAAGCGGTAGATGACATGATGCTTAAGGAAGCTGATCACGTTTGAAGTTTTGACCTCAGCCAATGGGATGGCTTCCACCCATTTAGAGAAGTAATCGGTGATTGCGAGTATGAATCGGTGTCCTCTGGACGAAGACGGGGTAATTGGGCCGATGATGTCCATACCCCATGCTTCAAATGGCCAGGAGGCTACAGTCGGATGTAGGAATTCAGATGGCTGGTGGATGAAGTCGGCGTGGATTTTGCAGGCCTTGCACTTTTGTGCATAATCTATTGCGTCTGCAACCATCGTGGGCCAGTAATAGCCCATTCGGCGAAGGTGGTCTTGCAGTTTCGGGCCCGGCTGATGGGCTCCGCAGACACCATCATGGGCCTCGTGCACGGCTTCCTTGGCTTCTGTATTTGATAGACACCGAAGCAGTAAACCATCATAGGATCGGCGATACAGCATTTTCGTCTCCGTATCGTAGAAAAATCTGAGAGAACGTCTTCTGATAGAAATAGCTTCCTTCAGATTCTCTGGCAGGATGTCGTATACTACGATGTCGATGAACGGCTGTCTCCAGTCTGGTGCTTCGTTGACTGAAAGAGCGGAGTAGCTTTCAATGGATCGAATGTTGTCCTTAGGACAGACCAGTTCACGGCCTATTATGTCGACCTGATGACGAGCGTAATTTGGCACAGCTAGGGAAGCGGCCAAACCAGCTAGTGCATCAGCCTCAATATTCTGGAGTCTGGGAACATGTTCTATGAAGAATCCTCCCAGAGACGAGATGATACGATTGCTATTCGATGATACGGGATCATGTCTTCGTGGCGGACCTCGTACGACCCTCGAATCTGATTGACGATTAACTGTGAGTCGCCGTATGCTTCAAGATACTCTACCTCCAGCTCCTTCGCAAGCCGAAGGCCAATGACCAAGGCATTATACTCGGCCACATTATTTGAACAGGGCTCTATGAGTGAGTAGGCCCGATTGATCACCAAGCCGGAGGAAAAAATCAGCACCACTCCAACTCCAGCGACGATATTGCCTTTGGGTCCAATTCTTGAAGCACCGTCGAAGAATATTTGCCAGATGGCATCATGGGAGACTGCATTTGAACTGGTGACCTCATCCGATATTTCTTCATATACCCTGGTCGTCTCCGAACCTGGATGTGCTGCTAGAAAGTATGCCAAAGCCTGGCCTTTAACAGCCTTTTGCGGGACGAAGATCATGTGGTATGGTGATAGTAATATCGCCCAGGTAGCAAGGCGCGAGCTGAGTGTTTCCGGAGGATTATTGTCCGGAGGATTATTGTTTCGTCCACGACGGTGGGGGCTGTTGTTTTCGGAGGATTATTGTCCGGGTTTGGTGCCGCCGAATTCGAGTCCGCATTGACCGCGAGACCCGCGCTTGTTTGGCCAGCGTCCCTCCTTGCAGAGTTGGAAGGGCCGCTTTAATCTCGTCTACAGACTTGACTAAAGCAAGCAATATGGCTTCGAGACTGTCGATGCGCTGGCGATCACTAGAGCCACCTTGGTTGCTATATGTCATGAATACCGTCTTCACATGAGGAGAGATAGATGGAGCGGTGGAGGAAGTGCCCTCTGAATCGTATCCTTGTAGTGAGAAATTATCGAGGTATGTGGGTATATTCCCTTCTGACTCAGATTTGGAAGGAACAGTACCTCCAGTCTCCGAGTTTGCCTCGTCATGGGAGTTGTGGACATCCTCGGGGACGTCGAGAATTGCTACATCCGATGGGAGAGTTGTCTCCTCCGGCTCGTCTTCTTGGAACATTGGGTTGCTGTGGAGGCTCGGAGGGGTGCTACCCATAGCCCCAGCAACCCCCTGCGTTATGGACGACGAATCCCCCACTGTAGCAAATTTTGTCTTAGAGCGAGTACCTTGGAAAACTCCAGTGGTGGGCACCCGCTTAGACGACAGTCTTTTAGTCGCAGTGGTTGAGATCTTCGGGCTGGGAACATTCGTCTTCTTTCCCCTTCCATTCTCGGGGACTTTTCGAGCAGAGTTGCAGGAGACGACGGGTACTGCCTCGTCTTCTGAAGATGGCTATTGCAGTCTTTGAAAGACAGACTGCCGGTATTCTTGCATCGTCGGGCTATTGCAGCAGCAGTTGACGATGACTTGGGTGCAGTGAAGTCCTTGGGAGGACTCTTTGCATCCCGATGCATCTTCTCTTTCCTTGCGTTTGTGGAGGATGGCCTCACGCAAGTCACTTATTTTGCCGGCTCGAGAATTTCGAGCACGCGAGTGGATAGGCCTCCCGCCTGATCCCTGATTTGAAGGTAGTTCGTATACTTGCCTTCGTTCGTTATTGAGAGATGCTTGATGACTATCCCGTCCATTGGTCGCAGGGGACATGGTACGAGTAGCTCTATACAACTTTCCATTAGAGGCCCGCGTGATAATCAGCGGGACGCTCCGATAGTCAGAGGTTGGGACAGCTGACTGGGCTTGGTGAGCCCGCGCTGCCCTAGACTTCTTCCTTTTAGCACTTATGGGTGTGTAATAGGAAGAGTCCAAGTTGGATACCACAGAGTCTGGCTTATCATCCAGAGAACCATCAGGGTCAGGACCTCATGAGAGACGGTCGAAGACTGATCGAGAGAAGCGTGAAACAGACGCTATGCGGCTAGGATTGGAAGACGTACAGGCTGTCTGCATGCGGCTGTCTTTAGCTGTCGGATGAGTTGTTCTTGTGCGACTAGGAGTCACGACCGTGCAGGCTGGCCATATGCGGTTGGCAATTGTGTCAGCACGGGTTTTCTGCAAGCGATTGACTTCAGTAACCGCATAAGTTTCAACCATGCGGTTGGCAACTGTAGCCGCATAAGCTATGTGGCTGACAGATGTGGCCGCATGAATTTTCTTCATACGCCTGGCGGATGTAGCCGCATAAGCTTTCTTCATGCGGCTAGTACCCTTATGCGGCTCGGATCGCATAGAGTTCCTCTTTGCCCCTTCAAGTCCAGCATCATAATATTTTCTTTTGCCGGACTTGGGGACAGCAGAGTCGTCTATGGTCTGAAGTGGGACCGCAGGAGAGTCTTCTCCGCCGTCTTGAGCGACAGAGGGTATCTCTGCAAGGGCCTCAGTAGGAACGAATGATCGGGGTCTCCACTCCTTGTGGGCCTTCTTTGTGCGGGCTCGCTTCTGGACCGGGCCAGCGCTCTTGTCGAAAAGCATTTCTTCGAATGACTGTTGGTCGAACCGGGCTACCATCTTCTGTTGCGTGGAGCCAAGCTTGGATGCATCCGACTGCGTCAACAACTCCTTAGCCGTGGAGAAGTTTATCCCCAGCAGAGTCGCCATCGTGTTTGCCATGGAATATAAAAGAGCAGAACAGTTTTATGGGAGGACTGGATTTTTACTTCACGTTACAAACTCGCTTGTACAAAGAAAGCCTAGGGACGAAAAACTAGGTACAGCAATCTAAGTACAATTATTTATTTTTGATTCTGGGGGGTGACGGTAGAGGCTTGGAAAAGCGACGGCAGCTCTGCCTTACTCCTTGGACGATCGGACGTAGCCTTGGCTCCTGTAACGAGATGCTTGGCATTGACGAAGAAATGCTCTTCTTGCTCTCCTCGTATTGCTCTTCTGGCTTCTCTTTCTGGATTAATCTCTGTGTATTTTTCTCTCTGATTATTGGGGGAGAGTCCTTTTGTAAGGGAATGGCATCTTGCTATTTATAATAGTGGGGGGCATCATTAGGGTTTGCAATGATTGCCCATTCTCAAAGTGGCGGCGGCCTAGTAAATGATCAATATGGGCCATTAATCTTGAGCGTGAAGGATCTGGGCCATTAATGAGGATTATGCCAAATCATGTCAGTAATTAATGTTGATTCCACTAAATCCCCATCATGATGATTTGCTGATGTCCGCAAATTTAAATGAATCAATTTAATTCATTCTCTTGCCACGTGTCCCAAATTATTGGGATCTGACCCAAAATTTGATTATCTTTAGGACACGTATCCTGTCATCGTTTTTGAGCCGCATGAGGAGCGTTCGTGTTTGGGCCGCATGAAGGTCGACATGACCGAGCTGCTTGAATAGTCTCTATACTCGAACCGCATGAAGGTTGTCATGACCTAGCCGCATGAATATGTTCATGACCGAGCCGCATGGGGGTCTTCATGGCCGAGCTGTATGAGAGTCTTCATGGTCGAGCCGCATGGATTTCTTCATGGCTGAGCCGCATGGGGGGACCTTCATGATTGAACCGCATAGGTTTCTCTGTACTGGCCGTGTGAACTCGTCTAGTCTCGCCGCATAAACTCGCCTCGAAGCTGTGAAGATATTCTCCAGTTCCCTAGGAAGATAGTGCTCTTGTGTCAGTCATTATGACTACTTTACGTCAGGGCTGTCAACTGTCAGCCGTCAGAGCATTAATTATGTTTGAATGACGCCGGGTAAAGCTGTTCTGAAAAGACACGTGGCTTCCCTCTGCTGGCCGCATGGAGTCCACTCTGTGTTTGAGCCGCATGGGACTCTTGAGCCGCATGTGGCTCTTTGGCCGCATGGATCATTTTTCTCCTCTTTTTCATGCTTCTATAACTGCTAATGAACCAGCTAGTAAAGAATTGGTTGAAGGGACTCTGCTGAAGAACCGGTTGAGGAGACCATTGAGGTGTCGTTCGAAGAAACCATTAAAAAGTCGCTAATGAATACCGCTGATGAGCTGGTTACGACGACCGTTCAAGAGCCAGTCCATGAGGTTGCCCAGAAATCGATCATAGAGATTTTTAAAAAGCTTGTATAGGAGCTGGTTAAAGAGCCAGTCATCCACAGGGATACTCCTGAACCAACAATCCAAGGGCCAGATCAGAAGGCATTAAGAACTACTATCATTGCACCATTGATGACCTCCATCCTAGTCATGGCACCACGTGCCTCGACTGTACTCCCTGGTAATGTTGTAGCGACAGTCGTTGTTCTTGGAACTTCCATCGCGGAATCTCCGATGACCCCGATGGCCATGGCTGACAATGATTATTATACCAACCTGATTTTGGGCACCATTCAGCATGCTATTAAGCATGATATAAAGGTCATCTTGCAGCATTAATAACGTTTAGGCAGGCTCGGTCTGCAGTAAGAGCGCAGTTAGTGGCATTGTGTGAGTATCAGGGATATGAGGCGAAAGTCGATGCGATAGAGGCCTCTCTGGCAGAATTAGAAGCCACAGTCTTGGAGCTTCAAGGCCTTGAGCGTAGCCTTTCGTCCCTTGTGAACACGGAACTAGAGAAAATGGTCGCTGAACTTTTCCAGAACGAATAGAGACGAGAGGCTCTGGCTCACAGGGTTGCCTCGATTGAAGTAGAGATTGAAGAGGTGATTAATGCTGAAGAAGTCCAAGTCTGCCATCAATCATCCTTAGAAAAAAAGTATAAAGCCTTCCGGGAACAGATTCGAAAGTTGGAAGAGACGGTGGCCTTCGTCGAGAGTGAGATGGAGAAGTCAAAAGACCAGCAAAGGTTCCTTTACAAGCGATCCAAGACCTTAGCTCGGGAGAAAGAGAGTATCATTGCTTGTCAGCAGAGTTAGACATTACATGCCAAAACATGTCCAAGCTCGAAGATAAGGTAGCCAGATGGCAAGAAGCAGAGCGCCGAGCCAGGGAGTTGGTTGGGCCTAAGATTGCCTTTTTGAGAAGCCGACTTGACAAAATTATGCGTCGGTCGTCTTAGAGCGCAATATTAATGCCCTTCGTCTTCATGTTCCTTTCTTTTGGGAAGATTTTTGTAGTAAAATAAAAACTTTTCTTTTTTATTAATGAAAATCTTAGTTTTGCAACTTTGCTTGTCCATTTATGATGAACTTTTAATAGTAGTGAGAATTCCCTCATAGGTAGTCTTATCATGATAGGATGGAGGTAACTTCGCTGGGGATGGGGTCTTTACTCAGAGGTAATATGGAAATGGTAAACATAAAATTTTTGCGGTATAATTTTTCTTACTCAGAGGTCATATAGACATGGTAATTCTATAGATGTATAGTACGACTCAGAGGTAGTATGGACGTAAAATATTCTATAGATGGTTATGACAACATGAGGTTTGTCATGGAAGAAATGTCTACTCAGTGACAATATGGACATGGTAGGCATGAACTTCATTGGGGTATAGAAAAAAACAACTCAGAGGTAATATGGACGTAAAATATTTTCTACTAGGGAAATGAGGAAGGGATGAATTCGTTAGGTTTGGCCAGTCGGTAAGTACCATTGGAATAGACCGTCTCTACGACGAACGGTCCTTCCCCCTTGGGTTCAAACTTTCCAGCAGTCTTATGAGTCATCACCATCAGTCTTCAAACTGATAAGACATGGTCTCCCACTTCGAATGTCCTTTATCGAAGCTTTTCGTTGAAGGCTCCATAAATTTGAGCTTGATATAGCTCGATATGTTGTTGAGCGAGCATACGCTTCTCGTCTAATGCTTCCAACTCCTATAGTCGACGACATTGATTGTCTTCATCTGTCACCTAGATGGTGATGGCTACCCGTAGAGACGAAATCTGGATCTCCAGAAAAAGTAATACCTCACACCCGTAGAAAAGGGAGAATAGCGTTGCCCGTGGGTGTCCGAATGGTGGTACGGTAAGCCCATAGACATTCGCCAAGCTTTTCATTCCAGTCGCGCTCATTAAAAGATAAGACTTCCTTGAGTAGCTTGACAATTATCGTGCTGAATACTTCAGCTAGCCCATTCGCTACAGGATTGTAGGCCATTGATGCTACATTCTGTATCTGGTTTTGATGTAATGCATGGCTCACGAACTGAGGACCAATGTCGTGGATAATCCTTCGAGGAACTCCGAAGCGGTAGATGACATAATGCTTAACAAAGTTGATCACGTTCGAGATTTTTACCTCATTCGGTGGTTTGCTTCCATCCACTTAGAAAAGTAGTCAGTAATGGCGAGGATGAACCGGTGTCCTTTAGAGGATGGAGGGCTGAATGGCCCGACGATATCCATTCCCTAACCTTCAAACGGTCAGGCTGCCGCAGTAGGGTGTAGGAACTCAGAAGTTGGTAGATAAAGTCAGCATGCAACTGACATATCCACCATTTTTTGGCATAATCAACGGCCTATGCCATCATAGTAGGCTAGTAGTAGCCCATGCAACGTACTCGGTCCTGTAACTTAGGACCAGGCTGGTGAGCTCCATAGGTACCATTATGTTCCTTTCGGATTGCTTCTTTTGCTCCAACATTAGACAGACACCGAAGGAGAAGTTCATCATATGAATGACAATACAACATTTTGTTAGAGGTATTATAGAAGAACCGGAGCGAGCGCCTCTTGATAGAAGTAGCATCCTTTGGGTCTTCAGGTAGGATCCCGTAGACCGCTTAGTCTATAAAATTGAATCGCCGTCCCGAACGTCAATATTGGTGTTTGCCTATACAGAGCAGCTTAGACACGTGTGCAGATTGTTCTTTGGGTAAACCAGTTTCTGACCCATTACTGTGACGGAGTACTTGGTTCCAACCGAAGCTGGCAAAGAAACGACAAGATCGACGAGGGCATCGGCCTCCAGGTTTTGCAACCGATGTACATGCTCTATAAAGAACCATGTAAGGGTAGTAATGATGATTAATTCTTTCTGATGATACGGGACCAGATCCTTATGTCAAACCTTATATTGTCCTCGAACTTGATTGATTACCAGTTTCGAGTTACCATAGGCCTCAAGATAGTCAACCCCCAATTGTTTGGCGAGTTAAAGTTCGATGATGAGAGCGTTGTAGTCAGCAATGTTATGGGTGCATGATTACATAAGAGAATACAGATGGTGGATGACTAGGCCATCAGGTGTGATGAGGACAATTTTGACCCCTACGATGATTTCGCCTTTGGGACCTATTCTAGAGGCACCGCCAAAGAACATTCGCCAGACAGGATTGTCTGAGACCATGTTCGACTCTAGGACTGCATCAGGAATGTCGTCGTAAAGCTTTGACATTTTTTGTACAGGATGTGCCGCTAAGAAGCCGGCCAATGCTTGACCCTTAACGGCATTTTGTGGGACAAATACCACGTCATAAGGCGTCAGAAGGATTGTCCGTGTGGCTAACCGTGAGTTTAGCACTCCTGGCTTGGTGATAAGGACACTAAGGGATTGACTCTGGAGATGACGTGAATTGTCTCCCCAGCCACATAATGCCACATCTTTTGGATGGGAAGACTAGCGCGAGACACTCCTTCTCAATAGGATTATACGGATGTTCGGCGACAATCATGGTCCTCCTCAAATAGTAGATTGTCTGTTCGTGTCCTTCCACTACAACAAAAAACCCTTTTAATGACGGCTTAAAAGCGTCATTAATGACGAACCATGATGCTTTTTTTTTCACAACAACCATTATGAAAACGGGTGTTATAAATATTTTTTAAAAGCGTCATAAAATAACCGTCATGAATAGTTTCTATAAAAGCGTTACGGATAGTTAATATATAGTGCACAATTCAGAACAATTTTAAAACGACATGAATAGATAATATGTATAGGCTTAATGCAGCACATTTATAACACTTTATACTATTCAAATTAGCATATTTATAATGCTCTATACTGCACAGTATATATTACATTCCAAAAACTTAACATTATATATCACCATCTTTATTACATTTCTCAAAATAGAGTACATATTAACATCTTCATTACATTGAATATCCAAACACAGAATGTACCCAAAAAATAGGAATAAATCTCTCTTTTGCTAACCAAATTATTAGAAATCTTTACTTAAGTAGATTCTGACCATAGATCTTCTCTCTGCCATCTTTTGAAGATATCGGGAGTCCCAAAGAGAAGTAGTGTCGTAGCTGAGCGGCGACATGGTGCTGCTGCAGCCGGCGCCGTCGTGGGAGAGCCTCATCCTCTGATCCCTTACTCTCGCCTGAACCCTCACCAGTGCCTGCATGCTCCTCAGCATCACGTTGTGCCCGTTTTTGTAAAAAATCGGAAATGTCAGCTTAGCACTTTATTAATCAACGCTGAAATGTGAGCCTAGCAATCAACCTGGATTTTACCAAGACAATAAATTAAAGAATGTTAACAAAAAATTTATATATTAGAAATCAAAATCGAAAATATATAATTAAGAAAGCATCAACAGGGACATAAGTAGCTTGCGAAGATGTAATGGAACCCTTCTTCGTAGTTGTAATACGCTCTTGCAACCCTCCAAGATCAGTGGCAAGAGTTGGTTGGTAACCAACGGTAGATGGGATACGACCAAGCAAAGCAGACACTTCAGAGTTTGCCTAAAAAGTTGAAGATAAACTGAGCCATAAAACATGCATATGCGTAACAAGAAAATCATTCCATGTACAGGTTACTATAAGCTTACTTTAGTGAACCGGAAAATGTTGTCAATAAAGAGAAGCACATCTTGCCCTTCAGCATCTCGAAAATGCTCGGCAACTGTCAACCCAGTCAACCCAATACGAGCACGAGCACCAGGGGGCTCATTCATTTATCCGTACACAAGAGCACATTTGCTTTCACTCTACAACATGGAATCTGATTCCAAACTTCAGAAGCAAGAATACAACACAACTGATTAAAGAAACACCAAAGTAGCCTAGAGCAAGTACCTGCTTTTCTCCAAGCTTAATCATACCACTCTCAATCATTTCCCTATACAAGTCATTACCCTCGCGAGTACGCTCCCCAACACCAGCAAAGACAGAGAAACCACCTGACAAAAAACCTTACTAATGTAATAAATACAAATAAATACTCATGAAAATAGGTTGCCGTCAATTTTGTTTGTACTAACCATGAGCTTTAGCGACATTATTGATCAATTCCATGATAAGTACAGTTTTCCCAACACCAGCACCACCGAACAACCCAATCTTTCCTCCTCTTTGATAAGGTGCCAAAAGATCCACAACATGAAGATGAAAGAAACATAATTTATTTGATACTACATTGACATATGGTATCCTCCTCAAAAATCCTATATGTAATGATACTTTCTTAAATACAAACATTGATGAGAATTGCAGAGCACAGAAAAGCAAAAATTATTGTACCTTGATTCTAGTGACAAGAATTTGTTGTTCTGTAGCCTGTTCAACAAAAGCAGGTGCCTCACGATGAATTGGAAGGAAATGGCTTGTCTCCACAGAGGAAAGGAAACGAACAATCATAAGTTTCAAAAAAAAAAACAAATACAAACCCAAACAATATCCAAAATCTCTTAGAAGAAAAGCGAAGAAGAATGACACTGAAGAATTATGATTTTAAAGAAAGTAAGACTCTATCGGGTTCCCGCATCTATTCTTCCCCCATGTCTTTAAATATGGCATCACTACTTTTAGTTTTGCTACTAACTCATGTCGCTTCAAATCGTATTAGATATACCTTCTTCTTTTGATTCCCAAGTCTAACTTCATCATAATAGGATTGTGGCAAGATCAACCCTCCATGAAGTGCCTGTTAATGCGCGATCCAATCTTTCCGCTATATTAAAATTACTAGACCTAAGAGGGCCAGAATACCCTAAGTCCATAGCCACGGATATGTCGAACCACTGGATAAAGTGTTTTGTGGTGATTGAAATTGAATGAGTTCCCTCCAACCTTTTCGACTGCATTTAGGATAGACTTGCAGTTTCCTATGCAATCCCAGAATGATCTTCTATCAGAAACACCTAGGTGGTCCATCGATGCAGAAGAGATGCCATGCATCTATAGATGAATACAGTTGGGTGTAGATGAAATGGTGGTCAAGGTTGATGTTGGGGTCCGTCCACATAAATCCCTATTCCTGCTCCAAATCATCATTAAATATCCTGCTCCAATGGGCATTTATGATTTTGGTTGGAGTATCTGTGAGATTTTGTGTCAACGAGAACAGTAACTGCATAGATTTTAGGAGGTTTGCATGATTTGGCAAGCTTCTATGTGGAAGGCATGATTTTTTAAAGAAATTTGTAATTGGGTTTGGGTTCAATTCTAACTAAGTAAGAGGCAATAGTATACCAGTGGTGGCAACTGAAGCATTTTGTCATACAATTGAACTGCAACAGTGCAAAAAAAAGACTTGAGAGAAAAATAAAACTACCTTAGCTTTCTTCTGCAGCTTCCCAGCAAACAAGAGGTACTGCTTCAGCGTATAATCCTTGGCGATCCCCATCGCGACCATCATCGCCTAGTCGGACATGAATGGAGCGACGTTCGGAGCCTACGTCACGAGGACCACAGCGGTGGTGGTGGGCCCGACCCCCTTGAGAGAAGCCAATGTCGAGACCGCTACCGTTAGGTCCGGGAGCACGGCGAAGGCCCTTTGGAAGGTGAACTCCACCGCTGCCCCATCGAGCGATGCCACAGAGTCGAGCAAGTGGGGCCTTCATTTTCCTTTCCGTGTTCTCCAGCCCCGCCCCGACCTCCCGACCGTGGTCGCCCCTCGATGGCCACCTGGTCTTTGAGACCACCACCCTCACGTCGCCGAACCCAAGCCGCCCCGCCGCGGCGAACACCGTGTCGACCTGCGCGTTCAGGAGGCTCTGTACCGATAGCTCGTCGAGATGAGATCGATCGTCGAGATGAGGCACATGTTATTAGAACACGCTGCCGAAGTGGTGGCTCTGTACCGATTGCTCAGTCGCCGAAGGGTTGCTGCATAGTCGAGCCCATCGTCGGAGTAATTAGGTTAGGGTTGAAAATTGGGAGAGAAGAGGTTTAAGGAGGAGAGATGCTGCTCGTTAGAAAATGGATAAGAAATGAATTTGCTCTCTCCCTCTGAGCTTTTATACAGTGAAGGAATTACAAGTTTGCCACCGCTCTAAAATATTAATGACGTTTTGTTTTATAAACATTATAAAAAGCCCAAAATTAGCCCAAACCGTCATAGAAAAATGGTATTTCTCAACTTTGATAACGCTTATGTATCAGCCGTCATTAAAACTCCTTGTCGAGCATCATTAATAGGTCTTTTTGTTGTAGTGTTCGTTCCTCTTCTGGGCTAATAAAGTACCCAGAGAATGGTCTATGGCTTGGACGTATAGTAGGAAGGGTCTTCCAACGATTGGTGCTACCAGGACTGGTTGATTGGTGAGATATTTCTTGATGTCGTTGAACATGCGCTAGCGTCCTTCAGTCTATACATAATAAACCCCTTTTTTTATTAGCTTGTTGAATGGCAGACATTGCCCAGAGAGATTTGCGATAAATCTTCTGTTATATGCCAAGCGCACATACAGGCCTCGAAGCTCATGCAGATTCTTCGGGGAAGCCATGTCCAGAATGTCCTTAGTCTTTTTAGGATCAATGTGAATATCCTTGGCTATGACGATGAAGCCCAATAACTTGCGGCTCGAAACCCCCAAAAAACTTAGTTGGGTTCATCATTAGCTGATGCGTTCTGATCAAGTCGAACACCGTCCTCAAGTCGTCTAGATGACTGGTTTTCCTCCTACTCTTAACAACAATATCAGTAACATAATATTTTACCATTTTATAGAGATATTTGCAGAATATGGTGCTCATAGCCCGTTGATATGTCGCTTCAGCATTCTACAAACCGAAAGGCATCACGGTATAATAGTAGATTCCTTTTGGAGTTCGAAATGATGTATGCTTTTCGTCTTCAGAAAATATCATAATCAGGTTGTAGGTCAAAAACTCGTCCGTGAATGACATACGTTCGAAGCCACAAGTATTGTTGATCATCATGTCAGTGATCGGGAGGGAAAATTGTTACGACCTGCACCCGCTTTTCGGATGCAAGCACGTGAGCAAGCCAGCTACGCATCAAGCGGACTCCAGCCCGACTCGAATACGTAAACGTTGTCAAGGCTAGGGTATACTGCCAAATCTTGGCAATTTAATCTATATCTCAAATCCACAATAAGTGAGCAAAACATGAATGAATACTATGGATCGTGGTCTGCTGCCCACTAGCATATATGTCCGATAAGACTCCAAAGAATATAACAACAATCTCTAAACTGAATCAATAAGCAGAATATCTTATGATAAGAAATAAAAAGCACGAAAGGATAAAAATGTAATATCACTAACAAATACCTGAGACATGTATCACAATTATCTACCATCCCGCTCTACCATTAACTCCATACAATCGCTAAACCTGAAGAGATCATCAGGTCCTCAGAGGACATAGCAAGAAACATATAAAATGCCTATTTAGCAGTTTAATCATGCATGATAATATATAAACAGGATATAACAAGGAATAACACTTAACATGGTAAGAGACTACGACCAAACTGCTAACAAGTGACTAATGACAGGTGGCTACTGACTGGTGACTTTGAACTGGAATACCAGAACAACTATACATAATTAAACTGCTAAATGAACAAGCGAACATGAGATCAATGGAATACCAAACCCTTGCCCTGAGTGGACTCGTAGGTTTGAACTAATCACTAACCCTCGTTGCGAATATGGACTCTCTGGTTAGTACTAACCCTCATCCCGAGTGTGGACTCTTTGGTTAGTTCACGGCAAGGCACCCTCGTCCCGAGTGTTGACTCTCTGGTGCAAGTATAACATCCTCGTCCCGAGTGTGGACTCTCTGGTGTAAATAATCGACATCCTCATCTTGAGTGTGGACTCAAGGATGTAAACAGATCAGGCAAACACCCTCATCCCGAGTGGACTCTCTGGTGCCAAGGAAACAATAACAAGGATTTAGCGGTTCAATTACACGTACTCGTTCTATGACACGACTCAAGAAAGGTACTGGTGAGACAAGGTACGATTCAGTCAAGACACAGTCAAGTCCAGTATAACTACACTGTCAAGTCAAGCAAACCCATAAACTGGTGAACATGATATGTAGAAACTAGATAAATCAAGTCAACTAGAGAGCTAATAAATCATATAAAATCTATAACAAATAGAGTATCTAATGATAATACAATAATAACATGAAAACTATAAACATGGAATTAAACTGTAGAGGGAGGCAAGGTATCTTGCTTGTGGTCCTTGCACAAACCGTAGTCAAAAGTCGAGGATGGGAGGATGTCGATCTAGGAGCTGTCAACCTATAACACATATCGCACCATGAACCATGCACGAAACTATAAATCAATTCTAATGTTCTTGTTCTAAATTCATGAAATAGTGGCTAGTTGGGTTACTAATCTAATAATAATTAGTTTTGGAATAATTTATCTAAAAATCTAATTTAACCTAATAATAATCTAAATATAATCTAAACATGCATGTTTGGCCATCAAAGTCATGTTTTCCAATTTTGGAAATCATGGTACGCAAATCGAGACGTATCATTGCCTGTCTAGTCAAATGCTGTGAACTCTAGATTTTGAAAGTGCACCTTGGTAGATTTTAGTGCCACGAGTGCGCTGGAATTAACTCTGCCGCAAAATTACACTTTGGTCAAAAGATATCGCCGTTATGGCTAATCGTGACCAAAATGGTGATCAACCGATCAATTCTGAGTTCAACAGAATAATTAAAATATTATATGAATGAAATAATTTCTGTAAAAAATATATGTTGTAGAGCTCTGTGTTAGCTTTCCGAAACTTCAAACGGTTCATGATTTCGATTTCTGGTTCTCCCGAAACCTTAAAAACACCGAAACGTGTCAAGTTTCGGACAACCGACACTCTACGAATTTTCCAGCAATTTAGGAATAATATATACAAAAATAAATTATATATTCAGAAATTTTTCCTCGAGACGAATCCAACAAAAAAACGGCACACTAAAATCACGTCGGAGTTGACGGCAATCGTCTCGGGAAGTCGAGATCTCTACTAGAACTCTCTCTCAAAAAGGCGGCTGAAATTTAATTAGAGTTTCGAATATAACAATATATATATAGGAGAGAGAGGCGGTTCAGTGTGGGAGCCGACAGGGCCCCCCCCCCCAGGGTGAATTTCTGGGTAATTAATTATCTTAATTCAGAAAATTATTTAAAAATTACTTTAAGTCCAAATAAATCAAAATAAATTGCAGAAAAATCCCGAAAAATTCTAGAAAATTCTAGAAAATATTTCTAAGCGTCTAGAATCTAAATAAAATATTTAAACACAAAATATCATCATGTGACCTCATAGTAAATTTCCAAAGCCTATAAAATATAATTTATATAGGTTTTATTTATATAAAAATTCCCAAAAATTCTAAAAAATTCAGAAAAATTCTAGAAAATTCTAAAAAATATTTCTAACCTCCTAGAACCTAAATAAAAATAAATTGTCTCAAAATAGTCCCAAATGACCTCATAGTAATTCATGAAAGTCAATAAAATAAATATATCTTTAATAAATAAATATCTAAAAATGTCTAAAAATCATAGGAAAATATAATATAGCTATAGCATGCTTGTAAACCCTATCTAGAGATCATGTGAGCTCAATATGGTCGTAAATCACCTGTGGGCTTAGTCACAACTCCTATGATCATAGAAAAATTAAATGTAAACTAATCAAATAAAAAATAAAAAATATATGACAAAATTTCGGGAAGAGGAGTTACAAATCTACCTACCTTAAAAATAATTTTGTCCTCGAAATTCTAATTCATAACTATTCCTTAAAAAATCAAAGTCTACTATTACCTTAATCTCCTCAAATTTAATTTCTCAAAAATATTTTATGACCTTCTCTAGTCTTTTTGTAACTCCGAATACTTGAGGACTTCTACCCACCTTTGGTCACACTACTCTTCAAATGACAGTCACTAAAATCTTATAACCTTCTAACTAGTTGCTAACGATTCTACCAACAGATATATAGGGCGTATGGCATCTATAATCCCTTATATCTATAAACAACCAAATATTCAATAGTCAAGCAATATTATACAATAACTTAGGAATCTCTGATGAATTCTAGACTGCACAATCATTCGTCACTCCAAAATAGGAAGGAACGAGAATTAATGGTACAGGAGGGCAAGGGAGAATAATCGAGAACGAATACGAGGTTTCAAAGGCGGTAGAAAAATTTCTAAGAGAATTTTCAAGGCAGAGTCGATTGAAATTTCTAAAGTTTAGTCATAATCGCAGGCTCGTATCAGTACAGTTATGTAACCGATACGATATGCTCTGACCTGCAAGGGCCACCAAAAAAACTTATCACGACCCGTACCTGCTTTTCGGATGCAAGCACATGAGCAAGCCAGCTACGCATCAAGCGGACTCCAGCCCGACTCGAATACGTAAACGCTGTCAAGGCTAGGGTATACTGCCAAATCATGGCAATTTAATCGATATCTTAAATCCACAATAAGTTACAAAACATAAATGAACACTATGGGTCGTGGTCTGCAGCCCACTAGCATATATGTCCGATAAGACACCAAAGAATATAACAAGAGTCTCTAAACTGAATCAATAAGCAGAATATCTCATGATAAGGAATGAAAAGCACAAAAGGATAATAATGTAATAGGAATAAAAAGCACACCTGAGACATGTATCACAATCATCTATCATCCCGCTCTGCCACTAACTCCATGCAATCGCTAAACCTGAACAGATCATCAGGTCCTCAAAGGACATAGCAAGATACATATAAACATGCATATCTAGCAGTTTAATCATGCATGATAATATAAACAGGATATAACAAGGAACGACACTTAACATGGCAAGAGACTACGACCAAACTGCTAACAAGTGACAAACGACAAGTGGCTACTGACTGATGACTATGACCTGGAATATAAGAACAATAATACGTAACTGAACTGCTGAATGAACAAGCGAACACGAGATCAATGGAATACCAAACCCTCGCCCCGAGTGGACTCGTAGGTTTGAACTAATCACTAACCCTCGTCCCGAGTGTGAACTCTCTAGTTAGTACAAACCCTCATTCCGAGTGTGGACTCTCGGGTTAGTTCACGGCAAGGCACCCTCGTCCCGAGTATGGACTCTCTGGTGCAAGTATAACATCCTCGTCCCTAGTATGGACTCGTGGATATAAACAGATCAAGACAAACATCCTTGTCCCGAGTGGACTCTCTGGTGCCAAGGAAATAGTAACAAGGATTTAGCAGTTCAATTACACGTACTCGTTCTATGACACGACTCAAGCAAGGTACTGGTGAGACAAAGTACGACTCAGTCAAGACACAGTCAAGTCCAGTTTAACTACACTGTCAAGTCAAGCAAGACCATAAACTGGTGATCATGGTGTGTAGAAACTAGATAAACCAAGTCAACTAGAGAGCTAATAAATCATATAAAATTTATAAAAAATAGTGTATCAAATGATAATACAATAATAACATGAAAACTATAAACATGGAACTAAACCGCAGAGGGAGGCAAGGTATCTTGCCTGTCGTCCTTGCACAAACCGTAGTCACAAGTCGAGGATGAGAGGATGCCGATCTAGGAGCTGTCAACCTATAACACATATCGCACCATGAACCGTGCACGAAAACTATAAATCAATTCAAATGTTCTAGTTCTAAATTCATGTAATAGTGGCTAGTTGGGTTACTAATCTAATAATAATTAATTCTAGAATAATTCACTTAAAAACCTAATTTAAATGAATAATAATCTGAATATAATCTAAACATGCAAGTTTGGCCATCAAAGTCGTATTTTCTAATTTTGGAAACCATGGCACACAAATCGAGACGTGTCGTTGCCTATCTAGTTAAACGTTGTGAACTCTAGATTTTGAAAGTGCACCTTGATAGATTTCAGCGCCATGAGTGCGCTGGAATCAACTGTGCCACAAAATTGCGCTTTGGTCAAAAGATATCGCCTTTATGTCAAATTGTGACCAAAATGGTGATCAACCGATTAATTCTGAGTTCAATAGAATAATTAAAATACTATATGAACGAATTAATTTTTGGAAAAAAAATATGTCGTATAGCTCTGTGTTAGATTTTTGAAACTTCAAATGGTTCTTGATTTTGATTTCTGGTTCTCCCGGAATCTCGAAAACACCGAAATGTGTCAAGTTTCGGACAACCGACACTCTACAAATTTTCTAAAAATTTAGGAATAATATATACAAAAATAAATTATATATTCATTACCTCGAGACGAATCCAATAAAAAAAACGGCACGCTAAAATCACGTCGGAGTTGACGGCAATCGTCTCGGGAAGTCGAGATCTCTACTAGAACTCTCTCTCAAAAAGACGGCTGAAATTTAATTAGGGTTTCGAATATAATAATATATATATATATTGGAGAGAGAGAGGCGGTTCAGCCTGGGCGCCGACAGGTGGGCCCCCCCTGGGTGAATTTCTGGGTAATTAATTATCTTAATTTAGAAAATTATTTAAAAATCAGTTTAAGTACAAATAAATCAAAATAAATTGCAGAAAAATCCAAAAAAATTCTAGAAAATTCTAGAAAGTATTTTTAAGTGTCTAGAATCTAAATAAAATATTTTAACATAAAATATCATTAGGTGACCTCACAGTAAATTTCCAAAGCCTATAAAATATAATTTCTATAGGTTTTAATTATATAAAATTTCCCAAAAATTCTAAAAAATCCAAAAAAATTCTCGAACATTCTAGAAAATATTTCTAACCTCCTAGAACCTAAATAAAAATAACTTGTCTCAAAATAGTCCCAAATGACATTATAGTAATTCATGAAACTCAATAAAATAAATATATCTTTAATAAATAAATACCTAAAAATGTCTAAAAATTATAGAAAAATATAATATAGCTATAGCATGCTTATAAACCCTATCTAGAGATCATATGACCACAATATGGTCATAAATCACCTGTGGGCTTTGTCACAACTCCTTTGATCATAGAAAAATTAAATATAAACTAATCAAATAAAAAATATATCACAAAATTTAGGGAAGAGGAGTTACAAAAATTCATCTTTTGGACAGGCCGAGTTGAGGTCCCTGAAGTCTATGCAGACTTGACTCTTCCCGTTCTTCTTAATGACGGGAACAATATTGGCTACTAAATATGGATGTTGTTTCTCGCGAATGAAGCCACTGTCTATGAGTTTGTCGACTTCTTTATCTATAACATCCATGATGTTGGGACGAAAGCGAGTTGTTGCTTTTTAACATGTTTAGCGTTGGACAGGATGTTGAGTCGGTGCATTACGACTTGCGGGTCTAAACTCGACATGTCTTCAAAGCTCCAAAAGAAGACATTATTATACTCTCGGATAAGTTGTATCAGAGATTCTCTGTCTTCTCCAGTTAACCTATTACTAATAAAGATGGGTTGAGGCGAAGCCTCATCTCCTAGGTCAACTTGAACGACCTCATCATCGATAGGAGGATCTCGTTGTTCAAAGAGCTACTCCCATTGGGATCCTAGGCGATGAGCCCAGGGTTCATCCTCGAAGAATTCTAGCATTTGGTCTTCATCCTCGACTAGGGGATCTGCAGACACCATATTGACTGATATTATCTTCTTGAAGGCCTGACCGATACTGGTATCGGAGTCCCAGGTTGAGGAATCGGAGGAGTGAGAGTGCATCATGACATCCGGCTTCGAACTCTTCGAAGTTATCTTAGGAATAACATAATCCAACCCCCAGCGAGTATGCTGGTAGTAATTTTGAGCCTTCCCCTTTGGAGTATGAAGTCTTAAAGGAAGGTGTCCGCCTTTACCATAATTTAACCTTTGTCGTTAGTCAAGTTATAGCCCGTCTTCTTGATAAGGTGTTTGGCTTGAGCGGTGTAATGGTAGAGCTGCATCTTGTTGTTGTCAGGTTTCGGTTCTGCGGGAGTAAGTCTTTGAGGATGTTTTATCCAACCGAAGATGATGGGGCCCTCATCTTCCTTCTTAGCTGGTACTAGGAAGTAAGCATTTTGGGAAGAGATAATTTGGCTTGCCAGATAAGCGGTTGTCACTTATGTTTATAGCATATACAGAGGATTGTCTAAGAAATATATAGTATTTCAGTGTGCACAAGAGTAATTCAAAGACAACTTTTATTAATAAAATACAAAATTTTATCCCGAGGGATTACATCATCAAAAAAATGCGCATCAGCATTGGCACATATTTAGTCCCCTAACTCCTCATCAGTAAGAACCGAGGCTACCATGGGAGAAGGTGGAAGAGGTTGCCGCTTCATTTTGACTATCTAGGGAGGTAAGGCCGGAGATTCTTACGACCTCGTGGTTACTTTTGAGCCTCTTCGAGGGAGCTTTATCCGAGTAGGCCCCAGACTAGCAGCTGACCCCATCGGAGATGAGTGAGCAGGAGCCTTTCCTCGAAGCTTGATGACGAGAAACGCTGATGTTTAGGGAGGCTTCCCCTTTAGTCGAACCCTCAGTGGTTATTCGACAACAGTTGCGCTCTCCAATGTAGTTTCTGCCTCATTATCTGCAGTGTTGGCCTCGTCATCCCAGGAGACTGATTTGTATAGATTAGCATCAGTGCAGTACACATCAAGTCCTCGAAATGGGTCAATATCCACGAACTCTATCTTGATGGTCCTATTGCTTTCCATATACTCCATAAATTAATAGAGAGTGTAGGGTACAATTATGTACTCATGTATCTATGGCCGACCAAGTAGCATATTGTAGTTTATGTCTGTATCAATGACATAACAAGTTACATCCGTTTGAAAATCTCCTATCTGGCATTTCAGACGAATCTTGCCCCAGGGCTCACACTTTCTAGCATTGAAACCGCTAATTGTAGTATTTGATGCGGTTAGCCGATGCATCGGAATCCCCAAGGTTTGGAGTAAAATCCAGGAAATTATGCTATGGGAGGAGGCATGGTCGATGTAGATGCGATCGACCTTGATGGCACCAATATACCCTGTATAATACATGGATCTATTATGATGGTTGTTCTTCAACAACATATCCTGCTGAGTGAAGGTGATGTTAGAAATCACCTCGACCACGTTATGGCAATGTGGGCAAGCGGCAGGATCCTCCTAGGGCAGTTGCACCTAGGTGAGTAACGAGTCAGCATTCTGCAAAGCCTCGCCAAGGGCGTCCCGTTTCTCTTTGGAGAGATGGAGAAGCTCAAAGAGTGACAGCCGATCTGGAATATTGGCAAGTTGTACTAATATATCAAAGTTGTAAGGCTTGATCGGCCCTGCTATTGAGTATTTCCTTAGAGGTTTGTTAGAGCGAACCTCCTTCTGCTTTTGCTTATCTGCTGCTAAAGTATAAGATGGGCCTACTTCTGACGTATACGATGCAGTGGCAGCAGCAGGCAGAATACCTCCTCCTCTGGGGCCTGGTTATCTTTTTGCTGGTGAGCTGAGCGAGTTATAACCAGAGCATCGTCGATCGATGTAGAAATCATACGGCACGACTTGATTTTCTTTACCTTAACAGAGCACGCTGCAGGAAGCATCATGTCTGGGGCAATATCATGATGGATCCACATAACTTTTCCTCACGGTATTGTAAGTGGGATGAGGCCCTAAGTATTGTCACGAGTTGGTGGAAGGTTGACCACAACCATTGTCGTCTTTTGGATGGGGATGACACCATCTTGAGCCTCTGTCCTCAGGAAGCTTCTAAACTGGAGGGTCAACTTGTTGACAGTGACTGTCTTATCCTCGTAGTCGAGTGAGATGACCTTGGCATCAATGAGCCATTGAATCTGCTTCTTCAATACGTAGCAGTCGGGTGTTGAAAGTGAACGTACTGGTGATAGGGATAGTACTTTGGATTGTCCACATTTTTTTCTTCGTCAGGATGCTTGGGAGCAGGAGTTGAAGTTTGTCACAATTTATTAGCATATTGAATAGTTCTAGTACATCTTTGTCATTCAAAGAGTAGATTCCTTCGGTTTTGTGCTTATGTCGGCTTCTGGTTTGTTGACGCTGAAACTTTGGAGATATTGACGGTTATGGCTTGCTTACCCTTTCTGTCCTTATGGATATGTTTATTTCTAGATGAGCATTTCCTTTGTCTTCAAGCGATAGAAAACTCAGTTCCAGTAATTGTGTGTCCCAAGCTTTTCTTTCAGCGACATCTGCCTCAGTAATTAAAGGCGTCTATTCTATGCATGGAGCATTGTGCCACAATTTGATTGTGGAGAGCATGTTCGTGACACGAATCCATAAGCATGAGCTCGGGTACACCAGGTGGTAGCCTTAGAGCTACTTGGCGGAAGAGCTCGACGTAAGTACGTATAAGCTCTTTCTATTTCTGGACAATGTCTATGAGAGTGGACATCGACATGTCCATTCCTTCCTCGTAGAACCGAGCAAGAAAGAGATGCTTCAAATCGTCGAACGACGAGATGTAATTGTCGGAAGGCTGCAAAACTTTTCGTAGGCTACCCCCTCCAACGCCCGTACGATTATATTCGTAAGCAGAGCATTTCTTTTGGCAGATGCCCCGTTACTGAGGCAAAGTACCTCAAGTATCAATGAGGAGACTCCTTCACATCGAATGGTGTGAGCATCTGTGGTTTGTACTTGGGAGGATATATTATATTATCTCCTCCAGAGGATATGGTTGCCGGACCCACATCTTTTGGATTGATTCTTTCTTTTCTCGAGTGTCAAAGCGAGCATACAACTTCTTGAGAGCCTGCTGCATGTCATTTGACATTGCAGGTCCAGTTGTTAACGGAGTAGCTGACTGGGGCAGTACTTGGTTCACGACGAGAGTTAGCGCATGAGGAGGTGCATTGGACTCCGCATTCATTCCCGGGTCTTGATTTGCTAGAGTAGAAGCATTTGATGTCAATTTGTCCTTGATCATCAGACCACAGAAGTCAAGGCTTGCGTGGTATCATTTAAAGTATTCAGGCATGTCTCAAGGGCTTTTTGTCGCACCATTTTTCTGTTATACGTATTTTCAGTATACGTGTACGAATTTCTGACATTTGTCAGCTGACCCATATTTTGACTTGTCTTTCTTAACCTTATCTTCGTTTAATATTTACTTGGTTTGGTTCACCTTGGTTTATCATGGCATTTTAACTTGGCTTGGCTTGCTTTGGTTTGGTTTGGGGTTGGGTTGAGATGAGTTGGCTTGGTATATATACCAACTCCTCTCTCTCTCTCTCATTATATTTCATTTACTTCTTCTTGTCCATTTACTCCTCCCACCTACCAAGTCCTAGGCAAGTACAACCTGCTTCATGATGGATCTCAAGTTTTATTGTTCCATTGTCTTCCTTGCTTGATTCTAAGCCACTTTAGAACTTGGATATTTTGGTTTTGATGGCTACATTTTTGATCTAAGTTTATAGTTTTCTTTTTTTTTTTTTTTGATCTCTTAAACTTTGTTATTTTCAAAAACTAATGGTTCCATATAGTGGAGAATTCAATTCTACCCAATTTTGGCTTTTGAACAGCCTTATTTCGACTTCGTATGAAGAAGTTATGGCATTTTTGTGTTCATGGGTCCGGCACATCTTCGGTGCCGTCAAGACGATGAACAGTGCCGCGCGCACCCGTGTCGTGCCTCCGTATAATGCACATCGTGCACCCGTGCTCTGCGTATTTTGTATGGCACGCGTCGTGCACCCGCGTGCTGTGCGTTTCGCTTGTCGCGCCTCCGCACAATTTTTTGTCGTGCGCCCGCGCGCCAAGCCTCCGTGTCATGCACGCCGCATACCCGCATGCTGCGTGTTTCGCTTGCTGCATGCTCGCACGATTCGTTGGCCGTGCCCCAGGCATCGTGTTTGCGTGCACTGTGAGACTGGCCTGTTTTGTTCGTGCGCGCAGCGTGCCCGTGCACGAATGGTTGTTTTTGCCCGTTTGAGCTGTTTTGTAGCTAGAATCCTAAAAAAATTCAAAACGTAAAGTTGTATATCTTTATCTTGGCGTCAAGAATCTTCATGTCTCTATTTAATTAGAGTTTATATGCGACTGATAGTTTCAATCATAGTTCTCGATCCTTTGCATGTTTTCTATACTTGACCTAAATTGCGACGACCCAACTTGACAACTTGGTAATCTGAGCTAGTAACTTGCTTGAACA
Organism: Iris pallida; assembly: GCA_029216955.1. Classification (NCBI taxonomy): domain Eukaryota; kingdom Viridiplantae; phylum Streptophyta; class Magnoliopsida; order Asparagales; family Iridaceae; genus Iris; species Iris pallida. The sequence continues at coordinate 1,250,208 of JANAVB010021792.1, forward strand.
TGAAAATATGATTCTGTCTTGATAATATTGATAGTGGTCCATCGAGACGCACTCCTGACAAGTAATCTTGACATGACAAGTAAACCTGACATGACGTATATAATCTTGATTGTTGTTACGACAGTTATTCCTGTCTCACTAGTGTAACTCTTGCCTTGACTCCGTGGTTAGTTATACCTGTACAAAGCTACCTGTCTTGTCTTGCATCATGTCTAGGACATAGATTCCTAGTTACCACGGTCAAGGATTCTTAATGAATCTGACTAGGCTAATGACTAGATTGATCAAGTAGTTCATATAGAGAGATTTTTCAGTTACAGGCGATCCCGTTATCTCTGCCACACCTGTGGACTTGTAGCCTGCTGACGAGTAGAGCACATTTCCAGTACACTGTCATGTGTTGCACTTCTGAATCATAAGTACTAAAGTACACCAGTAATCTTGTAACTTTTGTAACCCCGGCTGGATAACCTGGATAGTCTGCAAGGCTTGTGCCTGCGGGAAAATGTCATTGCATCTTGTTAGTAACTAGGCCTGTGATAACCCTAGTTAGCTAATGTTAGTAAGTCGTAAGACTTGATTGGTCATGCCTGAATGATTATCTCATAATCAACATGGGAATTATATTCCACTTCTTGTTTCTTAATGCAAGCTAGTGTTTTCTTCCATCTTTTGTCTTTCACGTTATTTAATTATGTTCATTCATCAGTTCCTTTATTCATTTGTAGTGGTTTTAGTTCCTAAGTGAAGCCTCCCTTGTGGTACTTGCTCTTTTTGATGTCTGACCCAGCTGGTTTTGTATGGCCAAATTTTAGAGTAGCACCCGAGGATCTACCGACCTTTCAGCCAGATAGTGAATACCAGGCGTAACCGTGCCAATGAGTGGTTCTTATTTTGCTTCCCACTCAGTTGTAAATTATTCTTTTGAGGCGTTTAGCCGCCGAGCAAGTGTTAGCTTGTGTTGAAACTTAATTTTTGTTTGCCTAAGGGCTATTACATGATTCGCAAATCCTAGGGTTGATCATGTATGACTTAACTCTTGCTAGTCTGCGTATTTTATATGACTAGCTTCATGATCATCTGAATATGTAATATTTGGGACGCCTTACTTTGTATGTCTGATGATCTAACATCTTGTACTATTTATTTGCTTGCTTAAGATTGAGACACTAGGCTTGTTCGTGACCATAAAAGACTGATGGCTTGTAGATAAACCCTCATGCATCTAGACAGTCGTGACCGTATTGCGAGGTGGGTTTCACTTCAATGTATATAGTTTGTTGTGTCCGTCCCCCGCTCTCCAGTATTCTGGTTATGGGGTGCGACACGGTTTAAGTGGTCGCCCATGCAGGTCTTGTAAATCAAGATGTTGGAGGGTTTTACTGAATAGATGTCTCAATCATCATTCTCCCTTGATCGCTACCCGTGTTTTCTAATCCTCCTAAATCTTGACCTGATAAGGTGCTTCTAGCCTTGATCTATCTTGGTCCTTCCTTATTGTTCCTCATGTCATTTTCTTCAGTGGCATTGTTCCTGGTCCTACCGATCATCCGGGTGGAGCACCTCCAGCAAACCAGCAACACCAAGTGGACCAGTAGCAACCTGGAGACTAAGACCAGCACTCAGGGGCAACCTCCGAGTCATGTCTTCTGGGGATCCAGATCCACCAATACAGCCAGCCCAGCCTACAGATCCTGGCAATAGAGCACTGATGCCCTACAGCAAACAATACAAGATGGTATGGGCAGAGTCGCTTATCAGGAGAACAATGCGGCTAACAGCTTCAAGCACATGAACCCTCTTTTCTTTGACGACAGTGAAGATGCTATTGCTGCTGACGCGTGGCTTCAGGATATAGAGGTTATTCTGGAGGCAGCTCGGACTCCAGTAGAAGAGAAGGTGGTCGTTGTGCACCTGCAATTATTGGACTTAGCCCGCAGCTGTTGGGCGATGCTAGCAGTTGGTTTGGTGATGCCTGTCATGTGGGCGATATTCAATGATAAATTTAGATGGAGTACTTTGATGCAGTAGTTCGTTATGATCTGCAAACAAGGTTTATCAATCTCAAGCATATGGGAAGGACGGTCGATGGATATGCGACCGAGTTTTCTAGGTTTAGTCGGTTTGCTCCCACCTTGGTGGCGACCGAATTACACTGAGCGCAACGATTTCAGCAGGGACTCCACTAGAAATCATTTTAGTGGTGTAGTAGTTTGAGCACGAGACCTTTGATATTGTATTGAGAGCAGAGCATAGGAATGATATAACTCCCAAAGGATATTAGATCAAACTGGAGGACGAAAGAGGCCTCATGGACAGTTATCTCAGTCATCAGCACCAGCCCCGACAACTAGGGCTTTGACTATTGGAGCTCCTAGGAGGGCGACCATAGTTTTATCGGTTCAGCACTCGACTCGGACATATCCTCAGTGGCAGAAACAGGAGCAATCTTCCATAATGGGCTGCTCTTATTGTGGGAAGCCTGGGCATGTAGTTTCTGAGTGTCGTTGAGCACAGGGGTTGTGCTTGGCTTATGGGGCATCGGAGCACATAATAGGGTCCTGTCTATAATAGAGCCAGTTCATCTTTATCAACCCTAACCAGTACATCGGTTAGGGGACCAGCACTAGTGTAGCAACAGCAGTACCAGCCTCTGAGGCCATTGCCGTCTTAGGCTCAAGCCTTCCAGCAGCAGAGGTCGTAACAGTATGTTTAGACTCAAGCTCAAATTCAGAACAGATAGAGAGGTCACAAGCAGAGGCGACCAGCACCAAAAGGATAGGGTCAAGCTATGGCTTGACAGTAGCAGAAGAATTAGCATCAGGTGAGGTGGTGGCAGGTACCATTCTTGTCAACTCTTTTCCAGCATCAGTATTATTTGATTCAAGTGCATCGAACACATTTATGTCTGCATGATTCGCAACACGGATAGGACTATTGTCCTAGTCATTATCAGTAGGCTCAATATACTTACTGGTAACGGTCTTGTGGGAGTCGATAGAGACTTTTTCTCGTATCGAATCGTAGTTAGCGGTAGAGAGTTTCCTGCTAGATTGATAGAATTTCTGATGGCCGACTATGATGTGGTCCTAGGAATGGATTGGTTGAAGGATCAATACGCAAGAATAGACTGCCATGTTAGCAGGATTATTTGGTATTCCTGGCAAAAACAGTTTTTATTTTCTAGAGGCGAATTAGAACCTTCTCCACCAGTCTTGCGGATGGCAGTAGTAGAAGCAGTTCAGTTTCCCAGAGTAGTAGAAGAATTTCCTGACGTACTTTCCGAAGAGCTTCCCAGGCATGCCGTCAGAGAGAGAGAGAGTTCACCATAATTTGATTCCAGGAACGGCACCAACATCAGAGAGAGTCTATAGAATGGCACCATCAGAATTGGAGATCCTGTACGAGATGATTGAATAACTCAGAACCAAGAGATTCATTTATGCTACTTGATCACCTTGGGGAGCCCTGATGCTTGTCATGAAAAAGAATGATGGTATGTCAAGATTATGTGTTGATTATCATACATTGAATTCTGTAACAATCAAGAATGACTTATTCGATCAACTCAGTGGGACAACAGTATTCTTGAAGATTGACTTGCGGTCAGGGCGACCAATGCACCAGCAGTATTCATGGATCTCATGAATTGTATATTCATACCTTATTTGTGATAGTATTTGTAGACGACATCTTAGTCTATAGCAAGAGTGAAGCAGAGCACGAGCAGCATCTCCGAGTAGTCCTTCAGATTCTCAAAGAGCACTAGTTGTTTGCGAAGTTCAGCAAGTAAGAATTTTGGCTTGATCGTACTTCGTACTTAGGTCACATCATCAGCAGAGGTGGAGTAGAAGTGGACCCCCAGAGTAGTAGCTATAAAGACATGACCAGTATCCAGTACCATCGCAGAAGTTTACAGTTTTCTAGGATTGGCAGGCTATTACCGAAGAATTGTATCAGACTTTGCTTGGATTTTAGCACCATTGACGCAGTTGACCCGTAAGGATGTGTAGTTTGCTTGGATAATAGAGTTTCAGAGTTCATTCAAGAAGTTAAAGCAAGGATTGATGACGACACCCATTCTCACGCTTCCAGATGTGACAGGAGGATTTTTAGTTTATTGTGACGCTTCAGGCAAAGGATTGGGATGT